>CM035170.1:23256908-23836014 GCA_020205615.1 Panax quinquefolius | reverse complement strand
ACCCGAAATTTTTAAATAAAAGGAATTTCCTTTATTTATTATTTTGAAATAGTAAAGGTTGATTTGATTAATGTGGATAGTTAAGGGTTAAAATATGCAAATATTTCAAAATAAGCAGTGGTTATAAAATATTCATTATTGTGGGGAATATTCGTTTGGTGGTGGAATATTAAATTGTCGGGGAATATTAAATGACGTAGCCTTGACCGTGTGTGGGCCCATGTGGAAAGCGATTGGATGAAGAAAGCAGCAAATATAAGTTGTTTTTAAATACTTGGCGTAGTTATTCACAGATTTATCTTGTTGGAATACCGGTGGTTAAAACACACTTGTCTGGCGTTGTTGAGCGGTAGCATGCGGTATTGCACCAATTATTGATTCTTACGTGAAGGCCTTTACTCGATAATGGTTACGATAATTCTTATTCGATTATTTTATTGAGTTAATAATTCTTTGCGTTGATATTTTATATTCTTTGTTGTTTGATAATTGTCATTACGATTATCTTTCATTATCGAAGCAATAATTCATATTATCTGAATAATATTATTAGATAACATTATTGGCAATGTCTAGAAAGTTACATACAGGAGAGGTTTGGTCACTAATTGCTTGGCAGATGAAGAAATTCTTATTGGAAGCCCCTCTTTCACAGGAGCTGCACAGTTGTCGATATTGTGATTACTGTAATATTATTTGTGAATAATTAATTATTGATTTATATGATGAGGAAAATATTGATTTTATGTGGATATAGATGGAGAAAATTTTTAAAATGACAATTGTTGAAAATTAATATTTTATCTTTTACGATAAAATAATTCGTTTAAATATATTATTTTAATAATATATTAGCGGTGATATTTTACAACGAATGTGGGATATATGAGTATCTGAGGAGGAAGAGTATTTTTATTTGCAATAAATGTTTAAAACATGTTAAACATGTCGGTGGACCCCATTTATTGGTGAAATTTGATTATAGCTTTGTAAAATCCTTGGTTTGTGGATTTGGTCGATTTCTATTTGGAATTTGGAAAACTTTCTTACTGCAAAGTTGTGAGAATTGAATTTCCTATAAAAACTCATGAGATTCGAATTTTCTGATGAAAGGGCTATTTATTATGAATTATTGAAGTTACGAAGCTCAAAATAATTGATTTTTGGAAGTTTAAAATATTTAAAATAGAAAAACGTTTTTCTATATTTTTTTTCTAGAAGGTGGCATGTGTTTGATGCTAGGATCAGATTCTAAGGTTGTGTAGAAAATAATATAATATATATTATTAATTTATTAAATTTTACGCTTTGGTGTTACTAGCGATTTCTATAAATAGGGTCTTAGGTTAGAATTGAAAATCACTGAGAAGCTGAAGTTTTCTCTCTCTATATTATCGGCGTATTCTTGTGAGTATTTTGAGTATACTTTGAGTATTGCTATCTGGTCTGAAGTCAAGTCATGCCTTTATATCAGGTGTTTAATTTAGAAATCTTGATCTTTCGAGGTAAGGGATATTATTTTTTTGTAATGATATTATTTCTTGATATCATTATCTTTGAAATATTGATCTGAAGTTTTTATCAAATTTGGAACTTTTTCATGTCGGGGTTCTTATTCATGAGGTCTTATTATTCATGAGTTCTTATTCACGAGTTCTTATTAATGAGATTCTTATTCACGATTCTTATTCACGAGTACTATTCATGAAAGCGTGAAGATGTTTTTGTGGAATTTCTATCTTTTGGTGTCGGATTACTATTCACGTATCGACCTTTATTCATTATCTGGCTTTATTCGCGTATCTGGTCTTATTCATAGAAAAATAAAATTTCTTCTTTTTGTCAAAATATCTAATACGGATACTAACTTCTGATTGTATCCATGTTTTGATCATTCTTGAATTTTACACCACTATGATTATTTTTGAGGTATTTTTGGGCGTGGATAAAACCAAATCTGAATCCTTAATCCTTAATCCTTGTCATTTTGTTTCCTTTGGATTCGTTTCTTAAAAAAAATATTTTCATCATCCTCGGTCTTAAATGATGATATTATTGAATATCTTTGGCTGTAGTCTGAAGATGAATGATTCTGAAGAATATCTTTGGCTGTAGTGCAAAGATGAGCAGTGTTGAGATGAACATATTGATTGATTAATATCTTTGGCTGTAGTGCAAAGATGAGCAGTGTTTAAATGAACATGACGGTGATGAATATCTTTGGCACTGTAGTGCAAAGATGAATATTTGATTCGGATGTATATTGATTGATGTTACGAGGATAAAATATTGATGATGAATTTATTAAATTCATAGATTATAGTAGATTTCATTCTCTACGTAACTCTTACATGAATTATTATTTAAGCTGCGAATATTGATCTGAAACTTGTTGTCTATTGTATTACATCAGATTTTTTCCTGTTGAAGACTAACGATAATTTGTTGTATATTATCTTAGTCGTAATATTCTTTCTTGGGCTAGTTGAGCTCACCCTTTTCCTTGTTGTTCCATTTTTTTCTTCGGGAGGCGAGAATGTAGCGAGTCTTAGTCGGGGTATGGAATGAAGGTTTTAGAGAGAGTTGTTTAGTAGTCCTCACCATTTTGTAAAATAATGAATCAATAATTATGATGGGGATTTATTTGCGTGTGGATATTATACAGAAGACAATATTATATTTAAACTCACGATATATATTGTCGTATTTCACACGACATTTGTATTATTGAAGTTGTAGTTGCTTTTTTTTGTACCGAATGTATGTATTTGGCGACTCGAGAATGGGTGTTGTGTATACTATTTTATTTTGGGGGCGTCGCGGTTAATATCGAGCTTAGGGATATGATCTCTGGCGGAGATCGGGGAATAGAACTAGGAGGGAGGCGAGTAAATCCCCGCTAGTAGTGTGTCTACTAAGCTTATTTGTTAGTTAGTCGGTATATAGGGATATTATGTGATATATTGATTTCCTTAATTAACCCTTGTTTTATGTATTTGAGAATGTTTTGAGAATAATAATGATGGAGTAAATGAGGAAGTGGAGATTAACAATGCGTGGATGAGCGTCTGAATGGTGGCAATGTTCCTCTGTGAACAACACCATGAAGCGGATGATGAGCGATGGGATGTTTAGAAGCTTTTTGCGATTATCAAAATGTGGTGAGGAGACTTCGTGTTCAAAATTGAGGAGAAATGATAGCAATTCACGGGTGGACGATAAGCGATTGAAGTTGGGTGAGAGTGCAGGAAGCGGATCCGATTAAAGGCGGAGGCGTGGGTCAAACAAATTACGAAGATATTCGATGTCTTGGGATGCGGAGAGAACGAAAGTTCCATTCGCCACCTTTATGTTAGTGGTGGCGAAGCGATTCTTTGGTGGGAATCGTGAGGCGTACCCATCATTTACTTTTCGGCATATGTCGTGGGAGCGTTTGAAAGCAGATTCAATGACAAGTACTTCACGAAAGTATTAAGTCGTATGAAGGAAGTGGAGTTTATTAGACTAGAAGCGAGAATAACATGGCGGTGTCGATCTGGCGAAGTTAGCGGAGTTATCGAGTTGCACCTCATTTGGTGGAGAATGAGGAGCATTATGGCGGATGTTTACGAGAGGTTTGAAGCGACATCGTCGATATCTCATTTCTCATAAATTTTTCTCTGAGGATGTTGTAAGCGGGGCTCGGTTGTTAGGCGAGATAATGAGTACGTTCAATAGGGGACCATAAAGGATCATCTAGAAGATAGCGATCATCGAATATGATAACGGCGGAGAAAGAAGAATCTGAAAAAAGACGGTGGTAATCGTGGCCGTGAAAATAGAAAAGCGAGTCGGGAGGAGATTTTAAAAGGAGATTCAACAGCGACCGTGTGAAGGCGTCGGCGCTTGATGCAACTAGTTTTAAGGGAGGAGAAGCGACCCCCGGTTAGATACTACAAATGAGGAAGAGAGGACATATCAGGTCAAGCGCCCTGTGAGAGTTTAAGGTATCTATAATTGTGGAAAAGAAGGACATATCGCTCGAGATTATGCGATATCGAAACCAGATCCAGTGGGGAATGGTGACTCAAAAGGATGTCGAGAAAAGTCAAAGTCAGCGGTTCTTGGAAGGCGTTTGTTGTGGTGGTCAAAATCTGAGAAACGACGACGAAGTTAGCAGGTTAGTTAATTATAAATTCTTGCGAAGTATATACCTTACTAGATATTGGTTCTACCCATTCTTTTATCTCTCTCTTACTTGCGCTCAGCGTTTGAACTTGACTACGGAGAAATTAGACTTTGACCTATCTGTGGAAACTCCGTTAGGAGAAACTTTCATTACATCCAGTTGTTTAAAATCTTGCTTGATTGAGTTGGCACTATCACATTACACATTAACCTTATTTCTATAGAGATATTTGCTTTTGATGTGATTTTAAGGTTAACTACTCATCATACCAAATTGATTGCTTTTGTAAGGTTGTTAGTTTTCATATTCTAAGCAACTTTGTTATTAATTCAAACAATCAAACCATTGTAGTCAAACATTTTCATATCAAGCCATGAAGTCGTTCGTTTATTACGGATGTCAAGTTTTCTTAGTCCGTATTATGGATTTGAATAAAGACAACGTCGATTTGAATAATATTTCTGTTGTTATTGATTTTCTGGCGTATTTCTGAAGAATTTCTTGGCTTACTCCCAAAGCACGATATTAAATTTTGTATCGACTTTGAACCGGTACAAAACTCATTTCTAAAATCTCATGTCGAATGGCTCTATTGAACTTGAGGAGTTAAAAATTCAACTATAAATTTGGTACTGAGCCTTTATCTTGTGACTTCCTTTGTGGAATTCACTAAGCAGAACTCTCTGTGGGGGCGTCGTATTAGATGCGATAGTAAAGCGATAGGTGTCATTGTGACGTCTTATCAAGATTGGGATATAGTCGCGGTTGAGAGCAACCTAAGTCGATTATCGAAAGGCGTAGCTTTCTGAAGGCTTAGTTGGTTATTATCGGAGATTCGTTGAAGGATATTCTCGAATCGCTATTCCATTTCTTGGTGACTTCGTAGAGATACAAAATTGAATGGAAGCGAGGAATGTGGGAAGAGCTTCGAAGAACTCGAGGAGACTCATTTGTACGTATTACGATCATACCATCTGGAAAAGCGAGCGTGGTAGGCGGCGCGTTGAGTAGAAGATTATATGCGAGAGCAGAGTGCGATGATGTCAAGTATCGCATAGAACCCGACTTTAATAGAAAAAGTTAAGGTTGCTCGAGCCGCAGGCCGGAGTTGATGATCGTATGAAGAAGAAAGTACAAGAAGGAGCTATTAGGAGCGAGAATTGATGAAGAAGGAATACTTGAGTCCACTCTAGACTTTGTGTTTCTAACGACTACGATTTGAAGTACAAGATTATGATGGAGGCACACATGTCGCCATTTGCAATCCATCTGGAAGTACTAAAATGTATCGTGATCTTGACATACATTTTGGTGGAACAATATGAAGAGAGATTGCAAAGTTTATCTCGATGTGTTTAACTTGCCCAGCGTGTAAAGGCGGAGCATCTTGTACCTAAGGTCGTTGCAACCACTTGAGATTAGGAATGGAAGTGGGAACACATTACTATGGATTTCGATTTACGGGTCTTCCTACGGTTTCTCAAGGCATCAATGCTATTTGGGTTATTGTTGATAGATTAACCAAGTCTGCTCATTTCTTTACCGTCGAGAGACTTATTCCTTGAGCGTCTTTCTCGTATATGCGTAAATGAGATTGTGAGATTGCATGGCATGCCGGTATCCATAGTTTTAGATCGTGACCCAAGATTCACTTCATGATTTTGGGTTGGTTGTTAAAAAGCTATAGACGCAATTTACGATTCGATTTGGCATACCATCCTCGAAGCGGATGGGCAATCGAAAGGACTACTCGAACTCTTGAAGATATATTAAAACTACGTGTCCTAGATTTCAAAGGAAGTTGGGATAAGTACTTGCCATTGGTGGAATTCTCATACAACAATAGTTATTAAACAAATATAGGCATGGTTCCATTTGAAGCATTATATGGCCGAAAATGTCGTTCTCGATATGTTGGGATGAGGTGGGTGAAGCAACATTGTTGGGACAGAGTTAATGCGATATGACTCAAGAAAAGATCCAAATGATTGACAGCGTATACAAAGCGGCACAAGATCGACAAAAGAGTTATGCGGATCTTCATCGAAAGGGCGTGGAATTTAATGTAGGGGATCGTGTATTGTTGCGAGTTGCTCCATGGAAGGGAGTTACAAGATTTGGGAAGAGAGGAAAGCTCGATCCACGATTTATTGGTCCATTTCAAATTCTTGCCAGGAGTAGGAAATGTAGCTATAGACTTGCGTTACCTCAAAGTATGTCTCGTGTTCATAATGTGTTTCACATATCGTACCGTAAATATGTGAAAGACCGAACCACGTTATAGAGTTAGAAGCAGGACGAGATAATAGAAGACTTAGCGTATGAGGAGGTACTGTCGAGATTTTGGATAGGAAGGAGCATGTCCTACTGCATGAAAGGTTATACCACAAGTTAAAGTTTTGTGGAGGAATCAAATGCTATAGAGAAATGACACGGGAATTGGAAGCGGAAATGAAAGCGAGGTATCCTCACCTTTTGAAAACACACAGAATGCGTCGTCGTCGATTTCGAGGGCGAAATTTCATAAGGAGGAGGTTGTAAGACCCAGAAATTTTTAAATAAAAGGAATTTCCTTTATTTATTATTTTGAAATAGTAAGGGTTGATTTGATTAATGTGGATAGTTAAGGGTTAAATATGCAAATATTTCAAAATAATGAGTGGTTATAAAATATTCATTATTGTGTAGGGAATATTCGTTTGGTCGTGGAATATTAAATCTTTGTCGGGGAATATTAAATGCTGACGGCCTTGACCATGTGTGAGCCCATGTGAAAGCGATTGGATGAAGAAAGCGACAAATATAAGTTGTTTTTAAATACTTGGCGTAGTTATTCACAGATTATCTTGTTGGAATACCGGTGGTTAAAACACACTAATCTGGCGTTGTTGAGCGGTAGCACGGTATTGCACCAATTATTGATTCTTACGTGAAGGCACTACTCGATAATGGTTACGATAATTCTTATTCGATATTTTATTGAGTTAATAATTCTTTGCGTTGATATTTTATATTCTTTGTTGTTTGATAATTGTCATTTACGGTATTTTTCATTATCGAAGCAATAATTCATATTATCTGAATAATATTATTAGATAACATTATTGGCGATGTCTAGAAAGTTACATCTAAGGAGAGGTTTGGTCACACTAATTGCGGCATGATGAAGAAATTCTTATTGGAAAGCCCCCTCTTTCACAGGAGGCGCTGGTTGTCGATATTGTGATTACGTAATATTATTTGTGAATAATTAATTATTGATTTATATGATGAGGAAAATATTGATTTTATGTGGATATAGATGGAGAAAATTTTAAAATGACAATTGTTGAAAATTAATATTTTATCTTTTACGATAAAATAATTCGTTTAAATATATTATTTTAATAATATATTAGCGGTGATATTTTACAGCGAATGTGGGATATATGAGTATCTGAGGAGGAAGAGTATTTTTGTTGCAATAAATGTTTAAAACATGTTTTGTGTGTCGGTGGACCCCATTTATTGGTGAAATTTGATTATAGCTTTGTAAAATCGCCCGTTTGTGGATTTGGTCAATTTCTATTTGGAATTTGGAAAAACTTTCTTACGCAAAGTTGTGAGAATTGAATTTCCTATAAAAACTCATGAGATTCGAATTTTCTGATGAAAGGGCTATTTATTATGAATTATTGAAGTTCGAAGCTCAAAATAATTGATTTTGGAAGTTTTAAATATTTATTTTATGAAAAAACGTTTTTCTTATTTTTTTTTCTAGAAGGTGGCATGTGTTTGATGCTGGCTGAGATTCAGATTCTAGACATGTGTGAAATTTAATATATATATATTATTAATTTATTAAATTTTACGCTTTGGTGTTCTAGCGATTTCTATAAATAGGGTCTTGGGTTAGAATTGAAAATCACACGAAGCTGAAGTTTTCTCTCTCTATATTATCGGCGTATTCTTGTGAGTATTTTGAGTATACTTTGAGTATTGCTATCGGTGCAAGTCAAGTCATGCCTTTATGTCAGGTGTTTATTTTAGAAATCTTGATCTTTCGAGGTAAGGGATATTATTTTTTTGTAATGATATTATTTCTTGATATCATTATCTTTGAAATATTGATCTGAAGTTTTTATCAAATTTGGAACTTTTTCATATGGGGTTCTATTCATGGGTTCTTATTCATGAGTTCTTATTCACGATTCTTATTAAATGAGATTCTTATTCACGAGTTCTTATTCACGAGTACTATTATTAAATGAAGCGTGAAGATGTTTTTGTGGAATTTCTATCTTTTGGTGTCAGAGTTACTATTCACGTATCTGACCTTTATTCACGTATCTGACCTTTATTCACGTATATGACACTTATTCACTTAGAAAAATAAAATTTCTTCTTTTGTCAAAATATCTAATACGGATACTAACTACGATTGTATCCGTGTTTTGATCATTCTTGAATTTTACACCACTATGATTATTTTTGAGGTATTTTTTTGGGCGTGGATAAAAACCAATACGAATCCTTAATCCTTAATCCTTGTCATTTTGTTTCTTTGGATTCGTTTCTTTAAAAATATTTTTCATCATCCTCGGTCTTAAATGATGATATTATTGAATATCTTTGGCACATAGTGCAAAGATGAATGATTTCTGAAGAATATCTTTGGCTTTTGTAGTGCAAAGATGAGCAGTGTTGAGATGAACATGGCCAGATTGATTAATATCTTTGGCTGTAGTGTGAAGATGAGCAGTGTTTAAATGAACATGACGGTGATGAATATCTTTGGCTGTAGTGCAAAGATGAATATTTGATTCGGATGTATATTGATTGATGTTACGGGGATAAAATATTGATGATGGGTATTAAATTCATAGATTATAGTAGATTTCATTCTCTACGTAACTCTTACATGAATTATTATTTCCATTGCGAATATTGATGCGAAACTTGTTGTCTATTGTATTCTATCAGATTTTTCCTGTTGAAGACTAACGATAATTTGTTGTATATTATCTTAGTCATAATATTCTTCTTGGGCTAGTTGAGCTCACCCTTTTCCTTGTTGTTCCATTTTTCTTCTCGGGAGGCGAGAATGTAGCGAGTCTTAGTCGGGGTATGGAATGAAGGTTTAGAGAGAGTTGTTTAGTAGTCCTCACCATTTTGTAAAATAATGAATCAATAATTATGATGGGGATTTATTTGCGTGTGGATATTGTCAGAAGACAATATTATATTTAAACTCACATTTATATGTATATATTTGTATTATTTCACACGACATTTGTATTATTGAAGTTGTAGTTTGCTTTTTGTACCATGTATTTGGCGACTCGGAATGGGTGTTGTGTATACCTATTTTGGGGCGTTTAAATTCAAAGCGAAATTAGGGTTTTCGAATCGGTTTCTGGGTTTCTTATCGAGGACGTTAGGGTTTTCTAACCTAACGTTGACATTCTAATAATATTAGGGTTTGACTTTGATAAAATTTATACAATTGACCCTTGACCTTGAACCACATTCTGTACACATAATACAATAATCACAGATCATATACACATATACCCTTAATCCTGAATAATTCACCAAAAATTTTACACAGAATTTTGAAATCCACAAAATTCCATCTCAAAACTTCAAACGCATACACTAATTTTCTGTCTAGGTCTATTATTTGACCTTAAATCAATCATTTAAGATTTTAATAAATTGTCTAATTTTCTCGGGTTGTCACAACATCCCCAAGCAAATAAAGAGAACAATGCTCCAGCTGAGGGGGAGATCCATGAAATTCTCATGATTGAGTATACACCGGCTGAGGGGGAGAAGTCTACAGCTCAAGAAGAGGTTCCAGCTGAGGGGGAGTTTCTGAATCTACAAGCGGATGACTATGCTTTTCCTGTATCCGAACGCATTCGCCTTATCTGTAATGTTTATCATGATGTAGGAAGGGTGAGCATGAAAGTTGCCCAGCAAGTTTTAAAACAATTTAAAGATATATCACGATTGAAAGAGTTTGAATAATAAGCTGGCTATCCTTCACAATGTATTTATGAATTAGCATGAACAAAATTTTTACTGAATAAGTATTGAACATGAACAATAATATATCGGGACCAACTGGTAATGAAGGTGATCAGCCTTTCATACCTGACTTATACATGCAAGATGTAAAGAGTACAATTCAACATGGCAATCAGAGATGATTAACCATAAGTATATCCGAATGAATAACTGTTAGTAGAGTTAAGTAAAAGGAAACTTGCTGAACAGATTGATTACTAGTAACCACAATATAATAAGCTTCGTTTGAAGACCTAATATTAATAATATAGATATACAATATTAGAATAATATCATCACAATATAACAGTAACCTAAACATGTAGCGCATAACACCATCAGTCTATTCAGCACATAAAACTTAATATCAAGTCAAGCTATTTGATCGACTTGAAACCGAAATACAATTCTATCATCCCTGATGGTCTAATCGGACAATCGATTTGAGTTTAAGTTTAATTAAACTTTGCTTAAACATTTAACCATACCTCGAGATAATTTTCTTATCGATTCAAAAACATTTTCTAAGACTTGTAATAATTTTGGATAATTATTACCATTTATCATGATTTTCCAATCATTTATAATGTATTTAAATAAATTAAATACCACATAATTTCTTAATCATTAATATCTATTTATCATTAAATATTAATGAAAATCATAACATAATATAATAATATAATTATAATATATCACAAGATATTTTTAATACCTTAAAATCATATTTATATGATTTTTAAGCGATTAAATCCATTATCCAATAATTGATATTAATAATAAAATATTAATATTTTCATGCCAAAATATCAAAAGTTATATTTTATAACTTAAAATATTTTCTAACGTCATAATATAAATTTTTCATGATTTTTCATGAATTAAAACCATTTTAAATCATTTATTTAATATTATAATTAAATAAATAAATACCTTTTATATTTCAAAATACTAAATATTTTTGAAATATACTCAAAATAATTAAAACTATTTTTCGGGCTTTAAAATAATTTTTCATAATTTATTATGTATTTTTAATAATTAAAACCATTTTATCTATTTATTTATTTAATTAATGTAATTTAGAAAATAAGTGTAAATTAGCTAAAGGTTCTATATAGCGTAAAGCTATCATTATAGGTGTTCTTGAGCACAGCGACTTCGTTATTAAAATCGCTTACTTTGACCACTTGTAGATCTTAGACCATTTGGTTTTGGGATTGATCTTGATGGGATTGTACTGTTGTCGTCACGAGACTACACAATACAACAATTAGTTTGATCAAATAGCATAACAACAAAGAGATCTAAGCAAGCAAATTCAATTAGCCGAACACGTTACGAACACGCTTTTTAGGCCAGGCCTGCAGGTTTGAAAGTTAACACATTTCAAGCTCACTTTAATCTATGTTACGATATTTGTTCAGAAGGTGGTCTAAAGGTTCAAACTAGTAGTAGACATGACAATGAACATTTTATATATACTAACATCGTAGTTCAAAAATACTTCTTCAACAAGAGGATCCGTCGATCAAAAGTGTGTGAAACATTGCTCTTAAGTTTTCTGGAAATTCCAGAAAACCAAATCCGTGATCATCTTTGCAGGTTTGACCATCCATAGAGTTCAATATGTTGATTATTTCAAGGATATAAAAGCATGAACATAAAGTTAACATAACATACTACAACTTAGACATAATATCCTTACCAAATAATCAACACACAGATCTGAGCTATTTGGAATATCTTTATCGGGGCCTTTGTTTATACATTCTGGGTTGCCCAGAAAAAGGGAAAAATCATGGTCGGGCAGGCATGTTTGACCACTTATAACTTATAATATACACACGATCTGGACTGGATTCAAGTTTCCGAATGAAGACTTCATGACATACTATAGACCTATAACAACAAACACATTAAATAGCTAACATACACAGATTAAAGGCATCTGACATTCGGTTGTCAGGCCATATTTTTCAAGTTTTCCAGATTTTAGAAAAGATTAATTTCGTGTATTTAGATGTTATGGGTCCATGTTATTACAACCCAGATCACTCAATAACATCATAAAACACCACATTAAACATCTAAACACTAAGTTTTACAAGAATCAAAAGGATTTCTAGAATTTAGGGGTTTATACCTTTTGAGCTTTACTTTGATTTACGATCTTGTGAACCTGAATTGGGCTTGTTATTACATGATCTTGGCTCAATATTTCACTCTCTCTCTCACTCTAGAATTTCGGATTTGGGCTAGAGAGAAAACTTTGGAGAAAAATAATTAAAGTGAGCTTTTCTCTCTCTAAAATCTATAATAATTGATGCAATGAACTTGGCTTGTTAGCTGCTTGATCTTATAAATCGATTTGCTAGGATTTTAGGACCACAAAATCAATAATGGTTGGCTTTGAAAGATATGGTAGGATTTTTCTACCAATAATTCACCAAATGGGACAAAAAAGGGTAAATTAGACTTTTCACTTCTATCCAATAATGCACAAAAGGGTAAATTGGACATTTGACTTTTAAAATCAATAGCATACTTGTCATTTAACCCAACCCTTAGGGTTTGACCATTAGGGTTAGACCATTAGGTTAAAACCTCGAGGTTCTAAAAAATCAATTTTCAAATATTTTCAAATTTTGATTTTCTAAATAGAAAATTAATATCTCTAAATTATAATTAGGATTTTCTAATTATATTCTAATTTCCCAATTTATAAATCATTATTGACAATTAGGATTAATAATTCCTAATTAAAATTACTAAGCAATTAATTCCATAAGCATGCATTAGGGTTCCCATGTAATAATTAGGTTTTAAAGCTGTAAAATTAGGGTTTTCTAAATTATTAGAAAATTTAATTAATCATTAGGGTTTTCCACGATTAGGTTGCAATTAAAATATATAAACTTTATATATTGCAATTAAATTCCCAAATTAGGATTTTAATATCAAGAATTAGGGTTTTAAATTCTCAAATGTAAATTAGGGTTTTGAGAATCGGTTTCAGGGTTTCTTATCGAGACGTTAGGGTTTTCTAAGCTAAGCGTTGACGTTCTAATAATATTAGGGTTTGACTTTGATAAAATTTATCCGTCAACCCTTGACCTTGAACCACATTACGCATACACATAATACTGATAATCACGGATCATATACACATATACCCTTAATCTGAATAATTCACAAAAATTTTACATGTAATTTTGAAATCCACAAAATTCCATCTCAAAACTTCAAACACATACACTAATTTTACATGTCAGGTCTATTATTTGACCTTAAATCAATCATTTAAGATTTTAATAAATTGTCTAATTTTCTCGGGTTGTCACAACATCCCAAAGCAAATAAAGAGAACAATGCTCGGTGAGGGGAGATCCATGAAATTCTCGTGATTGAGTATACACAATTTGAGGGGAGAAGTCTACAGCTCAAGAAGAGGTTCCAGCTGAGGGGGAGTTTCTGAATCTACAAGCGGATGACTATGCTTTTCCTGTATCCGAACGCATTCGCCTTATCTGTAATGTTTATCATGATGTAGGAAGGGTGAGCATGAAAGTTGCCCAGCAAGTTTTAAAACAATTTAAAGATATATCACGATTGAAAGAGTTTGAATAATAAGCTGGCTATCCTTCACAATGTATTTGTGAATTAGCATGAACAAAATTTTTACTGAATAAGTATTGAACAAGAACAATAATATATCTGGACCAACTGGTAATGAAGGTGATCAGCCTTTCATACGACTTATACATGCAAGATGTAAAGAGTACAATTCAACATGGCAATCGGAGATGATTAACCATAAGTATATCCGAATGAATAAGCATTAGTAGTAGAGTTAAGTAAAAGGAAACTTGCTCGAGCAGATTGATTCTAGTAACACAATATAATAAGCTTCGTTTGAAGACCTAATATTAATAATATAGATATACAATATTAGAATAATATCAACACAATATAACAGTAACCTAAACATGTAGCACATAACACCATTAGTCTATTCAGCACATAAAACTTAATATGAAGTCAAGCTATTTCAGTCTGACATGAAACCGACACAATTCTATCATCCCTACGGTCCAGTCGGACAATTGACGAGTTTAAGTTCAATTAAACATTGCTTAAACATTTAACCATGCCTCAGATAATTTTCTTATCGACCAAAACATTTTCTAAGACTTGTAATAATTTTTAGGATAATTATTACCATTTATCGTGATTTTCCAATCATTTATAATGTATTTAAATAAATTAAATACCACATAATTTCTTAATCATTAATATCCATTTATCATTAAATATTAATGAAAATTATAACATAATATAATAATATAATTATAATATATCACAAGATATTTTAATACCTTAAAATCATATTTATATGATTTTTAAACGATTAAATCCATTATCCAATAATTGATATTAATAATAAAATATTAATATTTTCATGCCAAAATATCAAAAGTTATATTTTATAACTTAAATTATTTTCTAACGTCATAATATAATTTTTCATGATTTTTCATGAATTAAAACCATTTTAAATCATTTATTTAATATTATAATTAAATAAATAAATACCTTTTATATTTCAAAATACTAAATATTTTGAAATATACTCAAAATAATTAAAACTATTTTTCATAATTTATTATGTATTTTTAATAATTAAAACCATTTTTATCTATTTATTTAATTAATTAATGTAATTTAGAAAAAAATAAGTACATTAAAGGGCCCTATATAATGGTAAACTGTCATTATAGGAGTTCTTGAGCACTGATGACTTAGTTATCAAGGTCGCTACTTTGACCACTTGTAGATCTTAGACCATTTTGGTTTTGGGATTAATCTTGGTACTTTCGACGAGACTACACAATCTACAACAATTAGTTTGATCAAATAGCATAACAACAAAGAGATCTAAGCAAGCAAATTCACTGTCAGAACACGTTCTGGGTTTTCTAGGCCCGCATAGCGGTTCGAGTTAACACATTCAAGCTCACTTTAATCTATGTTCAGATCTTTGTTCAGGTGGTCTAAAGGTTCAAACTAGTAGTAGACATGACAATGATCATTTATATACTAACATCGTAGTTCAAAAACACTTCAATCGCCAGGATCCGTCCAGTCAAAGTGTGTCAGAAACATTGCTCTTAAATTTTCTGGAAATTCCAGAAAACCAAATCCGTGATCATCTTTTCAGGTTTGACCATCCATAGAGTTCAATATGTTGATTATTTCAAGGATATAAAAGCATGAACATAAAGTTAACATAACATACTACAACTTAGACATAATATCCTTACCAAATAATCAACACAAATGATGATCTAGAGCGTTGGAATATCTTTATCGGGCCTTTTGTTTATGCATTACAGGTTTGAGAAAAAGGGAAAAGTCATGGTTGGGCAGGCATGTTTGACCACTTATAACTTTTAATCTACACATGATCTGGACTGGATTCAAGTTTCCGAATGAAGACCTCATGGCATACTATAGACCTATAACAACAAACACATTAAATAGCTAACATACACAGATTAAAGGCATCTGACATTCGGTTGTCAGGCCATATTTTTCAAGTTTTCCAGATTTTAGAAAACATTAATTTCGTGTATTTAGATGTTATGGGTCCATGTTATTACGACCTAGATCACTCAATAACATCATAATACACCACATTAAACATCTAAACACTAAGTTTAACAAGAATCAAATGGATTTCTAGAATTTAAGGGCTTATACCTTTTGAGCTTTACTTTGATTTCTGATCTTGACGAACTGAATTGGGCTTGTTATTACATGATCTTGGCTCAATATTTCACTCTCTCTCACTCTAGAATTTCGGATTTGGGCTAGAGAGAAAACTTTGGAGAGAAAAATAATTAAAGTTTGCTTTTTCTCTCTCTCTAAAATCTATAATAATTGATGCAATGAACTTGGCTTGTTAATTGCTGATCTTATAGACTGATTTGCTGGGATTTTCAGACCACAAAATCAATAATGGTTAGCTTTGAAAGATATGGTAGGATTTTTCTACCAATAATTCACTAAATGGGACAAAAAGGGTAAATTAGACTTTTCACTTCTATCCAATAATGCACAAAAGGGTAAATTGGACATTTTACTTTTAAAATCAATAGCATACTTGTCATTTAACCCAACCCTTAGGGTTTGACCATTAGGGTTAGACCATTAGGGTTAAAACCTCAGGTTCTAAAAAAATCAATTTTCAAATATTTTCAAATTTTGATTTTCTAAATAGAAAATTAATATCTCTAAATTATAATTAGGATTTTCTAATTATATTCTAATTTCCCAATTTATAAATCATTATTGACAATTAGGATTAATAATTCCTAATTAAAATTACTAAGCAATTAATTCCATAACTGTACATTAGGGTTCCTGACAGAATAATTAGGTTTTAAACTGTAAAATTAGGGTTTTCTAAATTATTAGAAAATCTAATTAATCATTAGGGTTTTCCCTGATTAGGTTGCAATTAAAATATATAAACTTTATATATTGCAATTAAATTCCCAAATTAGGATTTTAATATCTGAATTAGGGTTTTAAATTCCCGAAACAGAAATTAGGGTTTTCAGAATCGGTTTCTAGGGTTTCTTATCAGACGTTAGGGTTTTCTAACTGAATGTTGACATTCTAATAATATTAGGGTTTGACTTTGATAAAATATATCTGGTCAACCCTTGACCCTGAACCACATTCTGTACACATAATACCATAATCAGATATCATATACACATATACCCTTAATCCTGAATAATTCACCAAAAATTTTACATAGAATTTTGAAATCCACAAAATTCCATCTCAAAACTTCAAACACATACACTAATTTTCTGTCTAGGTCTATTATTTGACCTTAAATCAATCATTTAAGATTTTTATAAATTGTCTAATTTTCTCGGGTTGTCACAACATCCCAAAGCAAATAAAGAGAACAATGCTCCAGCTGAGGGGGAGATCCCTGAAATTCTCATGATTGAGTATACACCGGCTGAGGGGGAGAAGTCTACAGCTCAAGAAGAGGTTGCAGCTGATGGGGAGTTTTTGAATCTACAAGAGGATGACTATGCTTTTCCTGTATCCGAACGCATCCGCCTTATCTGCAATGTTTATCATGATGTAGGAAGGGTGAGCATGAAAGTTGCCCAGCAAGTTTTAAAACAATTTAAAGATATATCACGATTGAAAGAGTTTGAATAATAAGCTGGCTATCCTTCACAATGTATTTGTGAATTAGCATGAACAAAATTTTTACTTGAATAAGTATTGAGCAAGAACAATAATATATCTGGACCATGGTAATGAAGGTGATCGACCTTTTCATACCTAACTTATACATGCAAGATGTAAAGAGTACAATTCAACATAGGCAATGAGGAGATGATTAACCATAAGTATATCCGAATGAACAAGTTGTTAGTAGAGTTAAGTAAAAGGAAACTTGCACGAGGCGTTGATTACCGTAATAACAATATAATAAGCTTCGTTTGAAGACCTAATATTAATAATATAGATATACAATATTAGAATAATATCAACACAATATAACAGTAACCTAAACATGTAGCACATAACACCATTAGTCTATTCAGCACATAAAACTTAATATGAAGTCAATTTATTTCGAATCGACTTGAAACAAACATACAATTCTATCATCCCTACGGTCCAGTCGGACAATTGACGAGTTTAAGTTCAATTAAACATTGCTTAAATATTTAACCATGCCTCAGATAATTTTCTTATCAGTCAAAACATTTTCTATGACTTGTAATAATTTTCAGATAATTATTACCATTTATCGTGATTTTCCAATCATTTATAATGTATTTAAATAAATTAAATACCACATAATTTCTTAATCATTAATATCCATTTATCATTAAATATTAATGAAAATCATAACATAATATAATAATATAATTATAATATATCACAAGTATTTTTAATACCTTAAAATCATATTTATATGATTTTTAAGCGATTAAATCCATTATCCAATAATTGATATTAATAATAAAATATTAATATTTTCATGCCAAAATATCAAAAGTTATATTTTATAACTTAAATTATTTTCTAACGCTATAATATAATTTTTCATGATTTTTCATGAATTAAAACCATTTTAAATCATTTATTTAATATTATAATTAAATAAATAAATACCTTTTTATATTTCAAAATACTAAATATTTTTGAAATATACTCAAAATAATTAAAACTATTTTTCATAATTTATTATGTATTTTTAATAATTAAAAACCATTTTTATCTATTTATTTAATTAATTAATGTAATTTAGAAAATAAGTGTCATAGTAGCTAAAAGGGCCTATAGCTGTGGCCTCGTCATTATAGGAGTTCTTGAGCACGATGACTTCGTTATCAAAATGCTACTTTGACCACTTGTAGATCTTAGACCATTTGGTTTTTGGGATTAATCTTGGTACTCGTACGAGACTACACAATACAACAATTAGTTTGATCAAATAGCATAACAACAAAGAGATCTAAGCAAGCAAATTCACTGTCAGAACACGTTCTGGGTTTTCTAGGCCCAGACAGTTTCGAGTTAACACATTCAAGCTCACTTTAATCTATGTTCAGATCTTTGTTCAGGTGGTCTAAAGGTTCAAACTAGTAGTAGACATGACAATGATCATTTATATACTAACATCGTAGTTCAAAAACACTTCAATCGCCAGGATCCGTCCAGTCAAAGTGTGTCAGAAACATTGCTCTTAAATTTTCTGGAAATTCCAGAAAACCAAATCCGTGATCATCTTTTCAGGTTTGACCATCCATAGAGTTCAATATGTTGATTATTTCAAGGATATAAAAGCATGAACATAAAGTTAACATAACATACTACAACTTAGACATAATATCCTTACCAAATAATCAACACGTTGTGAGATCTAGACGCGTTGAAATATCTTTGTCGGGGCCTTTGTTTATGCATTACAGGTTGCCGAGAAAAAAGGAAAAGTCGTGGTTAAAGGCGAGGCATGTTTGACCACTTATAACTTTTAATCTACTACATGATCCGGATTTGGATTCAAGTTTCCGAATGAAGACCTCATGGCATACTATAGACCTATAACAACAAACACATTAAATAGCTAGCATACATACACATTAAAGGCATCGACATTCGGTTTGTGGGGCCATATTTTCAAGTTTTCCAGATTTTAGAAAACATTAATTTCGTGTATTTAGATGTTATGGGTCCATGTTATTACGACCTAGATCTCTCAATAACATCATAATACACCACATTAAACATCTAAACACTAAGTTTAACAAGAATCAAAAGGATTTCTAGAATTTAAGGGCTTATACCTTTTGAGCTTTACTTTGATTTCTGATCTTGACGAACTGAATTGGGCTTGTTATTACATGATCTTGGCTCAATATTTCACTCTCTCTCACTCTAGAATTTCGGATTTGGGCTAGAGAGAAAACTTTGGAGAGAAAAATAATTAAAGTTTGCTTTTTCTCTCTCTCTCTAAAATCTATAATAATTGATGCAATGAACTTGGCTTGTTAATTGCTGATCTTATAGATCGATTCTTTGGGATTTTCAGACCACAAAATCAATAATGGTTAGCTTTGAAAGATATGGTAGGATTTTTCTACCAATAATTCACTAAATGGGACAAAAAGGGTAAATTAGACTTTTCACTTCTATCCAATAATGCACAAAAGGGTAAATTGGACATTTTACTTTTAAAATCAATAGCATACTTGTCATTTAACCCAACCCTTAGGGTTTGACCATTAGAGTTAGACCATTAGGGTTAAAACCTCAGGTTCTAAAAAAATCAATTTTCAAATATTTTCAAATTTTGATTTTCTAAATAGAAAATTAATATCTCTAAATTATAATTAGGATTTTCTAATTATATTCTAATTTCCCAATTTATAAATCATTATTGACAATTAGGATTAATAATTCCTAATTAAAATTACTAAGCAATTAATTCCATAATCGTACATTAGGGTTCTTGATGTAATAATTAGGGTTTTAAAGCGTAAAATTGGGTTTTCTAAATTATTAGAAAATCTAATTAATCATTAAGGTTTTCCACGATTAGGTTGCAATTAAAATATATAAACTTTATATATTACAATTAAATTCCCAAATTAGGATTTTAATATCCGAATTAGGGTTTTAAATTCCCGAAACAGAAATTAGGGTTTCCAGAATCGGTTTCTAGGGTTTCTTATCAGACATTAGGGTTTTCTAACTGAATGTTGACGTTCTAATAATATTTGGGTTTAAATTTGATAAAATTTATCTGGTCAACCCTTGACCCTTAACCACATTCTGTACACATAATACCATAATCACATATCATATACACATA
The DNA here is from genome assembly GCA_020205615.1 of Panax quinquefolius. NCBI lineage: Eukaryota > Viridiplantae > Streptophyta > Magnoliopsida > Apiales > Araliaceae > Panax > Panax quinquefolius. Next base: position 23,815,372 of record CM035170.1, on the reverse strand, counting down.
TATCCTTAATCCTGAATAATTCACCAAAAATTTTACACAGAATTTTGAAATCCACAAAATTCCATCTCAAAACTTCAAACGCATACACTAATTTTTACATATCATATCTATTATTTGACCTTAAATCAATCATTTAAGATTTTAATAAATTGTCTAATTTTCTCGGGTTGTCACAACATCCCCAAGCAAATAAAGAGAACAATGCTCTAGTTGAGGGGGAGGTCCCTGAAATTCTCATGATTGAGTATACACTTGCTGAGGGGGAGAAGTCTACAGCTCAAGAAGAGGTTCCTGCTGAGGGGGAGTTTCTGAATCTACAAGAGGATGACTATGATTTTCCTGTATCCGAACGCATTCTCCTTATCTGCAATGTTTATCATGATGTAGCAAGGGTGAGCATGAAAGTTTCCCAACAAGTTTTAAGAAAATTTAAAGATATATCACGATTGAAAGAGTCTGAATAATAAGCTGGCTATCCTTCACAATGTATTTGTGAATTAGCATGAACAAAATTTTTACTGAATAAGTATTGAACAGGAACAATAATATATCTGGACCAATTTGGTAATGAAGGTGATCGACCTTTCATACCTAACTTATACATGCAAGATGTCAGAGTACAATCAAAGCATGGCAATCGGAGATGATTAACCATAAGTATATCCGAATAAACAAGCTGTTAGTAGAGTTAAGTAAAAGGAAACTTGCCTGAACAGTTGATTCGTAGTAACCTGATATAATAAGCTTCGTTTGAAGACCTAATATTAATAATATAGATATACAATATTAGAATAATATCATCACAATATAATGATAACCTAAACATGTAATAAGATGCACACCATCGGTCTATTCAAAGACATAAAACTTAATATCAAGTCAAGCTATTTAGGTTTGACTTGAAACCAAATCTAATTCTATCATCCCGACGATCTAGTGGACAACGATTGTGAGTTTAAGTTTAATTAAACTTTGCTTAAACATTTAACCATACCTCGAGATAATTTTCTTATCATTCAAAACATTTTCTAAGACTTGTAATAATTTTTAGATAATTATTACCATTTATCATGATTTTCCAATCATTTATAATGTATTTAAATAAATTAAATACCACATAATTTCTTAATCATTAATATCTATTTATCATTAAATATTAATGAAAATCATAACATAATATAATAATATAATTATAATATATCACATTATTTTAATACCTTAAAATCATATTTATATGATATTTAAACGATTAAATCCATTATCAAATAATTGATATTAATAATAAAATATTAATATTTTCATGCCAAAATATCAAAAGTTATATTTTATAACTTAAAATATTTTCTAACGTCATAATATAAATTTTCATGATTTTTCATGAACTAAAACCATTTTAAATCATTTATTTAATATTATAATTAAATAAATAAATACCTTTATATTTCAAAAATACTAAATATTTTGAAATATACTCAAAATAATTAAAACTATTTTTCATAATTTATTATGTATTTTTAATAATTAAAACCATTTTTATCTATTTATTTAATTAATTAATGTAATTTAGAAAATAAGTGTCGCTCATAAAGGGCCCTATAGCGGTAAACCTATCGCTATAGGTGTTCTTGAGCGGCGATGACTTCCGTTATCAAGGTCGCTACTTTGACCACTTGTAGATCTTAGACCATTTGGTTTCGGGATTGATCTTGAGTCGATCGTGTAAATTCGCATGCGAGACTACACAATACAACAATTAGTTTGATCAAATAGCATAACAACAAAGAGATCTAAGCAAGCAAATTCACTTTGTCGAGAACACGTTACGGGTTTTACGGGCCTGCACGGTTCGAGTTAACACATTCAAGCTCACTTTAATCTATGTTTTGATCTTTGTTCAGGTGGTCTAAAGGTTCAAACTAGTAGTAGACATGACAATGATCATTTATATACTAACATCATAGTTCAAAAACACTTCAATCGCCAGGATCCGTCCAGTCAAAGTGTGTCAGAAACATTGCTCTTAAGTTTTCTGGAAATTCCAGAAAACCAAATTCCGTGATCATCTTTGCAGGTTTGACCATCCATAGAGTTCAATATGTTGATTATTTCAAGGATATAAAAGCATGAACATAAAGTTAACATAACATACTACAACTTAGACATAATATCCTTACCAAATAATCAACACATCGATGATCTAGATATTTGAAATATCTTTGTCGGGGCCTTTGTTTTATGCATTACAGGTTGCCAAGAAAAAGGGAAAAGTCATGGTCGGGCAGGTATGTTTGACCACTTATAACTTTTAATCTACACATGATCTGGACTGGATTCAAGTTTCCAAATGAAGACCTAATGGCATACTATAGACCTATAACAACAAACACATTAAACACCTAACATACACAGATTAAAGGCATCTGACATTCGGTTGTCAGGCCATATTTTTCAAGTTTTCCAGATTTTAGAAAACATTAATTTCGTGTATTTAGATGTTATGGGTCCATGTTATTACAACCCAGATCACTCAATAACATCATAATACACCACATTAAACATCTAAACACTAAGTTTAACAAGAATCTAAAGGATTTCTAGAATTTAAGGGTTTATACATTTTGAGCTTTACTTTGATTTCTGATCTTGACGAACTGAATTGGGCTTTTTATTACATGATCTTGGCTCAATATTTCACTCTCTCTCACTCTAGAATTTCGGATTGGGGCTAGAGAGAAAACTTTGGAGGGAAAAATAATTAAAGTGAGCTTTTTCTCTCTCTAAAATCTATAATAATTGATGCAATGAACTTGGCTTGTTAATTGCTGATCTTATAGACTGTTTTGCTGGGATTTTCAGACCACAAAATCAATAATGGTTAGCTTTGAAAGATATGGTAGGATTTTTCTACCAATAATTCACCATATGGGACAAAAAGGGTAAATTAGACTTTTCACTTCTATCCAATAATGCACAAAAGGGTAAATTGGACATTTGACTTTTAAAATCAATAGCATACTTGTCATTTAACCCAACCCTTAGGGTTTGACCATTAGGGTTAGACCGTTAGGGTTAAAAACCTAAGGTTCTAAAAAAATCATTTTTCAAATATTTTCATATTTAAATTTTCTAAATAGAAAATTAATATCTCTAAATTATAATTAGGATTTTCTAATTATATTCTAATTTCCCAATTTATAAATCATTATTGAAAATTAGGATTAATAATTCCTAATTAAAATTACTAAGTAATTAATTCCATAACTGTACATTAGGGTTACTGACAAAATAATTAGAGTTTTAAACCGTAAAATTAGGGTTTTCTAAATTTTTAGAAAATCTAATTAATCATTAGGGTTTTCCCTGATTAGGTTGCAATTAAAATATATAAACTTTATATATTGCAATTAAATTCCCAAATTAGGATTTTAATATCCGAATTAGGGTTTTAAATTCCCGAAACAGAAATTAGGGTTTCCAGAATCGGTTTCTAGGGTTTCTTATCAGACGTTAGGGTTTTCTAACTGAACGTTGACGTTCTAATAATATTAGGTTTTGACTTTGATAAAATTTATCTGGTTAACCCTTGACCCTTAACCACATTCTGTACACATAATACCATAATCACAGATCATATACACATATACCCTTAATCCTGAATATTTCACCAAAAATTTTACACAAAATTTTGAAATCCACAAAATTCCATCTCAAAACTTCAAATGCATACAATAATTTTCTGTCTAGGTCTATTATTTGACCTTAAATAAATCATTTAAGATTTTAATAAATTGTCTAATTTTTTTGGGTTGTCACAACATCCCCAAGCAAATAAAGAGAACAATGCTCCAGCTGAGGGGGGAGATCCCTGAAATTCTCATGATTGAGTATACACCGGCTAAGGGGGAAAAGTCTACAGCTCAAGAAGAGGTTCCAGCTGAGAGGGAGTTTTTGAATCTACAAGAGGATGACTATGCTGAGGGGGAGCCTCATGATATCCTAATGGCAGTAGGAGAGGTTCCTGCCCAAGATAAAGTTGAATCAATGCCAAACTTTCCAGAGACCATTGAGATAATGGAATCTTCAGAAGAGTCCAAAGAAGAGGAAGAAAATGATAATGATGAGCTTGAAATCACTGGTGTATGGAAAGATGGATTTAGGAGCTATATGTACACTCAACTGTTTTCCTACCTACCCATGATGGCATACCATCAAGCTCAAATTCTAAACTCATGGGATCACATGTTAGGAGCTTGAGGAATATCCAAAGAATCTCGCCTTACGGCTAATGGATTTCGTGGAAAGTCGTCTTTGCCAAGAAGCTGATAACCAACCATTCCTCATCAAAAGACAAATCTGAGGTATTGTCTATTCCTTTCAAATTCAAAGCTAATCACTTACCATCATCTTCATTTAGCCATTTTTATGAATTTCCTCTATGGTTGGAAGTGACTCTAAATCCAGTAAATCAGTTTCCAGTTTCAGAATCTCAAAATTTTGTAACTGAAGAACCAAAAGAAGTCAACATTACCCTGCTTCCTCAAATCACCAACTCTACGATTCAAGCCTCCACCCACATCGTAGAGTCTAACATTGAAATCGTAGAGTCTCCTATCTAAGACATCCAAACTCAAGCCCCTCCAGCTGATATACCATCATCCTCATCACATGACTACTTCAGTCTTGATCTCGCTCTTTACAATCTGCAAGATCAATCTCAACCAAGAAACTCTCCAATGAACAATCCTCAAGCAAATGATACTCTCCCAAGCCTGCCTACCAAGGATGACTTGAAAGACACCTCTGAAAAAATGGTCAAGTCTATTGAAGCAAGCTTGGAAACTCACTCTGATCTCATCAATATCCGGCTGAATCAAATAATCACAGCTGCAAATAATTTCCCTGGCACTATGAATACTGAGCTTACAAAGAGGCTAAGGGAGATTATCAAAGAGATTCTGAAAAGTATGTCAGACAGAGATGAGATCCACTTCCATATTGCTGCCAAGCAAAGAGAGGCTATACCCGAAATGCAGAAACACCAAGACCTTCAACATAAAATTATGCTGGACAATATCCTCAACTTGAAAGCTTCTGTGTACGACTTCCAGAAATCTTATGCAAATCAGGAGAAACATAATGATATGATTCTGTCAGCCCTCCAAAATAAAGAAGCAAGATCTGAAAAATAGATCAAGGAAAATAGGGAGGACATCGCTCAAACCCAAAGCCAACTGAGCAAGCTTGTCCAAGGAGTTAATCTCCTGTGTACAGATATTCGAACCCTTGATGCTGACATAAAGGGGGAGAAGAAGAAAGGGAAAGGAGATCAAGGAGGCCAAGGCAGAGGAAGAGGTCATGAAACTCAAGAAAGGGGAAGAAGTCAATTTCATGCTCAGACATCTCGAAGCCCTCCTGCAAGACTATCACATCATCAGACTCAACGATCTAGTCAGTAGGCAATTATAACAGCTATTCCTCTGAGTCATCAGGAGCCAACTCCTAGCTCACAAGACGTGACTACTGTACGCATAAGAATGCCGAATAGAGATCCTGCATTCATGCGCAGACATGAGGAGAATCCAGCTCTAAGTCTAAGTGAGCTGGAAGAGTTAGCAAGAAATGAGGAAGCTCAAAGGAAAAGAAGGGCTGAGGAATATGCCAACCCACCTCCATCAAAGAAGTCAAGGAAACAGAGATAAGTTAAAACTTAAATTTCCTATTGATGTAATGCTGAATTGTAATATCTTCTGATCATCAATAAATTCATACTTATTCTCTAGAAATTTTAGCTGCTCACTGAAATACTAAGTCATGTTTAAATTTCCTGCAAATGCATCTCGTCACTAATAATCATGACAACAAATCTTCTTGGTTATGTCAACATCAAATAGGGGGAGATTGTTGGGAGAATGCATATTATGATTTGATGTTTTAAATGTATATGTTCATGATTATTTGTAAGGTACTTAAATGAATATATGTACAAGGACTTAGTGATAGATTAAAATTGTTAGGTTGATCTAAGCTTTCAACGTGTACCATTCTAATAAAGAATGTATAGATAGAAAGATCAAAACTGTTAGGTTGATCTTAAGATGTAATAGATTAGTCTTGAAGAAATCGTAGTACATCCATCTGATCAACATTGCAGAAGTCAAGGAAAAAAATGTAGGGCCTGAAGATCGTATTGTGCTTGCCTTGAAGGGGACTCTTCGGATATCGTAGAGTGGTCCCAACGTTTGCCGAGCCAACTCTACGATCGCAGTATGCTGAAGGAAACATGAAGTTTTACAAGTCAACGATCATAGTGTGCTCTCGGGAACGTAGAGTTAACAACACGAGCAAGAGAAGATCGTAGTGTACGAAGGTTTAAGGAAAATCGTAGTGCTCTCGACTGATAGCATCGTAGTGTGCAAAGATGTCAAAGACACTATGATCTAAATCGTAGAACATCACGATCCAAATCGTAGAGCATAATCTGTCTCATGTCAAAAAACGTCGAGTCTCATGATCTGTGTTTTCAACAAGTGAGGAATGGATCCCAGATGCTGCAGTGCTCATCAGTCCCAGAATATATGCAATATCGTTAGTATGCAACAAAGAAGCATATTGAAGAAGCTAAGGATAGTACCATGGGTAAGAGGGATAAAACACCTTTTCAGGTGGTAGGTGAGAAAGCGACTGCGATGTCGATTGGGCGAATGTAATGCGAATTGAAGAAGATGTGCAGAAATGTCTCCATCACAGTATAGAAAGTTCAGATGCATTTAATGCCACAATGGATGGATCCAACGGATAGTTTTCAACATCACATATATACAGATCAGACAGATGAGAGAGAATTAAGCAAGCATTAATCAAACAACGTGAACATATCTCTCAAGCTCAACTCTATGATCTGAGATATTGCAAAGCTTGCTCATCTACTCAGTTTTTTAGAACAAGTGCTTACACAGCGACTGAGTAGAAACCATCAGGAACTCAACAACTATCAATCAACTGAAGAAGAGTACCAAGTCTGCTGGACTTGAAGAGTTAAATAGTGAAGCGAAGAAAGCCAAGTCTGCTTTGGACTTGAAGAGTTCAAGAGTGAACTAGAGAAGTTCCTAGACTGGTGGTCTAGAAGGAATCTGTGTGATTCAGAAGATTGTAAAAGACATCCTTAGTGGATATCCTACTCGTTGAGTAGAAGAGTGGACTAGGAGCTTTGAGTGCTCTGAACCACTTAAAAATAACTATATCGTTTACATTCATGATATATCTGCTATATCTGCTATAACTGCCTTACTCGCTCATAACTCCATTGCTTGGTAACGAAGATTAAAACAAATACTAATTCTGCTAAGTTTTAATCATTATCTAAGAACAAGTTTAAAAAGGAAAGATTTTCAAATATCTACTCAACCCCCCCTTCTAGATAACTTGTGCTACTAGGAACTAACATGATTGTTATAATCCATGAATTGTTGCTAAATATTGTTAATATAGTTCAATACGAAAACAACGAAAGTTAAATGGACCAAATTGGTTTAGAAACGAATTCGTAGTGAATGAATTTGCTAATTTTTTCAAAACATGAACATTTAGTATGAACATGAGTTTTGGATTAATATTTGTGTTAGTTAATGTTTATGGTAATTGTTGATTAATTGGTATATTGTAGTTTTACGAGTTACAAACCCATAGAATCAAAAACGGATTAAATAGGATGAGTATAACTTATGTTATGAAAATCAGAAGGAGTATGGGTCTATAAAATAGCGAAGAACACAACCTGAGAAGTTGTTCGCCTCCTCATAGTAGTAATTGCTACCGCCCCAAGGCCATTTGGGGTAAATTGCTACCTGGACATCAGTGATTGGTAGACTTCTTTGACCCGATGTTGTAAATTAAGCATAAATTTTTCATATAAACTTCGATTGATGTGATTCAAGATGATCCAGAACGAGGACAAATAGACCTACAACTTTTGTTCTTTAAGTTGTTCAATTTGAGGTCATTAGAAGGGGTCAAAACAGTCATCTGTGTGACAGTTACATATTTAGAGACAATCGGAGGGCGTTGAATGAGCACATACGCAAGGATAGTGCTCCCGACGATGGAATATGTTATTCTAAGTGATAAAACATAAATATGCATGATAATAGACATGACATATAAGATTTCCTTTCTCATAATAGAAAGCATTAGAATGACTTAGTATGTGTTTTGAAAAGAAACTTAAAGATTTTGAAAACAAACTTTGACAAAATTGTGTACCTTTAATTCTAACCTTGATAGCATATATATGAGGTCTAATTACGCATGATGTAAGATTCAAAGTTGAATCGTATGTGTGATAGATAACTTGTTTTGGTTAAAACGATTTCAAAGGGAAACTCCATTATCTTTGGTAAACTATGTTTTAAAACATGAAGTGGTTATATTTTTACCTTGCAAACGTAGAGAGAAACATGTAAAAAAGAGTATGACATGTAAGTTGAAGTTGCATTGCATGGCTAGTTTAGTATGACATTAATTTTGAGAACAAAGCTTTGAAGTTTTGAAACTAAGAGGGACAAACATTAAGTACTTGTGTTCTTATCTTATGTGCAAACATGATAGGACTTTTATGCCTCTAGGCATGATGGGTATGTGCACACTGTTAGATAGACGTAATATGAACTATGCATGTCTTAAAGTAAGATTCCAAGTGATAAACCATGATAGCCATGTGATTATATGTAAGTATGTGTATTGAAAGTTGTTTAACCTCATCAGTGGTCATATAGTTAGACCCTTGTTGCATGAGCTTACTTAGCCGTGAAATAAATGGCAATAAAGCTATAAATTGTAAAACAACTTAAGGTAAATACAAGAGGCACCAAACTTGGGCTAAGACCTCTTAACATGTGGGTTAGTTGTGTTATAGCAGTAATCCATGCTAAGAACCTAGATGAAACCAGAAAATAAATACTCAACTTTGGCCTGGCCAGGGGACGGCGCAGCTACGCCCATCCTTAGCCAAACTATAGCGCAGCTGCGCCACATGGCAGTGATGTTGTGACACCCCCAAATTCGAGTACTTCATTACCTCAAGATTTGGTGTTCACTTGATAAAAACATTCATATCTAACTACCCAATCATAATAAAATTGAATAAATAAACCTTACCATTAAAGGATTACATTAATAAAAATCTCCCAGGTTATCTAACCTTTAAGTACAAACATTCATATTCAAAAAATTAAATAACTTCATTACATTAATAAAAATAAAGTCTGACAACAAAATGTCAACATGATTACATGTCTTCAATACTTGTTCATCTTTCCTTTTCCTTAACTGGTGCTAGGTACATCGACCTTCTCAACTTTAGTTGTAATGTGTATATAAGCAAGAGTGAGCAAACAAGGCTCACTTGAAATAATAATGAATAAAACTTTACAACAATTGCCAAATAATAGGCTCAATAAAACTGAGCAATATGTTATATCAATGATAATTAAAATTCTGAATCATTCATCTGAGGGTCATAAGACCACAAACTATGTCCATAGTTATAAGTAATCTTTTAACTTCAACTTTAACAGTCATAAGACTATAGGGACTCCTCGTACTTAGAAGGATCATCCCTTCGTACAATGTATTGTGCACAAACATTTCAACGCAATGCGTAAATTATCTCCTAATCATAGGGTTGTTCATCTCAGCATTTATAATACAAGTCCTCACCAAAGTAAGTTTGGTTTGGATAAGTTTCAAGGTAATTTGGAATTCAACGAACATCAAGTACGAAGTAGTTGAATAAAAAGGTACTAACATTATGTTATGGAATCAATCATAACAGAATCAACATTGTATACTAAGGTCATGCTTTAGGAATAATCTAAGAGAATAAATATAGAATAATTATAACATACCTTGCTTGAATAATATTAAGCCAATGTTATTTAGAATTGAGTACTAAGCATGCATAACAAATAGTGAATTGAACGATAAAACTTATTCAACTTTAGTATATCAGAATATATAAACTTGCATGCTAAATAACAAATTAAAGAAAAGAATAACTTGCTCAATATCATAATAAGGTTTAGAAAACTTGCATCATCATAAACGAACTAGATACAAGAAACTTACTCAACATAAGAATAAATTTTAGAAAACTTGCTCAACGAAAATGTAGAGTTAGAAAACTTGCATACAACGAAACAATAGAGTTAAAGATAAGAAAACTTTCATTGCGTGTAGGCTAAACTATAATAATTTGATTCACAATATCATAATCATATATCACTAGGATACAATTAGTCACTACAGATACTTGTATACAAATAAGTATATAATTAATGTATGGCTTGATTTTGAACCACATAATCAAGTTACACCAATAAAATAATAATAACACTTGTTAGGTATTAATAACATGCTCGTTCTTAGCACTATAATACCATAATAATAGAATTATATTTTTTTTAACAATCATAGTATTTCATACAATCAAGCACTACAGACTCTATGTAAAAGAAAACTCATTTCTGGCCATTCTATTAATTATGTATTTGCGGTGCCACGAGTTTATCTTTGTGGTAATATTACTACATGCATGGCGTTAGCGTGAATAAGCGCGAATCACAAGACCCTTCGGCTAATATTTATTGCTTGTGAAGGTGGTATTGTGTGTATGCAGATTTCTGGCGGTATTTGGCTGGCCTGAAAGGTGGTATTATGGTAACGAAGGTGGCTTCTTGGCTGTGAAGGTGGTACGAAGGTGGGCGTGGCGCGGATCACGAGCCATTGGCAAAGACTACTGGTGTGAAAGGTGGCGATGTGGTATTTGTGGTGAAGGTGGCAACCTTCATGATGCGGACATCTGAGCTGCGTCACTAATTTTGGCACTGAGACGCCAAACTTACATAACCGAGCACAAAGAACAGAACAAAGCTTAATTAATAGATTCTAACAGCTAAATTAACACATATAACTTATGTAAATTACACATAAACATTACCAAGCATACATATACTAATTTAAAACAACTAAACAACAACTTTTGAAAGATTAAATCTTTGAAAGATATATTTTAAAACCAAAACTCCATGTTTGATATTACTTGACACAGTGAACACGGTAACCACAATTATACATCAAATTGATTCCTTTGAACTATGTTCTCTGTATTTCTTAACAAACTAATTAACATATTCACAGTTCAATTTTACAATTAACATACAATCATGTATATATTCATACCTATATTCAAACCATGTTCATACATATATTCACTGTAAAAACCAATTTCTTTCTTGCATACGTAATTTAGCATACAATCACACACACACACTATATATATATATATATATATATATATATATATATATATATATATATACTAGTTATACTATCACCATCATACTATAGACATAATCTCATGATCAATTAATAAAAATATGGATTACAGAAAATTTGTAAAGAACTTTATACTGCAGTCAAATTCAGAAACACAGAGACTCAGGAAATATGGCGTAAAACATATATGTTAAGGTTATGTAACATACCTTCAATTTTCTCAGACAATCCTTGTTAAACACCACAGATAATTATTTGAAAATTTCAGGAATTCTCTCTTGATTCTCTCTCAAGCTCTCTCTCAAACTCTCTGAAAACTCTTTTCTTTTCTTAGTTATCAATATAGGCTAAATACATTATACGTAAAATCAAAACAAAACCAATGCACAATTTCAAACGTTTAAAAACCTACGTTATAATAAATATACTAATAAATTATCAGTTACCAAAATAATATATATTATTTATATTTTATTTATATTATTGTAATTCAAAATTCAAAAATTCAAAAGTCATAAGGCTCTCGTTTGGCAAAACTCTTTAAAAATTAAAGACTTAATATCTTAAAGCTTTGTTTGGTAAAACTAAATTAAACTCCTTTAATTTATTTTAATAACTCATTTATAGTATAGTTTTTGGTCACACTCTATTTAATTATGTTTTCATACTTAATTTAATTAATTCTAATAACAATTTATTGACTAAATTTATCACATAAATCAATACAACAAAATTAGAATTTTCTTAACAATTATAATTTTATTTAATAAATTAACACATCAAATTAAAATATCATTATAATAATTCATTTAATCATTATAACCTCTCTAACTTAATTTATTAATTTAAATTAGAATGTTATCTCATAATAATTAATTTCCTTAACTCCTTAATTATTTATATAACAAATAATTAAACAAATCAAATCAAATCAATTTAAGCAAATATTTATTCAACAATAAACACATCCATTAAATATTTATATATCTCAATAAATATTTAAAATTACAATTTAAAATTCTGGATTGTTACAGATGCCTGATTATTTTAACTTTGATTTGAACCTTAAAGAATATGTGTAATGAATGTCTAACGCTATAATACTTGACATAGATGATGTTTTAAGCATAAGAGCATATAATGGTTATATAAAACATAAAGTTGTTAAATTTTATTAGGTTTGCAAAATGTAAGAACTATGTGAATCATGCATCTATAAGTTTTAAATGTGTAACAAACACATAGCGAGTCAAGCGTGTGATAGAATATTGATATGACGCTCCCAAAATAGGTATACATCACCCATCTTGGGTCGCCAAATATATGATACATAATACAAATACAAACTTAATTATACAACAAGAGCTGAGAGTTTACACATGAATATTGTTTCAAAGACAGTATCCAAACTCAAATTCAATCCTCATTACATTTATCATCACACTAAATAGTGAGCATTACTAAAACAGCCATCTCGGACCATCACTCCGTTCCCCGACTTGTGAGACCTCAGATTTTATGAATAAATATTTAATTTTCTCGAAATATTTTTTTGAATATTATGGTGTGGATTTGAGATAGTGTTATAGTTGTGTATAATATTTATAAATTTTGCAAAGTATGCAAGTTGCCATATTATATTCGATTGGTCGGGGAATATTTGTTTTATCAGGGAATATTCGTGCAATGACACAATCATTGGTGGACCCCGCAACAAAATTATTATCGGAATGAGAAAATAACAAAAATATTTTATTAAAAATAACGGCGGAAGTTTTACCGTTAATAATGTTGAACTACTCGGTAGTAAAAGTACAGTAATACGTGTGGTTGCATAGTAGCACACGATATTGATTATTGATACTTATGTGATAAGTCACTCAGTTTTATTTTATTGGTATTATTAATGTAATAAAACAGGATACTTTTATAAAGTTATTCTATAAATAGAATATATTATATTCTATTATGCATAGTGTTGCATAGTGTATGCGCATAGTGTTTTTGCATAGTAAAATCTTTTTATATAAAATAGAATACTTTTATAAAGTTATTCTATAAATAGAATATATTATATTTTATTATGCATAGTGTTTCATAGTGTTTGCATAGTATTTTGCATAGTAAAATCTTTTTATATAAAACAAAATACTTTTATAAAGTAATCTATTTTATTAGACAATAATTAGAATATATTATATTTTATTATGCATAGTGCCTGCATAGTGTTTGCCTAGTAAAATCTTTTATAAAGTTATTCGTTTTATTAGATTATAAATAGAATATATTATATTTTATTTAAAAGATTTTGCTTTAAATATGGACCGTCAGATTAAAATAAATCAATCTGGACCGTTCATGAGTTAGTTACTATGCAGTCCGTTCTTCTATAAATAGAAGCTCATTCCTTCATTATTTCTTACGAATTCACTGAAACTCTAGAGAGAGAAACTATAGAGAAAGTTCTTCTTCTATAATCTTTAGCGTATCTCTTTAGAGTTCAAGAAAGCTTTGAGCGTAGTACAAGTTTTCTTCGAGTATATCCTCGCCCTACCAGTCAATATACTCTTCTTTTACCGTAGGGAATATTATTTGTTGTACTCGTAAGGGGTACTCTTTCTTTCTTATTCATGAAGAGAACTTCTGTTATTCCATTCTTTATTATTACATTGGAATAACCTATATCATGGGATACCTATACTTGGTGAAATTCTTACATTATTCCATTCTTTATTATTATGTTGGAATAACTGTCTCTGCAAAATCTACCGCATACATGGTGAAATTCTTCTAATATTCCATTCTTTATTATTTTGTTGGAATATCACATGCATACGCTTTTACACGGCACTGGTTCCATCTTTATTATTCTTTTGGAACATCACCGCCGGTCGTAATTTCTTTGACTTATTTTGGTTCCGTTGCTTATTATTCTATTGGAATAACACATGCATGCAATCTGCGCATGCATGGTGATTTCTTTTGTTATTCCATTCGTTATTATACTCAGTTGGTTAAAGTTTTGACTTCTATACTCTATGAAATTAGTGGAATATCCTTGATATTTCTGCTTCATCCAGTATCTTTTCATGGAAATATTATTCTGAGCATTCTTGAATTTTACTCTATAAAGCAGTATCATGTTGACAATTTGAACGTTATCAGTTCCTGGATAAATTAATTCTTGAACTTGTTTTATTGAATTCTTATATCATTGTCATCATCCTCATGTTTATATTAGTTGAAAGTCATACGTGGCTGTGTAGTGCATGGATGGACTTGGTATGATTATATGACCAGGATTATTCGGTATAATCATAGTAGTAATATTACAAATGATGTGGAAAGAAGTCCTCATTGGCCCGTAGTGCATTGATGGACAGTTTTTGGTATGATTATGGCTATGGATTCTCTTTGTACATAGTGGAAAGATGAATTGTTTTATGGCATGATCAGGACCATTGATTAAAACATGATTATCTTAAGCCGTGGTGATGGATAATTCGTGGTCGTGATACTAAAGAATATCCTTGGCCTGTAGTGCAGGGATGATTTGATGATGTGGATTATTTATTAAGCTGAGTCTCAGCGATAAAAGTGATAAAAAAAACCTTTTAAATCATAGAAGATAGTAGATTTTATTCTCTACTTGACTCTTCTAATGGATTGCTTCTTTCATTGCAGATTAAACTTGATGTTTGTTATATTTTATCGGTTTAACATTTGTTGAAGGCTAATGATAATTTATTACGCATTATCATAGTCATAATATTTCTTCTTGGGCTAGTTGAGCTCACCATTTTTTCATTGTTCTCTTGAGTGAAATGAGAATATATTTGGAGCAGTCGGGAGCGGAGTGATGGTCCTAGATGGTGCATCAGTAGTCCTCACTATTATTTGAAATAGTGTGATAATAATTGTAATGAGGACTCCTTTTGAGTTTGTATACTCTCTAGTAGGCAATATTTGTATTCAAACTCACAGTTTATGTTTTGTCGTATTGTACACGACAGTTGTATTATTAAGTTGTATTTGAATTCGGTACCATGTATCTGGCGACTCAAGATGGGTGATGTATACCATATTTTGGGGGCGTCACAGTTGGTATCAAAGCTTAGAGATATGATCCCTGCCTGAGATGTGAGACAAGAACTAGGAGGGGAGAGACGGAGAATTTCTTCGCTAGTATGACCTACTTAAGTTTATTTGGTATTTAATTGGTCGGTCAGAGTATAGGGATAATATGTGATATGTTAATTAACCCTTGTTTTGTGACAGTGTTTGAAAATGGCATATGAAAATGCTGAGATAAGCAATGAAGCACATGAGACCGTTGAGTCAGCTCAACCAAAAGGTAACGACCAACAACACGATAATAATCATACCGGTGGCAACGGCCATCGGAACAATGATAACCATCGTTGGGGAAATTTTCATGCCAAGAATGGTAACCACTTCGATGGTAATCATGGCCAAGATAATAGAAGTGGAAATTTAAAGAAGAGAAGGTTATTTAGCTCTATTTTGTCGTATAGTGAAGTCAAGTCCAGCTGGAAGGTGGCACCAAAGGCGGATACGGACAAAACAAAGTCGGTGGTTTCAGGAAGACCGTTTTTCGTGACTTCTCAAAAAGCGAGTAACCCGAGCGAAGTTAGCACGGGTTAGTTAATTATAAATTCTTTCGAATTCTATATCTTGTTAGATACCGGTTCTACCCATTCTTTTATCTATCTTACTTGCGTTCAACGTTTAAATTTGGCTTCGGAGAAATTAGACTTTGACTTATTGGTTGAAACTTCGATAGTATAAACCTTTGTTACCTCCACTATTTATAAATCTTATTCAAATCAACACTTTCACATTACGTGTTGATCTTGTCTCTTTGAAAATACTTGCCTTTGATGCGATTTTAGGAATCGATTGGTTAACAACTCTTCATGCTTTTCGTAAGGTTGTTAGCTTTCATATTCCTAACCAACCTGTTATGCGAATTCAAGAAACTAAACCACTAAAGTCAATCATTGTCATATCAAGCCATAAGTAAAGAGCCCCGGTCTTTTCATTGTTAACTTCCTTGTGTGGAATGCACCGAAGCCAGACTTTCTTTGACGGTGGCAAGTTAATAGGTATCAATGTGACATACTATCCACGTCTTGGACGAGAGTCACAGTTTTGAATGATATTTCTATTGTTAATAAATTTCCTGACGTATTCTTGAAGACTTCTTAGCCTACCCCTAGAGCGTGAAATTGAATTTTGTATTGACCCCAGTACAAAACCTATTTCTAAAACCCTAAAATATTTCTTCAACTAAAACGAACGTATAACTTGCCAAAGACGTTGACTCGAGCTGTTGAAGATTACAATCGTGCCATTCAATACCATTGTGGAAGTGCGAACGTGGTAGCTGACGCGTTTAGTAGAAGATCGTATGCGGTTACAAATGCGAGTATACGAACCCACGTGAAGATAACGAATATACGATTAGAATCGACTTTAATGGATAAAGTTAAAGCCGCTCAAGCTACACACCCGGAGCTGATGAATGTGAAGAAGAAGGTTCAAGAGGGCGTTATTCTAGAAGCAAGAATGACGAAGAGAGGAAATCTCAACCCTCGATTTATTTGGCCCATTTGAAATCCTCGATGAAGTAGGAACTATGGCCTATAGACTTGTTTTACCGCCAAGTATGTTGCGTGTTTAGAACATTTTTTTTTCTCGTATTGATGTTACGTAAATATGTGAACGACCCGAACCACATTATTAATTTAGAGCCGGATGAGATAGCAGAAAATTTAACGTATGAGGAAATACGTGTTAACATCTTGGATAAGAAGGATCATATTCGACGCTCAAAGGTTATACCTCAAGAGTTAGAATTTGAAGTGAAGTCAAGGTATCCTCACCTGTTCGGCATACCAGGTACGTACGTAAGTTTTGAGGGCGAAATTCCATAAGGATGGGAGATTGTGAGACCCCAGATTTTATGAATAAATATTTAATTTTCTCGAAATATTTTTTTTGAATATTATGGTGTGGATTTGAGATAGTGTTATAGTTGTGGATAATATTTATAAATTTTGCAAAGTATGCAAGTTGTCATATTATATTCGATTGGTCGGGGAATATTTGTTTTATCGGGGAATATTAGAAGTTGCGACACAATCATTAGTGGACCCCATAGCGGAATTATTATCTAATGATGAAAAAGCGACAAAAATGTTTTATTAAAAATAATGGTGGAAGTTTTAATTAGTTAATAATGTTGAACTACTCAGAGTAGTAAAAGTAAATCTGATGTCGTGTGGTTGCATAGTAGCACTACGGTATTGATTATTGATGCTTATGTGATAAGTCACTCGGTTTTGTTTTATTGGTATTCTTAATGTAATAAAACATAATACTTTTATAAAGTTATTATATAAATAGAATATATTATATTCTATTATGCATAGTGTTGCATAGTGTATGCATAGTATTTTGCATAGTAAAATCTTTTTTATATAAAATAGAATACTTTTATAAAGTTATTCTATATAAATAGAATATATTATATTATATTATGCATAGTGTTGCATAGTGTTTTGCATAGTATTTTGCATAGTAAAAAATCTTTTATATAAAATAAAATACTTTTATAAAGTTATACATTTTATTAGACAATAATTAGAATATATTATATTTTATTATGCATAGTGTTTGCATAGTACTGCAGATAGTGTTTGCATAGTAAAATCTTTTATAAAGTTATTCGTTTTATTAGATTATAAATAGAATATATTATATTTTATTTAAAAGATTTTGCTTTAAATATGGACCATCGATTAAAATAAATCAATCTGGATAGTTCATGAGTTAGTTACTATCTGATCCATTTTTCTATAAATAGAAGCTCATTCCTTCATTATTTCTTACGAATTCACTGAAACTCTAGAGAGAGAAACTATAAAGAGAGTTCTTCTTCTATAATCTTGGCGTATTTCTTTAGAGTTTAAGAAAGCTTTTCGGCGTAGTACAAGTTTTCTTGAGTATATCCTCCTCGCCTCTACAAATAAAATACTCTTCTTTTACGGTAGGGAATATTATTTGTTGTACTCGTAAGGGGTACTCTTTCTTTCTTATTCATGAAGAAAACTTCTGTTATTCCATTCTTTATTATTCTGTTGGAATAACCTGTATACACGGGATACCCTATACTTGGTGAAATGGTGAAATTCTTCTATTATTCCATTCTTTATTATTATGTTGGAATATCCTGTCTGTACGTTTACGCCGGACCTGGTTCCATCTTTATTATTATTCTGTTGGAATATCATGTCTGTGCGTTTACGCCTGGACTGGTTAAAATCTTTATTATACTGTTGGAACATCTGTTGTTGTGCAATTTACTTTGACTGGTTCCAGATTACTTATTATTCTATTGGAATAACGTCATACATCGCAATCTGCATGCATGGTGATTTCTTTTATTATTCCATTCGTTATTATACTCAGTTGGTTAAAGTTTTTACTTCTATACTCCATGAAATTAGTGGAATATCATTGATATTTGCGCTTCATCCAGTATCTTTTCATGGAAATATTCTTCTGAGCATTCTTGAATTTTACTCTACAAAGCAATATCATGTTAACAATTTGAACGTTATCAGTTCCTGGATAAATTAATTCTTGAACTTGTTTTATTGAATTCTTATGTCATTGTCATCATCCTCATGTTTATATTATGTTGAAAGTTATCTGTGGCCGGTAGTGCATAGATTGACTTGTTATGATTATGACCAGGGATTATTTGGTATAATCATAACCGTAATATTACAAATGATGTGGAAAAAAGTCCTCATTGACCCGTAGTGCATTGATGGACAGTTTTTGGTTTGATTATGGCTATGAATTCTCTTTGGCCGTAGTGCAAAGATGAATTATTTTATGGCATGATCAGGACTGTTGATGAAAACATGATTATCTTAAGCCGTGGTGCATGCATAATTCGTGGTCGTGATACTAAAGAATATCCTTGGCCTGTAGTGCAAGGATGATTTAATGATGTGTATTATTTATTAAGCCGAGTCTCATCGATAAAAGTAATGAAAAACCTTTTAAATCATAGAAGATAGTAGATTTTATTCTCCACTTGACTCTTCTAATGGATTGCTTGTTCCGCTGCAGTTAAACTTGATGTTTATTATATTTTATCAGTTTAACACTCTTGAAGGCTAATGATAATTTATTCTGCATTATCTCAGTCATAATATTTCTTACTAGGCTAGTTGAGCTCACCCTTTCTTTAATTGTTCTCTTCAGGAAATGAGAATATAGCTGGAATGAGTCGGGGAGCGGAGTGATGGTCCTAGTTGGTGCATTAGTAGTCCTCACTATTCTGTGAAATAGTGTGATAATAATTGTAATGAGGACTCCTTTTGAGTTTGTATACTCTCTAGTAGGAAATATTTGTATTCAAACTCACAGTTTATGTTTTATCGTATTGTACACGACAGTTGTATTATTAAGCTGTATTTGAATTCTGTACCATATATCTGGCGACTCAAGATGGGTGATGTATACCATATTTTGGGGGCGTCACACGACTAGTCCCGGCTATGTTCTCATTTTCTGAAGAGAATAATGAAAGCAAAAGCGTGAGCTCAACTAGCCCAGTAAGAAATATTATGACTTTAACGCCTCGAAATCCGATCTACTTTCAGACCCAAACTCTGTGCGTCACAATCCCATCTCCTTCCAAACACACATCATTATATAGCTAAATATAATGACATACATTCTTAAATCCCAGGTTCTCCAAACCGTATAACCTCTTTCATTACAAATAATGATACTTACATTATTCTTTTCATCTTACACGAGTGACTTTCATCCGCCACCAAGGATATATAACTGTTCATTAAACTAATCTATAGTTTAATTCTATCATTCTATATTACAAGTCTTCACTTGCACTTCACGCACATTCAGATACTGAATGACACTTCGTCTGGATACCGCTCAGCTTGATCTTTATGGGAACCTTAAGTTCTTTCTAACATCGTACGCTAAAAATATTTTTCATTTAAAGCAAGTGTAGACACTCGAAATTTTCTGTACTACTGTTACTAACATTGCAGGAGGACAGATTTATATTTTAAGAGTACCGAAGACAATCCAAATCCATCTAGGATACTACTAGGAAGTTCAAAGATCAACCCCGGATCATAATCTGGGAGTAACAATTTCAAACTCGGATGTAACCCCGAGGCTGCGAGATCACAATCTGGAAACTCACACCGGAGAAGACCGATTAATCTCGGAGATGACCCCGAGGTATCCAGTCTCAGACCCAACCATGGGAATAGCCACTAACCTTGGTGATAACCCCAAGGAATGCAGTTTCGGCGATAACCCCAGAAATGCTTGTTTTAAATGCAACCAGCTTGAATCTCGGCGCTCACGATGAGATACACTGTACCAACCCGGCAATAACATCGGGAAGACAGCACACCTCAAAGATGACAATGAGGACCTTCAACAATTGCAGCAGTCCAATCTCAGCAAAGTCTAAGCAACATCGCTTTATCGGCCCAATCCGGCGATAACACCGGTGAGGGGAAACATCGTCATCTCGTCCAAAGTGATGCCACGCCACGTCTCTACGCAACAATGACCCAAAAGGCTAACCAATCCTGAGTGAGTATTGTGTGGGGTAACGGATAAAAGTTGAAGCTTGAAGACCGGAGGGCATCGTCCCATCTTCAATGACTTCGTACAAACTCTAATCCCATGCCATCGTACAACTCTCGACAATGGCGGTCCGAAATAGGTCCTGTATACCTCAAAATAGATGCCCGGATTGCACTTCTAAAAATTCGAGTGGACATTACAGTGCCTGAGTGCACGTACTTCGAGACGACCCGACTCGACAAACCCGGGCCGACCCGACCCGCCTCTGGTACACCTGCGGCTCATATTGCCTATAAATAGAGGGTTTGGGGTGCTACTTTTTAAGAGAAAAAAGACAGGGAAACCCTGCACAATTTGATCTGCACTCGCCATACAGTGTATTTTCCCACTTTTAAACACCTGTGAGCTCATATATAACCTCTTTTGTACCCACAAAAGCCCAATGTTTACCCACTCTAAAGATATAGAAGCCCTTTTTAGCAGTCAGCTGTAAGCCTTCTCACACACTTTAGAGTCTTTCTCTTCATCTTTGCACACACCCTTCTACATGTTAAGAGTCGTGTTGTTTGCTTTTGCCCGGACTTCGGTCCGTGGTTTCATTTCAGTCTATATATATATATTTACATATATATTGACTAACATTATCGAGTTATACCTCGATTGATCCTGAACTTTGATGCAGGCGTTTATTGCTTTAATATATATATTATATATATATATATATATATATATATATATATATATATATATATATATATATTAACTATGTATCGGACTTTGTTCGATGAGCTAGACTTGATTATTCAGTGCGTATATTCGCTTATATATATATACTTATATATATCAACTATGTGTCGAGACTTTGTTTGATGAGCTCAGACTTGGTCTTGTCGTTTACTTCGCTTATATATATATATATATATATATATATATATATATATATATATATATATATATATAAAAGCAATAAATGCATAGGATGTAAGTTCATATATATAAGTATATATATATATATATATATATATATATATATATATATATATATATAGAGTTTACTTACGTGGTGGTTGATCGCTTTTCTGACTTTATTTACGTTTAAATTCCACTTTAGAGTTTCATCCGTGGCGGTTGATAGCTTTTAACAGCTTTATTTACATTTCTGATCCCCCATGGAGGTGCTTCGTGGTTGGTGATCATGTCTGTATATATATATTTACCGCTTTTATATATATACCCGCTTATTGGTTTTATATAAATTGCAACCTTTTGTGCGCCTAGGAATCATGTGATCATAAATTCATCCCATTGGATCTAGATTTGGTTCCCATGATGGACATTTTTCAGCTGTAAGCAGCTTGTAAATTATTCTGCAATGTTTGAATTTCCTCAGATGGTTTCATACCCACGAGGAAGTCGGCATTATTTTTGTATGTTATTTTCGTACGGATGCCTCACATTCGTCAAATAAAATCAATTCAGCCGCTCACTTAATAAAAATGGGAGTGTAAAAGGTCTCAATTCCTATTGAGCATCAGGGTTTAAAAAACCTCTTTTATAAAACATCACTGCCATATCTTGCTAAAAACTGAATTTTTATGTAAATTCAAACCCTGTGTATATAGGTTCGAACGAGGCCTCGTACAACTTCCATATAACAACACATTGACCCACACACAAACACATTCAGATAATAGTTTCTTGAAAAGAGGCGGTCACCATGGTAACACAGATGTCGGGGGGTGCCTAACACCTTCCCCCCGCATAACCAAGTCCCGGACCCTAAACGAATCTCGGTTTCACCGACCCATATATCAGTGTCACATCATTGGGTCAATGTGCAAACCTTTTCTCGGTTGTGTTGGTACAACCATTTAAAAAACCAACTGGCGACTCTTAATAGTCCCATCGTCGACATCATACATGTTGGACCTTTTTCACTTATTTTTTTCAAACAAATCTCACCTAAAATGAGAACACCAAAGAACAAGTAACGGAAAGGGACATCCAAAAATCCCGACATTGACAGGTGGCGACTCTGCTAGGGACTCCAGTAAGAGGACTTAAGCCACTATTACAAATCTTTTCAAAACTATTATCTGCTTGTGTGTGGATGTTGCATTTACATTTGATGAATGTGTACGAATGCATTTCCTTACTTAGTGCTTCGCACTATAAACTGCTTTATGATATTAGTGCTTCGCACTATAAAACTGCTTATGATATTAGTGCTTCGCACATGTCATCATTTCATACGGTGAGACGCGATGTATGTGAATGTATGTTGTGTGGTCCCTCCACCAGGTGGCTATCCCGTCGGTGTTTGATTACTGGACTCGTGAGAAGACTAATTCTCCGAGGCTCGTTCACAAATAATTAAAATTTTTGAGAGAATAATTTTTTTTTTGAAAAAGAAAGTACTTGAATCATATAAGTGTTTATGATAATTAAGCTAGATAGTTAATATATTAACTGAAGATGTATACTTAATCATTTTCAAGGAAGAGTAATGAAAGTTATGTAAGAAATTAACATAGCTTGAATATTAGCCTTGATTACTAAATTAAAAGGATTTACAATCCTTAAGTAATTGATTATTGATATGAGTATGTATGTGTTTATAACTTATTAAGTCAATTTGGGATAATAAGTTAATAAACTAGGGAAATATTTTAGGACATATATATGAATTATATCGTGATTGAGTAAATATGTATTATATAATGTGTGTGCATTTATTTTGTAAAGAGATGAAGAATAAAGTTATGTAACCTAATGCATATATTAGGTATGATAATTAAATAACCTAATGGGTTATAATTTAAGAGAATGATAGTATTTAAAAGATATACTAATCTTTAGAGATTTATTTTATCGTCTCCATTAATTAATTTTATAACCTAAGAATAGCAAGTCTAATTGAGTTATGAAATTAAAGATATATGAGTAAGAAATTAACTTACTAATGTGTGTAAGGGAACCCTAATTAAATAATGGGGAATGGATAAAAATTAAAAAGTATAAACTATGTTGAATTATGAGCCCAAAGAATTAGAATTTCTAGCTTTAGTAATTAATTGATTGGCCCAACTCTTAGCCCAATTGGGAGGGACCTTTTGGACCATTAAGTAAGCTAAATGGAGCTTAAAAGATAATAAAAAAAGGGGCCCAAGAAGGCCATCATGGCCGAAATTTATAGAGGGGAAAGGGGAGGCATGTAATCATTATATTACTTTAGTAGGTGACTAACTTGCTAGGTGTCAAGCTTTGATCTCATTCTTATCTTTTTCATCCAACCCACAAGTTAAACCAAGAGTGAAAGTAAGCTTATAATGATTAGGAGAGAGAGGAAGAGTGAGACATTGGATGATGATTATAGATACACTAAATATATCTATACTTAATTTACTAAAAAAAATAATCTATTTCGTTCTTTCTTTCATTTTATTTCTTAAGTTAGCTATCAAAACAAAGAGAGAGAGAGAGAGAGAGAGAGAGAGAGAGAGGGTCAGAGAGAAGAAGAAGAGAGAGGAGAGTTTTGTAAGTTTCAAGTTCCATAATCTAGGTATTAGAAAGAAGAAGAAGATGAATTAAGAGAAGGTATAAGAAATCCCTACTTTTATAGTTTAATTTCTCTTTGTGATGATTTGAGTTTTGATTTTTGTAAAACTATGATCTTGAGGCTTAAAACCTTAGATCTTGGTGTTTAAAAGTGTTTTTATATTTAGATCCAACTCTTTTATGGATCAAAAGTTGAATCTAAACTAAGAAATATGAGTTAGGTTTTTCAAAAGTTTGAAAATCAAATTTTCTTAGCTTTTGTTGTGTTTGATCTTATGATTGTTGATTATTTGGTGAATTAAACCATGGATCATGTTAGATCCATGAGTATATGAGTTATTTTGAGTTAATATGATGAGTTATGTTGGTTTTATGGGAGATCATGAAAGTTTTCATACAAAACATAAAGAGTTGAAAAAGCAATTTTTGAGAAAACAAAAGTATGATATGGAAATGATCATATCTCTCATTCTACTTTGAATTTTTGAGCGTGGTCAAGTCCTAGAGTTAGATATATGAGTCTTCTAAAATATCCAAGTGGAACCACTTAAAAAGGATTTGTAGATTTTTCGTGTGGAATGATTTTAGTAAAGGATGAAAAATAAGAAAATGCTTAAAAAGCTGCTTTGCCAAGAAAATGGGAAGGGCTGTTTTGGCCACTTATTTAATGAGATAAAATCCGGCTTTTTGGGGGATGAAAATATATGGGATAAAGTAGGTTGTGTCCAAAAATGAGCTCATTCGACTTAAAATGAGCGAGTTATGACTATTTCAAATTTTGTGTTTTCAAGCCGGAAATCGCGCTACTTAGGAGTTGTATAACTCAGATGGTCTTGAAATTTAAATTGTAAGCTCACGTTAACATGTATAAGATCCCCGCCAAGAGTTGGGAATTTCTGGAGTTAAGTAAGAGGTAGCTAATTTCTTAAGGAATTAACTAGGAATTGATTTTGAAAAATACTTAAGGGAGTTGAAAAATTCGAGAAAAATACTTTTGTGTATGGAATATATGTATATATGATTGGCCAAAAGATTAGAAAATAATAAGTTGATTTCATATTTTTTCGTGAATAGTGTATTTGACTTCAGAAATGAACATTTCGGAGTTCTTTGAAAAGGAAACTAAAATGTCGGAAGAGATGTCGGTGTTGTTTTAGCTTCTTTGAAATAGAAATTGAAATGATATATTAAGTCTCTTGAGTTCATAAATAGTTTTTCAAGTTATATTACGAACTTATAAATGAGCGAGTAAGTGTTAAGTCTAAGATAGTATAGTGTACTTACTAATGATTGGTTATGTGATTTCATGTTAAATTGCTATGAGTAAGATATGTGATGCTAATTAAGAGATCGATTTTATCGATGATAGGTCTTACAAAAGAAGTTAACTTAAATTGCGTAGCGATGAGTCAACGAATCGGGCAAAGTTCTAACTTTCGACTTGAGTTACTATTTTTCAAGCATGGTAGTGAATAATTATTGATAGTTATTCACATCTATAATGATTATTGTAATTACATACGTAGTGCAATTGATTCTTGTTCTATTATTTGAACTATTTATAAATCATGTCTCGAGCTAATTGTTTGGTGAGACTAATATTTGTTAAAGCATGAAATGTTCTATTTATTATGAATTGAATTGTTATTGGAAGATCTATGCCATTGGTTTATTAGCTAGATTAGTATTGTTATTAATTATTGAAATCATAGTATTTCTTGAAAGTAATCAAACCATATTGTTGTGGTGCGGACTCGTGATGTAAAATT
The DNA here is from genome assembly GCA_020205615.1 of Panax quinquefolius. Taxonomy (NCBI): domain Eukaryota; kingdom Viridiplantae; phylum Streptophyta; class Magnoliopsida; order Apiales; family Araliaceae; genus Panax; species Panax quinquefolius. Next base: position 23,789,042 of record CM035170.1, on the reverse strand, counting down.
TGGGATGAACAAATTTTAATGTAAATAAATCGACTATCTTATTTATTATTGAGTATTATGCATAATATATAGGGTGGTAAAAGGGGTTGGTAGCTCGGTACTTGAAGAAGAGTATAGTTTAGTTTTATAACTAATTTATATTCTTGTGGTAGTTTAGTTTTAATAACTAAATGATTCCTCTAGTAGTTAGTTCATGATCCTTTTGTGATCACTCGGCATGAAATACAGGTATATCCACTTTATTGAATATTGTTTGTATTGTTAATTCTTATTATTCAATCGAATATTATTGAATCTTTGAAAAATTTTACTCTTTCATCTACGATATGTTATTCGATTATGAAATGGGAGAAAGTTTTAGTATTGAGATTGAATTATTATTCATTTACTTGAAATCTTTTGATTATTGTTGAAGTTCTAAAAAGCTAGACTCTTTATTCATGATATATATCATTTATTGTATATTTTAACTTCTTTGGGCAAACTCGTTGCTCACCCTTGCTTAAATAAAATATTTGATTAATAATGCGATGTAGCGAGAAGGTTCTAATGAGGATAAAAGCGAAAGCGAAGGCTCAAGAGTAGTTAGTGTCGACTTTTAATGGTTATGTTTTATCATGTAATTAATTATATAAACCTTTTGATTATATAAGGGTATATAAGTTATGTAAAGGTTAGTTAACTTTGGGATATTATTATAAGTTGTATTAAGGAATATTATGAATGATGTTTTCATTAATGAATGAGTAGTTAGATGTGATATATTTGATGGATCGTGAGCACCAAACAGAGGTTAGAGAACCGGATTTGGGGCGTCACAAGTTAGTATCAAAGCATGTAGGTTATAAACCTTAGGTGGGGGAAAAGCCTTAGGAATATAACCATAAAGCAGGATAGAAAACTTCGTTTAGAGTTCTAAGTGATGGATTAGGAAAATTCATCAATAGTAAGATATAGGGACACTCGGTGTTTATGGATTATGTTTGATAGTGATGTACTAATGAAGTTATTTAAAAGCTGGTGACGAGGATGTCGGGGAGATGATAAGTTGGTTACGAAAGTGTTAGCAATTTTTTTGATGCCATTAAGCAGAGAGTGCCCATTTCGAGTGAGTCGATTGAGGAAGTTTTAAGAGATGAACTGCGGTAAATCTATAGCGATCATGGCGAGTACCAGAGATGGGAAATTTGGATGAAGAGGAAGAAATATATTCAAAGAAACTAAGGTGGAGCGAAATAAAGATCAAAGATGGGGAAAAGGAAAAGTAGCAATCGAAGAAGGTGACATCTGCGGAAGTTCAAGATTTAAGGACTAAAAAGTACTTCTCTGGAGGAATTATGGAAGACGGAAAGAGCATTACGCGAGAAGACAGAAGAACGAAATAATCTGAAGGCACAAGTCGATAGAATGAGGGCTAAGTGTAATGTATCATCTAAATATGTAATTAAGGAAAAGAAGAGTAATAAAAGGAAAAAGAACAACGACACTGACAACAACTTAGAGAATTCGCATTCAAAGAAGAAACAAGCATGTGGCAAGTGTGGAAAGAAGCATTCGGGGGAATGTATGTGGGGTAAGAATGTGTGTTACAATTGTGGTAAAGAAGGACATCTATCACCAAATTGTACTAAACCAAAGAAAGGAGGATGTTTTGCATGTGGTGAAACGGGTCATAGGGTTAAGACTTGTCCTAAAAAGAAGACAGATGGAGGAAGTGGACGGAAGAAAGATTAAGTGTTAGGAGTATAATCTTTTGGAGTATAATATTCGCTTTGGTATGAATATCAAGATAATTTTTTTTATGTCTCAACTTTTTGTGTAAAGTTGTAGTAATGAATCCCGACTTTTGTCACATGGGGATAGTAATCGTTTGTAGTAGTTTAGTTTTATTTATGTCTTGAAAAAGTACTATGTACTATTTGCATGAATATAAATGCAATGATATGAATATATGTTTGAATAAGTAATTAAATTTTGAGAATTAAATTATTAAGATGATTATCTGAAGAATTTGATAATTGATAAAATTTGGATTAAAAAATCGAGAGAAATTTGAAATTGGTTTAAGTTTAAAATTTTGACTACTATTAATAAGATGTTGCATAAAGAGACAAAGTATTAATGTGAGTCTTTATTTCATTCGAGATAATGCTTGAGGCGACAAAAATCGTAACCAAAGGGAGGCGATGCATGAATAATGAAGGAGATCAGTGATCAATGCGATAGAACTTCGCAGACATGCTAGCTCAAGCTATCAAGCTGGAGCCCAATGACAGAAGGAATCGACCGAGCTAATCGATTAGCTAACTTTAAAGACTTTAAAAAGTAGTAAGACCTGAGAATTCAAAGGAACCATTGACCTATAGAAGCCCGGACATGGGTAAATGAGATGGAGAAAGCTTTTGTTATTTCTAGAGTAGCGGAGGAGCAAAAAGGCAGATTTTGCTACCTATTTGATGAAGGGTGGTAATTCTTGGTGGGAGACAAACAAAGCTAAATTTGATGCAATGATAGTAACTTGGACAAGGTTTAAGGAGTTATTTTTGAAAATTATTTCTCGGAAAGTATCTGACAAGAATGGAAGTAAACTTTTTGGAGTTAAGCGAGGAGAATATATCGGTTCTGAGAATCTGTGCCAAATTCAACGAACTAGCGAGATTTGCTCCACATCGGTGGACACCGAGGTAAGAAAAGCGCGAAGGTTTGAAAATGGGTGAAGCCGAGGATATATAGCAAAAGTAGATGTGTTGTAGATTAAGACATTTTGCCCTGTTGGAAAAAGCAATCATCGTAGAAGGAGGAAGTGAAGGCGTGTGTCAAGGTATCATCGAAGAAGAAGAAAAAGGCGAATGAAGGAGGTAGCGGTGGAGGAAGTAACTCTAATAAGCGTAAGTGGAAGGACAATCTTGAATTTGGAGACAAGTCGAGGAAGATAATAGGAAGAAAGGTGAGGCATGTGCAAATTGCGGGTAAAAAGCATCGGGGAGTATGTTTGAAGGGAAAAGGAGTGTGTTTTAATTGTGGACAAGAGAGGACACATCTCTCAAATTGTCAAGTCAAAGAAGATACCAGGTTGTTTTTCATGTGGATCGCTAGAACATCAAATTAAAAATTGTCAAAGAAGAATCAGAAAAGAGGAAGCAATGATAGAGGAAATAGCGGTGGAACCTTTGGCGATCGAAAAAGGACACCTTTCGGTAGGAAAGACCCGAGCGGTAGCGCATACGTTCAACATGACATTGCAAGAGACGATAGGCTGCTTGGGAGGTGGTGACAGGTAATGATTTAGTTGAGTAAATGAATTACGCGAGAAATATTGGGTAGATATAGCTGTGAATGGTTTTCTTTTATAGATCCCAAGTCACAAATTAGTATATGAAACACAAATTAATATTGTGTAGATATAAATGAATTGATGATACAACTTTAAAGAACATTAGAGAGTAAGAAAGCGGTGATTAGAGGGCGGAATCCTTATAAGGAGAGGAGAATGTGAGAACCGAATTTCACATAATTCAAAATTTTGAATAATTTTTTTTTAAAAAGAGAAAGTACTTGAATCATATAAGTGTATATGATAATTAAGCTAGATAGTTAATATATTAACGAAGATGTATACTTAATCATTTTCAAGGAAGAGTAATGAAAGTTATGTAAGAAATTAACATAGCTTGAATATTAGCCTTGATTACTAAATTAAAAGGATTTACAATCCTTAAGTAATTGATTATTGATATGAGTATGTATGTGTTTATAACTTATTAAGTCAATTTGGGATAATAAGTTAATAAACTAGGGGAAATATTTTAGGACATATGTGAATTATATATCGTGATTGAGTAAATATGTATTATATAATGTGTGTGCATTTATTTTGTAAAGAGATGAAGAATAAAGTTATGTAACCTAATGCATATATTAGGTATGATAATTAAATAACCTAATGGGTTATAATTTAAGAGAATGATAGTATTTAAAAAGATATACTAATCTTTAGAGATTTATTTTATACGTCTCCATTAATTAATTTTATAACCTAAGAATAGCAAGTCTAATTGAGTTATGAAATTAAAGATATATGAGTAAGAAATTAACTTACTAATGTGTGTAAGGAAACCCTAATTAAATAATGGGGAATGGATAAAAATTAAAAAGTATAAACTATGTTGAATTACGAGCCCAAAGAATTAGAATTTCTAGCCTAAGTAATTAATTGATTGGCCTGACTCTTAGCCCAATTGGGAGGGGACCTTTTGGACCATTAAGTAAGCTAAATGGAGCTTAAAAGATAATAAAAAGGGGCCCAAGAAGGCCATCATGGCCGAATTTACATAGAGGGGAGAAAGGGGGAGGCATGTAATCATTATATTACTTTAGTAGGTGACTAACTTGCTAGGTGTCAAGCTTTGGTCTCATTCTTATCTTTTTCATCCAACCCACAAGTTAAACCAAGAGTGCAAGTAAGCTTATAATGATTAGGAGAGAGAGGAAGAGTGAGACATTGGATGATGATTATAGATACACTAAATATATCTATACTTAATTTACTAAAAAAAATCTATTTTGTTCTTTCTTTCATTTTATTTCCTAAGTTAGCTATCAAAACAAAGAGAGAGAAAGAGAGAGAGAGAGAAGAGAGACTTTGGTCAGAGAGAAAGAAGAAGAGAGAGGAGAGTTTTGTAAGTTTCCAAGTTCCATAATCTAGGTATTAGAAAGAAGAAGAAGAGGAATTAAGAGAAGGTATAAGAAATCCCTACTTTTATAGTTTAATTTCTCTTTGTGATGATTTGAGTTTTGATTTTTGTAAAACTATGATCTTGAGGCTTAAAACCTTAGATCTTGGTGTTTAAAAGTGTTTTATATTTAGATCCAACTCTTTTATGGATCAAAAGTTGAATCTAAACTAAGAAATATGAGTTAGGTTTTTCAAAAGTTTGAAAATCAAATTTTTCTTAGCTTTTGTTGTGTTTGATCTTATGATTGTTGATTATTTGGTGAATTAAACCATGGATCATGTTAGATCCATGAGTATATGAGTTATTTTGAGTTAATATGATGAGTTATGTTTGGTTTTATGGGAGATCATGAAAGTTTTCATAAAAAACATAAAGAGTTTGAAAAGCAGATTTTTGAGAAAACAAAGTATGATATGGAAATGATCATATCTCTCATTCTACTTTGAATTTTTGAGTGTGGTCAATTTCTGGAGTTAGATATATGAGTCTTCTAAAATATCCAAGTGGAATCACTTAAAAAGGATTTGTAGATTTTCGTATGGAATGATTTTAGTAAAGGATGAAAAATAAGAAAATGCTTAAAAAGCTGCTGCCAAGAAATGGGAAGGGCTGTTTCGGCCACTTATTTAATGAGATAAAATCCGGCCTTTTGGGGAATGAAAATATATGGGATAAAGTAGGTTGTGTCCAAAAATGAGCTCATTTCGACTTAAAATGAGCGAGTTATGACTATTTCAATTTTGTGTTTTTTCAATGCGGAAATCGCTATACTTAGGAGTTGTATAACTCCGATGGTCTTGAAATTTAAATTGTAAGCTCACGTTAACATGTCTAAGATCCCGCCAAGAGTTGGGAATTTCTGGAGTTAAGTAAGAGGTAGCTAATTTCTTAAGGAATTAACTAGGAATTGATTTTTGAAAAATACTTAAGGGAGTTGAAAAATTCCAGAAAAATACTTTTGTGTATGGAATATATGTATATATGATTGGCCAAAAGATTAGAAAATAATAAGCTGATTTCATATTTTCGTGAATAGTGTATTTGACTTCCGAAATGAACATTTCGAGGTTCTTTGAAAAGGAAACTAAAATGTCAGAAGAGATGTCAGTGTTGTTTTAGCTTGCTGAAATAGAAATTGAAATGATATATTAAGTCTACTGAGTTCATAAATAGTTTTTCAAGTTATATTACGAACTTATAAATGAACGAGTAAGTGTTAAGTCTAAGATAGTATAGTGTACTTACTAATGATTGGTTATGTGATTTCATGTTAAATTGCTATGAGTAAGATATGTGATGCTAATTAAGAGATCGATTTTATCGATGATAGGTCTTACAAAAGAAGTTAACTTAAATTGCGTAGCGATGAGTAAACGAATCGAGGAAAGTTTCTAACTTCGACTTGAGTTACTATTTTTCAAGCATGGTAGTGAATAATTATTGATAGTTATTCACATCTATAATGATTATTGTAATTACATGCGTAGTCTGATTGATTCTTGTTCTATTATTTGAACTATTTATAAATCATGTCTCGACTAATTGTTTTGCAAGACTAATATTTGTTAAAGCATGAAATGTTCTATTTTTATTATGAATTGAATTGTTATTGGAAGATCTATGCCATTGGTTTGACTAGATTAGTATTGTTATTAATTATTGAAATCATAGTATTTCTTTGAAAGTAATCAAACCATATTGTTGTGAGTGCGGACTCGTGATGTAAAATTTGGGATGAACAAATTTTAATGTAAATAAATAAACCTATCTATTATTATTGAGTATTATGCATAATATAGGGTACAAAAGGGTTGGTAGCTCGGTACTTGCGAGGAAGAGTATAGTTTAGTTTTATAACTAATTTATATTCTTGTGGTAGTTTAGTTTTAATAACTAAATGATTCCTCTAGTAGTTCATGATCCTTTTGTGATCACTCGGCATGAAATCTGGGTATATATCCACTTTATTGAATATTGTTGCGGTATTGTTAATTCTTATTATTCAATGAATATTATTGAATCTTTGAAAGAATTTTACTCTTTCATCTTTGATATGTTATTCGGTATGAAATGGGAGAAAGTTTTAGTATTGAGATTGAATTATTATTGACTACTTGAAATCTTTTGATTATTGTTGAAGTTCTAAAAAAGCTAGACTCTCTTATTCATGATATATATCATTTATTGTATATTTTAACTTCTTTGGGCAAACTCGTTGCTCACCCTTGCTTAAATAAAATATTTAGATTAATCTTAGATGTAGCGAGAAGGTTCTAATATGGATAAAAAAAAAAAGCGAGGCTCGGGAGTAGTTAGTGTCGACTTTTAATGGTTATGTTTTATCATGTAATTAATTATGTAAACCTTTTGATTATATAAGGGTATGTAAGTTATATAAGTTATGTCGAGGTTAGTTAAACTTTGGGATATTATTATAAGTTGTATTAAGGAATATTATGAATGATGTTTTTCATTAATGAATGAGTAGTTAGATGTGATATATTTGATGGATCGTGAGCACATCCAACCTGGAGGCATTGGTGACATCAAAAGGTTAGAGAACCGGATTTCCACTGGCCGACCCCTAATGGGCGGGGTTTCAACATTGCTAGGAAATGTGCTTATCATGCCGGGGCACCTGGACATGATACTCAGGATTGTTGGGCCATGAAACACAAGATCCAGGTCCTGATAGACAACGGAGAGATTGTGGTCACCAAACCCGATTAGCCTCATGTTCAAGACAACCCTCTTCCTCAACACAAAGAAGAAGAGGTCAACATGATTAATTGGAGCAGTGGACAGAATTCCAACTTCAGCTGTGAATCTTCCCAGACCCTCAAAGATGGTGGTGATAGATGGGATTATGCCAAGTTCCAATTCACAATGGAACGAAAGATCAAAGCTCTCGGCAATTAAATTGAGCAACTGGCGGAACTGGTGACTTATTAGCATCAAGTGACTCGATAATTAATAAGCCAGGAGCATGCCAGTCTCCTACCTATTGTCATGAATATTCCCTCGTCACTTTCAGAAAATGAAATGCTGGAAGACAAAGTGACGAAGAGAGAAAATGCCAAAGTCCGTCGTGATTTCTCCAACAAAAGGGAATTCACCTATTTGGGCCAACCTATGGAGGAAATCCTTCACATGTTAATCAATGAAGGAAGGATCAGTTCCCTTCTACCTCCAATCAACCCCCGTTCGGGACGGTACAACTCTGATGGAGTATGTTAATACCACTCCCAGTCTCGCGGTCACAGCACAGAAGAATGCTGGGCACTCCGCCACCTTATTCAAAATCTAATCGACAGTGGTGTACTGCGCTTGGCAAATAACAACACTGTATTACGTTCAAGTGAGAATGATGGCCCTACTAAGTGGAAAAGTGTGGTAGCAGTTATATCCACTGGAGCTGAAGGGATTAATACTTTACTCATAACACCGATAATTCAGCTCAAAGGAGGAAACAATCCTTTGAAAGTGGCCGCTCCTGAGCCAATAAACTTGCCATGCAGAGCACAATATCCTATTGTTAGCTTGCGCAAGGTTCCATGGAATTATGGAGAAGGTGAAGGATCCACCTCACATACAACTTCTGCAGTGTCGAAGGAAAATCCACTGTATCTCCCCCATCGGGTGATGAAGCCCGCCACCAAATCAAAGGGGAAAATACCGATGGAGAAGGTTGAAAAATTCCTCCGCGCTGTGGGTCATAATGAAGCTACGGTGGTTTTAAGCTTGAAAGAAGCTCCACAACAAATATCAATTTTGGACTTGGTCCTAACCTCTAAGAATCACCGGAGGGTCTTGCTAAAGGTTCTAGAAGAAGCCTATCTCCCGACATCATTGGATACGGAAAAATTTCAACATATGGTTGATCACATTTTCAATAACAATGTGATATCCTTCACTGATGATGACATACCGCCTGAAGGGACCGGTCATTGCAAATCGTTACACATTGCGGTCTTGTCCTCCGGATATATAGTAGCAGGAGTCTTAATAGATGGAGGTTCCTCTCTGAATATCTGCCCATACGCTACCTTGGTGAAGATGAATATCAATCTCAACAGGATTTGGAATAGCCATACTATCATCAAAGCTTTTGATGGAGCCCGCCGTAATTCGGTCGGAGTAATTGAGCTGCCAATCGAAATTGGTCCTCACACATTCTGCGTATCCTTCCATGTGCTCAAGATAGATTCGGGATACAACCTACTATTGGGGCGACCATGGATTCATATGGCTGGGGCAGTCCCCTCCACTCTTCATCAATAGTTGAAATACATCATCAATAATAGCCTGGTCATAGTCAATGCTGAATCGGAGATTCCTCAGCACGGAGACATGCCATTCATCAATGCCAATGCCGATGTGGAACTAGTCAGTTTTCATGCTTTGGAAATAAGAAACCCCCAATACCATGCTATTGGAGCACTATTGCCCGAACCTAAAATTTCTGCCGAAGTAATGTCGGCTACTCAAGAGATGATGTCGTTGGGTCATAAGCCGGGACAAGGGTTGGGTAAAGATTTCCAGGGTATCAAGTACCCTATTCGCTTAACAAGCAATTTGGAGCAATTTGGGCTAAGGCTATATACATGACTCTGAGTCACGAGGAATCCTCATAAGCATCAACAGATTCCCTTAACTTCAACCATGTGGCGTTTGGCTTCGCCTTCAGATTCTGAGTCCGCACAACCTCCCGTAAAGGTGCCAGCCAATGTAATGGCCATGTTATGTCCCAAGCCGATACCGGTGAAAGGGAAAGAAGTCTTTGTTCCAAATCCCGCAGTGGAAGAAGAGGAACGAAGAATCAAGCAAGATGTCATACGGATGATGTCCGGTATACGCATCATCGTTCATGATGAACATACCAACAGATACATCCCCAACGATGATTGCCCAGACGTAATGGCCATCATTCGGGATAGGGAGGATGATGACAATCCCTCCATCACTGCGGTCCACTCAGACTTTACCCTTGCCAATTGGGACAACATTCCTTGCTTTGGTCGACGAGGGTAAAACGGGCAGAACTCTTTCTGCCCTATAGATATAATAACTGCTTACTTTTCTGTACAGTACTAGCAGTTTATTTTGCCAGTATATGCTAACACTTTGTATGATCAACGCATTTCATATATACTAAGTGAAAGCATATTTTGTTTCAGGACTCTGAATTTAGATGTGCCTGTACTTGCGGATACAATGCCTCCCTTTGATGTAGAGATGAATTCAGCCTTGATGGATACATCGGATGAAATTGAGGTGCCTCCAGAAATTCAGGAATGGGTCAAAGACAAAACCAAACCCAACCCTTATCAAACCACTTCTTTCAATCTCGGAACCTTAGAAAGCCCTAAGTTAATCCAGATTGGTTCAGACCTTACCCCAAACTAGCGGAATAACATGGTTACGCTATTAACCCAATTCCAGGATGTGTTTGTATGGTCTCATTAAGATATGGTGGGTTTATCCACTGACATTGTCCTTCATCGCCTTCCCATCAAAGAGGGATTTAAGCCAGTCAAACAGAAACTCAGGCGATTGAAACCTGAATGGAGTTTAAAGGTGAAAGAAGAAATTGTGAAACAATTTCAAGATGGCATCATCATGGTGTCTACATATCCTGAGTGGATATGCAACATCATGCCCGTACGTAAACCTGGAGGGAAGGTGCGAGTTTGCGTGTATTACCGGGACTTGAATAAAGCTTGTTTAAAAGACAGCATTCCCGTGCCATTTATCCATATTCTCATTGACAATACTGCGCAAAACGACATGTACTCCTTTGCTGATTGCTTTGCGGGGTACCATCAGATCATGGTTGCCAAGGAAGATCGTGAGAAAACTGCTTTCATCACTCCTTCGAGAACTTTTTGCTATAGACGGTTGTCATTCGGCCTCATCAATGTCAGAGCTACCTATCAATGAGCTATGATGGCTCTTTTCCATGACTTAATGCATAAAGAGATTGAGATCTACGTGGATGACATCATTGTCAAGTCCCGGAAGGAGGATGACCATATAGACCATCTTAAAAAGTTGTTCAACAGATTGCGTAAGTACAACTTGAAGTTGAATCCAGCTAAGTTCGTCTTTGGCGTTAAATCAGGCAAGTTGTGCTAGGATTTCTAGTCAGCCACAAAGGGATAGAGATGGATCCTACCAAAATCCAAGCCATCACGGTAATGCCCATTCCTCAGATAGAGAAGGAAATACGGGGATTTTTGGGAAGAATCAACTTCATTAGCAGGTTTATCTCCCAACTCACAGCAACCTGTGAACCAAATTTCAAGCTATTAAGGAAGAACTCCTCCATGAAATGGAATGATGAGTGCCAGAATGCCTTCCTTACAATCAAGAAACAACTAGTCAAAGCTCCTATCTTGGTACCACCTAGGGATGATGTTCCCCTGTTTATGTACCTGTCCATAAGTGATAATGCCATGAAATTTGCATCTTTGTGATGAAGGACGATAGAGGCCAAGAACGAGCTATCTATTACCTCAGTAAAAGGTTCAGCAGCAGTGAACACAAGTACACTCTGGTTGAAAAGACGTGTTGTGCTTTAACATGGGCTTCCATAAGGTTACAACATTACCTCCATGGTCACACAACCCATTTCATATCCCGCGTGGATCCTCTCAAGTACGTGTTCAACAAACCCATGCTAAATTGCCAGTTGTCCAGATGCTAGTTGATCCAACAATAATTTGACATCGTATATGTGACTCAAAAGTCCATCAAAGGTCAAGGAATCGCAGATCAACTGGCCGCCGCACCTTTAGGGGATTTCAAATCCTCGGAAACATATTTTCCCGATGAAGGAGTAATGACAGTGCAGCAACACCATCAGTACGATACGCGCCAATCATGAAAGATGTATTTTGATGGAACTATTAATATGGAAGGTTACGGGCGGGAGAGCGATTCTAGTATCTGATGCGGGAGTGGTATCCGTTCTTAGTCAAATTCTGAGTTTGTTAGCACCAATAATACGGCTGAGTATGAAGGTTGTCTCGTGGGGCTAAAACTTGCCCATTCGATGGGCATCAGGCAGTTAACTGTCCTTGGAGATTCGGAGTTAGTAATCAGACAATCCACCAGAATCTATTAAAACAAGGAACTACATTTGCTGCCTTACCATCGGCAGGTTTTGAGGATGGCTTTGGAGTTCAAAGAAATCTCCTTTCCACACGTTCCTCGTAATAGGAATGATTTCGCAGATGCGTTAGTGACTTTGGCCTCCTTGATTCGCATATCAGACAAGGAACACTTGCCAAGCATCACAATTTCCCTGAACAAGGCCCCAGCCTATGGAAATTACGTTGGAGAAGTATCGGATGAGCTACCTCCCATCCAACCTCCTTGGTATCAACATATCAAGGAATATCTGCGAGATGGATCTACACACGATTGGCGAGCTTTGGCCGAGAAAAGGCGGATCCATCGACTTGCTATGAAGTTCTACCTGAGTGGAGATGCGCTCTACAAAAGAGATGCAGGACTATGTCTCCTCAGGTGTCTAGACAAAGATCAAGCCCAGAGGCTTATGGATGAAATCCATGGCAGAGTCTGTGGCCCCCTCCTTGTCAATAAAGTCCTCCAGACGGGACACTATTGGCTATCTCTCAAGGCTGATTGCAATGACCACGTCAAAAGATGTTATCAATGCCAGATTCATGGGAATACTATACACGCCCCTCCACGGGAACTCCACACTATGAGTTCACCTTGGCCCTTCTCAATGTGGGGAATGGACGTTATCGGGCCCATCGAGCCTAAAGCCGGTAATGGTCACCGATTTATCTTCACCATGATCGACTATTTCACCAAGTGGGTAGAAGCAGCCTCCTTCCCCAGGGTCACTAAAGAAGTCATCATTGCTTTCATCAGAAACAATGGCGTTTGTCGATATGGACAACCAGAGGTGATTGTGTCAGACAATGCCATAAACCTCAATAACAAAATGATGGAGGATTTATGCAGTAAATTCCACATCAAACATCTTTACTTTGTCATCTATCATCCGAAGATGAACGGCGCTGTTGAAGCGGCTAACAAAAACATCAAGAAGATTATGCAAAAGATGTCCGCCAACCACAAAGATTGGCCTGACCTATTGCCTCTGACTCTGTTAGATTACAGAACCTCCATGCGCACTTCAACTGGGGCAACCCCCTACGCTTTAACCTATGGGATGGAAGCAGTGCTCTCCATAGAAGTTGAGATGGAATCTCTCAGAGTGTTGATCGACGCTCAGCTAGATGAAGACCAATGGGTACAAGACAGGTAACACCAATTGTCTCTAATAGACAAAAGGCGAACCGCGGCTATCTTCCATAGTCAGTTATATCAGGAAAGGATCGCCAGATCCTACAACAAAAAAGTCCAACTACGGTAGTTTAAACAACATGACTTGGTTTTGAAAAAGATCCTTGACAACCAAGATCAGGCTAAAGGAAATTTCGCTCCTAACTGGGAAGGTTTGTTTGTTGTCAAGGAAGTATTGACAGGAGGCTCTCTCAAATTGCAAGATATGGACGGCGGTGAATTTCCTCAACTCATCAACTCAGACACCGTGAAACGGTATTATGTCTGAAGTAACCAGCAAACACCCTGGTGCATCATCAACAGGTCACCCGTCATTCCGATTCTTTAACCCTTTACCACCTACAACTTTTCTACACTTTGCCCCTTAGGGAAACATACTCTTCAAGCCAGCAGCCTGGCTTTTTCCGTTGCGCTCATACAACTTAGGTCATCCCACCGTGGATTGAACCTCTTGCGTTTATAGTTTGGCTACCCATTTCTAGGATTAAACTTTTCAGCTACAGTTTATCCTCAACCTATGATTAAACTTTCTCCTCCCCGCACTCTGACCTGCACATGGGATTACGCTTTTCGTCTGCATACGAGGGGCGAACTTCGTCGGTGATCTCCTCTTGATAGAGTACATAGGCAACCATTTCATATGGCGATCGTCATAAAATAAAAACACAAAACATTTACGCCTTACATAAAACAAAAACAACCAAAAACATTCCTACACCGTATCGACCCGTATACTGACGTTGAACCTCTTACATCGAGTTGAACTTCACGGACTGATCTCCTCTTGATAGAGATGCGTGGCGACCATTCATGGTGCGGTCTCACCCCCTTCTAAAACACAAACCATATGTCAACGGGTATTGGGATCATCTTTCAATCCACTATATTTCATTCGGCTCCAGACCAAAGGGATGGAATTACCTGAACTCCTCTCAAATAGGAGATTCGGCAACCATCTAAGCTGCAGTCATACCTTGAAGAGAAACACCAAACCATAAGAGGTGGAATTAACTAGGCTTCTCCTAAATAGAAGTACTGGTGACCATCTGTGGTACGGTCAATCTCAGAGAAGAAAGCCACACTCCTCTCCATATTTCCATTCAGAGACAAGTCCCAAGACACCAAAGATGGTAGGGATACATAGATCGATGATCCATTCTGAACTATCCAGAGACAACTCAATGTCCATCCACCCAGGAGGAATTCAGAATACATCAAGATCATAAGTCTTGAAGCAGCAGGAAAAATATCAAGCAAATAGCAAGGCATGTCTAAAAGGGAAGTGATCCAAAAATATATTTCCCTGTCATATATAATGCTGTTTGATATATATACAATGTAAACTGTACATGACAAAATGGCTAAGCTAGTCTGTGCAGGTAAATACAAGCTCATCTACGGGTTAGGGTACATACGAGCTAGCAAGACCAACATGGCGTCCCTCTCAGATGAAGGAGGTAAAGCTGTAGTCTCCTGGATGAGAATATCCACACGACCCAATAGATCGGTAGCCATCTGCATGATGACCATATGCTCATCAATATAAGCGCTCATCTCTGCAATCATACCAGTGGTAAGGGACCTCGCTACAGTACTATCTGTGACTGCCACATCCCGGGCAGATATGGTGATATCCCACTCAACTACCACTACGTCTATGGCTGACCTGGCCTCATCACGCTTAGCGACGGCGACATCTCTACGAGCCAATGCCTCGTCTCTCTCCAATAGAGCGGCGTCCCTCACATCAAGAGCAGTCGACATCATAGATCGAATCTGATCTCTCTCAAAGGTCATCAGATGAAGACTCTGCTCTAAATCTTGTCTGTCCGAAGTCTTTGAATCACAAAAAAATCTTTGATACTTGGGAGAATTCGAAAGAAATGCGGGCAACCTAGCAGTAGGATCCTCCTCGATGTAGGCATCAATGTCCGCCATAGGCTCTACATCGTATAACTCGATGTCCGGTACTGCAAATACTGCTGTAGCCGATAAAACCTCCGTCTCTATCCATGCGAAGTACTCTGCGGAATAACCGAGACGACTGGCAGGAAAAGAAGCTATCTCACGCTGATCCAACAAGCGTATATACGAGATCGGTCCTCTGCTGAGAGATATCAAGAAGCTGACCGCTGACCTATTGCCCCCTCGAAAGGATGAAAATCATGGAACTGGTCAAACTGCGGTATCATGGCCAATGGGTGATAGGTAGTCACGCCCCTCAAACCAGCCAAAGGGATGAAATCCATGCCCGGAGCATGAGTAATGAAGCTATATGGTGAGCAAAACCCCGAGCACAGCAATATGCTAAATGGATCTCTGATATCTACCAAAAATGCGGACCTGGACTGAGCATCTATACACTCCGATGGCTGAAAGGAGTATGACATAGCCACATCATTGGAAAAGCAATACCCATGCCATCTAAGGGTACCAACCAGTCGCAAGTGTGACATAAACCACATATACAACATGACCGAACTCCCAGTGAACACTCCTGACGGGTAAGTACTGTAGTAGGATGCTGATCGCAGGGTCTCTGCCACGATCATATGTACAATGGTACGACCCTCCCTTAGAGCTCTCATGGCCATGATAACTCCTATATCTATCTCATCCATATACCGCGACATATACACATATGACAGTACACATAGCATCAGTACGTCAACTCTTGCCAAACGCCAATGATCCTTCGACACGGTGAAATCCCTGGAATATCGTGAGTAGCTATCATGCGCACAAAATCTGTCATATAGAAAACACTGACATATCACGTGGCCAGATGTCAGCTCATCCTGCACTACTATGCGCCGCAATCCTGTGAGAATCATGGCAAATCTGCTTCATGTCTCCCAAAGCCGTGTGCACTGAGGTCTGTCTCAAGGCGACATCATCAAGCGTCGTATACTCCTCCGAGTAGGAGTCGACTCATGGGTGCCAAATCGGAATACACTGCCTATCGGTAGCAATGCTCTATCATCCGATCCACGAATCCTGCGGGAACACGAAATGCCAAAAGGGTCATGGTATCTTTGCGATAACATATCTCCGGTCACCACATGCGGCGGTGACATGCTATCGTACCACGATCGCATACCTAATGCCACCACCAGCGGTGGGGTGTGATCTATCTGACTAAGCGTGAAGAAGAAGACATACATATGCGGTAGTGTCATAAGACCATCCGAGGGTCGATGCAGAATATCTATGGACAAACATACATATGCATAACATGATACATGCATAATGAGATAATGGATGGCGATATGATATAGGGAATGAAAAATGGTGCATACATTCCTAAATATATCATTATCTAATACATCATCGACTCTATCTGACTACAAAATACATGAAAATGGGGCACAGACGACGCCTACTACTAACAGAGGCCTATCAAAAGATATATCGAGAATGGGAACAACCACCCGATATCTAACGAGAGGCTATCAAAAGATATAACGAGAATACACATCGAGAAGAAGACCGGGGTCTTGATGTCCACATCCTCAATCCTGTCCACCTGATGTAACTCCTCTTGAGTCACTGGATCTCTATTAATAGGGATGTTAGGCCTATAAAGAGGAGGATCTGCGTCAGCAAAACCAAATGGGTTGTTCGAGGGGGGCAACACTGATTTGGAAGGAACAAATGACTAAAACTCTGCTTTGGATCTACGCCCAAATTCCGAATAAATACATGTGCCTGGTCCAACTGCCGGATCAAACTATCAACCTGGGTCAGATGAGTCAGAGCACGGACACAAGCCACCCAATCTGTCATCATCAAAGATCCACGGAACCATGTCCCCCATAAAGCGTGTGTGGCGCGGATTTGGGCCCCGATAGTCTTGAGGAAGCCTGTATTTGGAATATCTCACGAGTACGTGGACCCTCGAATAAATCAAAACCGTCGACTCCCAACAATGGAATATCCATGATGGGTGGTTGTGATCTGAGCCCGATGGCGCTGACGGGAGGCAAGATCGGTATCTGAATCTCCCCTGTGGTGCTCCTAATAGTACACTCTCCTAAATAGAGCTCCCAGCCTCCACCTGTGAAGAAAGGAAATCTCCGGGTGGAAATGAAATGCTCTACTCCAGTAGGGTGTCCATCCACAAAATCGATGGTCAAATGATCCCCTGAGTATGGAAGCCATGTGATGGCATCACCGTCGTCAACAACAATTGCATACACGGAGTGGCGAAGCCCTCGAGATCTGAGAGACCTCTGGCAAAATAGAATGGTGCCATCGTCGTCCTTGTGGATAGGTATCCAAACCTAACACACTCACAGGATACAAACATGGATGCCTCTCATAGGCCCAAAACTGCCAAATCAATGGCAAAACATCTGCTATTAGTAAACACTCTTAACCTATGAATGGGAAAAGACAAGAGAAATACTCACTAGCAGAAATGGGTAAAATCCTAGCCAAGCCTCGGTCGAACCACAGTGGAATGACACACATACCCCGGAGGAAATAGGCAAAGGTGTAAGAGCCCCAATCATACTCTCTATACGGTCCACATCGCGTGTGGCGTGTGACAGCGAAGATCACAGTGGAAGAATTATACGCTATAAGCGACCTCGAATGATGATTAGGAATAATCGCCGCGGGACGCGATCCCTGATCCTAACATCATCAGGCATGGGCTCACTCAATAGCCCGCTCATAACATCTATGCTCAAAGGACTGAGCAGACGGTCCTACCTTTGAGTGCCTCCCGGAACTCCTAATAAGGATCGGCGGCGGTAGGGGTAATATTAGCCATGCAGGAAGCCTTTGGCTCCCTCAAACTCCATACTTGTGATAAATCGTCAATCCATAGGCGTCATCATCACCTCATGATCCAGCAGTGGAGTGGTGAGTCGATGAAACCATCGCTCAGACAATGCCCTGAGGTAACCCTAGGGACAATGACGGGGAAGGATGGAAAAAAATACCCCAAATCCCCACTCATGCACTATTGCTCTATAATCAGGATGAAGCGCCTGGTACATGGAGTGGATGCTAAACCAGTTCCCTCGAGGCTGTGTAAAACCTGGAACCTGCATGAAATGTAGATCAACATCAGAACCCTTTAATCCGCATCAATAGGAAAAAAGTAAGATAAAGTCTAACTTCATACCTCGTTAGCATGCAAGTACATCGATGGGTGTCTACCCAAATCACCCAGCAACTCTAGGTTCACCACCTGGATGCTCGGAAGTTCCCTGCGAGGGATAGATGCAGCAGGAGCGGGATCCTCAATATCTGCCTCCTCGTCCTCGACGTCCGGAACATCTACTGGGCAGGGGACATATCACGACCTCCTCCAACCAAGCGAGGTACATGCGATAGAAATGGGACGAGGCACTTGAAGCCCTCCACCAAACGCGCGAAGCGGTCCTGTAAAAAGCGCTTTCGGTGATCGAGATCCATAATATCTGGACAACGAGTCTCTAAATCACCTCAGAAAGGGTGTGGTATTTTCTTACCTGGAGCTTTTAAATGCATTTATGACTATATGCATGCATGAATTTACTTTAAGCATATAATAGAGTTAATATGCATGACTACCCAATGCCTACATTTGAAATTTTTTTGCCATAGTCCCCTTTGAAAATAGGACTATCCACACGCACACAGGCATGTCTAGGTGGCCATTTAGTAGCACACCTGTCCCAAAGTCATATACCTAATATATGCATTAAAAACCAAAATCATCATGCATAAGGCCAACCTCAATGCTTGGAGTATTTTGCCTTTTTACCTTTGGCTCATTGGACCTCAAATAGGACAAAAAATAGTAGACAAAGGTGTTAATTTGACTGTCTCAAAAGTCAATTTTTTTCACATAATTATGTTCAGCATGGTTTAATACTAACATTTATTATGTTGAATATTTTTTATCAAGTCATTTGTGCATACATAATCACTACTATGTATTTAGATGCATTTCATGCGATAACTCACAATCTAACGGACAGAAACTGGAAAAAATACATGCATACGCTACCAGGATAGTGTAGAACACTTGTACGGTGACAGAATTTGCAGAAAGCAGCCCGAACTCAGCAGATCTGAAGAAGGCTCACGATTTTTTCTAAGCGAAGTGAGTTAGAAATGAACTTGCAAAGGTAGGCTGCATGATTTATCATCCATTCTTTGGGTGCAGAGCTCACACTGGCTACAAGCAGTGCACTACTTGGCTCCTCTATATGGGTCCCACCCTCCAAATTTCAGTTCGATTCGAGTTGAAATGGAGTTCTTACGGGCTAGAAAGGTCAAATCGGGGAAAAAAAATGCCCGCGATTGAAAGCAAAACAACATCTGATCCACGGTCTTGGATAAGACTTTGAACCTGTACATCACTCATTGGTAGTCACCCGAACACGAGGTATACCCTGCCAATGATCCCATTTGTCTCAAATCACATCTGGTAATACCTCGTACATGTCCGATGCTCAACTCTGGGTCATTATCCTAAGTAGCTGCCCGACAGGGGTTACAACGTAGATCCCCGGTGTGGGTTACAACACGTTCATTCGTTGACATGTCTATCAACGAAGGTCAAGCAGCCTTGACATTATTTCAGTCGATGACAGGTAAACTCATCGAAGCGTTGAGAACCGTTCGGTAGTTGCGTACGTACTCATGCGTCCCCAGTAGATCCCGACGGGGGTTACAACGTATATCTCCGGCGAGAGTGGAAATGCATGCTCAGTCGTCGACACATATATCAATGAAGGTCAAGACACATTGACGTCATTTTAGCCGATAGCGATTAAACCTATCAGAGCTCTAGAGCAATTCGAGGTCTTCATACCCAACTGCTCATATTCCCCAGTGGATCCCCGATGGGGGTCACAACGCAATGCTCTATTTATCTACACGTCAGCAAAGGTCAAGCAACCTTAACAATCTACTCATAGAGTCTCAGCCGTTGATTCACACATCAGTAAAAGGTCAAGCAACCTTGACAGTATATCCCATGAGGATATTTGATAGTTGATTCACATCGTCAGCGAAGGTCGGGCATCACGCGGCATTCATTATTATTGGCAATAAATCCAACAGAATCGTGACATATTCTGGCAATACCAACCAGAAAAGGTTAATGTTATCAAAGAGGATAGATGATGGAATATGATATACACATCCTCAAAATAGATCAAGCTTTATCCCCACAGATCTCTTGCACATAAGAGGTACCTCTTCGGGATCAAATCGTTATCAAGAACATAGGAATTTGGTGATAACTCCAACATCAACATCCTAACAGATTTGGCTTACACGTCAGATCTGGTCAGTATTGCCAATCCCCAATTGAAGCAACAAGGAGCCAGCAACCATCCCCAGCATACTGGGCTACAACCCCGTACACATGCGTCATACATTTGCATCATGTTGCTATCCATAGTACCATGTTTATCTTGTTGGATTTCAAGTGTCCAGGATTCTTTATCCTACCCATGCATCGCCATGCATGAGTATGATAAAGAGGGGCATCTGTAGACACTCGAAATTTTATGTACTACTGTTACTAACATTGGAGGAGGACAGATTCATCTTTTAAGAGAGAACCCTGAAAGACAATCCAAATCCATACTAGATACTAACGGAAGTTCAGCATCAACCCCGGATCACAACAGAGAATGCGATTTCAAACTCGGATGTAACCCGAGGGCTGCGCAGATCAATCTGGAACTCACACGGAGAAGACCGATTAATCTCTGGAGATGACCCCGAGGTATCGGTCTCGTCCCAACCATGGGAATAGCCACTAACCTTGGTGATAACCCCAAGGAATGCAGTTTCGGCGATAACCCCGGAAATGCTTGTTTCAAATGCAACCAGCTTCAATCTCGGCGCTCATGACGAGATACACTGTACCAACATAGCAAGAACATCGGGAAGACAGGCACACCTCAAAGATGATAATGAGGACCTTCAACAATTACAATAGTCCAATCTCAGCGAAGTCTAAGCAACGTCTGCTTTATCGGCCCAATACGGCGATAACACTGGTGAGGTGCAACATCGTCATCTCGTCCAAAGCGATGCCACGTCACGTCTCTACGCAACAATGTCTCATAAGGCTAACCAATCCCGAGTGACTATTGTACGGGGTAACGGATGAAAATTGAAGCTTGAAGACCGGAGGGCATCGTCCCATCTTCAATGACTTTGTACAAACTCTAATCCCATGCCATCGTACAACTCTTGAAAACGGCGGTCCAAAATAGGTCCTATATACCTCAAAACGGATGCCCGGATTGCACTTCTAAAAATCTGAGTGGACATTACAGTGCCTGAGTGCACATACTTCGAGACGACCCGGCCCGACAAATACGGGCCGACCCGATCCGCCTCTGGTACACCTGCGGCTCATATTGCCAATAAATAGAGGGCTTGGGGTGCTGATTTTTAAGAGAAAAAAGACGGGGAAACCCTGCACAATTTGCTCAGCACTCGCCATAAAGTGTATTTTCCCACTTTTAAACACCTGTGAGCTCATATATAGCCTCTTTTGTACCCACAAAAGCCCAGTATTTACCCAGTCTAAAGATATAGAAGCCATTTTTAGCAATTCAGCTGTAAGCCTTCTCACACACTTTAGAGTCTTTCTCTTCATCTTTGCACACACCCTTCTACACGTTGAGAGTCGTGTCGCTTGCTTTTGCCCAGACTTCGGTCCGTGGTTTCATTTCAGTCTATATATATATATATATATATTATATATATATATATATATTGACTAACATTATCGAGTTATGCCTCGATTGAGCCTGAACTTGATGCAGAAGCGTTTATTGCTTTAATATATATATACTTATATATATTAGCGTATATGTCGGACTTTTTGATGAGCCTGAGACTTGATGCAGTGCGTTTATTAAGCTATATATATATATATATATATATATATATATATATCATGTGTGTCGGACTTTGTTCGATGAGCCTGAACTTGATCTGGTGTATTTACTAGCTTTTTTTTTATATATATATATATATATATATATATATATATATATATATATATATATGGTAAATGTGGTCGAACTCATTCGATGAGCACAGATTTTACATCGGTGCATTTATTTCTTTTTATATATATATATATATATATATATATATATATATTCGTCCCACACTGAGTTTACTTCATGGTGGTTGATCACTTCTTTGCTTTAATTACGTTTCGTCACTTTGGAGTTTTCTCAAAGTGGCGGTTGATAGCTTTTAACATCTTTATTTACATTTCTGATCCCCCATGGAGGTGCTTTGTGGTTGGTGATCATGTCTGTATATATATATTTACCACTTTTATATATATACCTGCTTATTGCTTTTATATAAATTACAACATTTTGTGAGCCTAGGAATCATGTGATCACAGATTCATCCCATTGGATCTAGATTCGCTTCCCGTGATGGACATTTTTCAGCTGTAAGCATCTTGTAAATTATTTTGTGATGTCAGAATTTCCTCAGATGGTTTCCATACCCACGAGGAAGTCGGCATTATTTTTGTATATTATTTTCGTACGGATGCCTCGCATTCGTCAAATAAAATCAATTCAGCCGCTCACTTAATAAAAATGGGAGTGTAAAAGGTCTCAATTCCTATTGAGCATCAGGGTTTAAAAAACCACTTTTATAAAACATCACTGCCATATCTTGCTAAAAACTGAATTTTTATATAAATTCAAACCCTGTGTATATAGGTTCGAACGAGGCCTCGTACAACTTCCATATAACAGCACATTGACCCACACACACACACATTCAGATAATAGTTTCTTGAAATGAGGCGGTCAACATGGTAACACGGATGTCGGGGGGTGCCTAACACCTTCCCCTCGCATAACCAAGTCCCCGGACCCTAAACGAATTTCGGTTTCACCTACACTTATATCAGTGTCACATCACTGGGTCAATGTGCAAACCTTTTCTCAGTTGTCTTGGTACAACCATTTAAAAAACCAACTGGCGACTCTTAACAGTCCCATCATCGACATCATACATGTCTGACCTTTTTCACTTGTTTTTTTCAAACAAATCTCACCTAAAATGAGAACACCAAAAAATAAGTAACGGAAAGGGACATTCAAAAATCCCGACGTCGATAGCAAGTGTGAGCATTCAATGGCACAGCAAGTCATAATAGTTTGAACAAACAAGTTCAAGAGTTTAAACATTCTTTAGAACTTTGATAACCGAATAAAGGTTATGAAGCAGCTTGAATAATAGGAATAGTCTCGATTCCTATCATATTAAAACCATATTCACTTTCACTTTGAAATACTTTCATTCCTTTACCTTTTTCATACACATCCTGTCTGCTAGAATCATTAGCGCTTAACAATAACAGTTTATGTATAAACCGAGCATATTCACATTGAATAGATCGATCACAGAACAGTTCATCTCATAGAAACACCGAAGTGCTCACATTGTGGCACACGGCATCATACATTCTACCACCTTGTACAAATATCACACATTCACACATAGACAGAACTTCTAATGTTCAACATCTGAGAAGTTTAAGAAACTAACATTCATGTAGTATGAATGAAGTTAGGCAAACTTTCCTTATGCACAACTACAGCTTATAGTTTACGCTAAACTGCTCATTCCAAATCCCTACATAACACATAAGGAAATAACACGTACACCAATTAGTCATATACTTGACTTACACATTTGTTTACTTAACTTTACTTCTTAGGGTTCGCGTTCTTGCAATATAAGTTTACGCGACTAACTTTCATTACCGGTTTATGGCTTCATGACCTACGGAGATGTCTTACTCAAAACGTTCATCATCTTTGATGATTTACATTCTTATCTTCTTCTTATAATGTCTATAGGACTCAGCACCCATCGCTTCTTCTCCTAGTAGTCCATATGGTACTCTGAGTGGTTTTCCACAAACAACCAACAAACAAGTTCTTGTCTCATCTACATTGCCCACACAGTGAGTTAGATTGGTTGCCAGTTTCATATATACCTTCTCTCTCTGAAGGAATTGTTTAGCCCAGCTCCCATATGTCAACTATCAAAGGTTATGATTGTACTACAACCTCACTTATCTTTAACTTATACGAACTACTAACTACAATGTTTGTTAAGTCAACTTTTTATTTCTTACGGCTTTCTGGAAACTAAATGCCATACCTCATGATTTATTCTTTATCGTCCAAGTCATACTATGAGGTCATAGCGTTAAAAATTTTATATGAACTTATTCATACCTTACAACGTCCGGTTCATTCAACTCGGAACATTATCCAAGTTATACTTATTAACTCGGCTTCTTAACGTTATACGTTATTATCTTTAACTCAGTTTCTTCACCGTTCACGATTAATCAACATTCTTCATTACCTTACGGTCAAACCATACACGAAGTGTAGGTTTCATCAGTTTAATATTCACGTACACTCAATCCTTACGTTGGTTAAAGTGTCTAATGCTTACATTCATTCCATCTTCTTTATCTGACTTACATTCGGACTTTCATTACTCTTATTATCATTCGCTACGGCTTTTCACAATAATTCATATCTTACTTACTACCTTCGTCCAACGCGAATACGATTCACGGGAATCGCTTACGTATTCGATGTTTATGTTACTCGTCTCTTAATCTTTCATTCAACTTTTACTCAAGGTTTTAATCGATTTCAATTGTTATCCAACCCATGAACCCCATGTTCATTATTCTTTCTTAATGTCAAAGCCATACAGTTCATTGTATGCTAAGACCGATCGTTCATTGCAACAACGTTGCGTTCACAGCGTCTATACGCTTTACACTTAACATATAAGGAATCACCATCATAGCAATCCCACACGCTCGATTCATCATGACTACGGTCCTCGAATATCGGTTACATAATCTAGCGTTTACATTCTTCGTCTTTTAATCACGTTAAATCTTTCCGCTCAACCTTCACTAACGATTTAAATCACTTGCTTAAGTGTTACATTAGTTGAACTACATGTTCATATTTCTTTCTTGGACATCCCCGATGGCGAGAAATAAAATCTCATTTTAAGGCATTGCCTACATCGGTCTTTGTGGCCGACCTACATCACCCTCTTCCTTGGTCTGGGGCTACGGCGCCAAACTCTTCGTTACCTCTCGCACTGTGGCGCAACTCGCCAGTAGCTGATGGCCGAGCTCGCGCTGTAGTGCCATTTCTCAAAGCTTAGCCAGCACTGCGGCGCCGAGCCTAAACCCTAGAAAAGTTTTCTAAGGGTTGCATTAAGTTTGAGATACGTACTTCACTATCTCATAACTTCTTCGTTATAACTCAGAATGAGGTCATTTTAAAGTCATTCTCTTCCTTATCTTACGTACTTCAATACCCCTCGGACAGAACTTCGTTCTGAATCCGTTAACGTGCCATTCGATTGGCTTGATCTTCACTCTTTGTTCATTTTTACGCTTTTAACGTTCTTCACTCGTTCGTCCTTAATTCGGTCATCCAAACTCGGAACTCGTTCATTCTTGAGTCTACGACTCACGTTTACTATGTTCTCTTACTTTCTTATGAAACCCTACACGTTCAGGTTCATTATCTAATTTTTTAATTCTCGTTCTCTTTTACAAAAATTTTACCATAACTTCGTTATAGCTAAGTTTTAATCTGTACTTCATGAACGTTTCTACCGTTCCTAACCAAGAAATAAGCAACTAACTTATACGCAATGGTTTTAAACTTGTCCATCAACAACAATTATCCTACGATGGTTTTAAATTTGTCCGTCAACAACATTCTTCGTGTTCTTCGCGTTCTTCGTTCATTCTTCAATTTTAATCAATATTTTGGATTACGATTCCAATTTTTCTTGGAATTTGATATTATAGAACATCATTCCTTACTTATTTCACCTACTCGTACATATAATTCATTCGGATCGCTCAAAATCCTTTCGAATCTTATACTTCTTTAAGAAATTTATAAACAAAATTTCTAATTCTTATTTCTTTATTTTCTCATGATTTCAACCATATGAAATCATTCTTAACATCATCTACTCATTATCTTAATTAAGTTATGTTTTAAACATATTAAACTTAACAAAAATTTAGAAGAGACTAGGGTTTGGATTACTGTTCTTCTTTAATCTCCTTCCGTCGGACAAATCGTGCACTCGGGAAAGCTTTTCCTCTTCCTCTTCCTCTTCTTCTCCCATCCGAACTCTCTCTCTCTCTATCTCTCAAAATGTAGGATTTTCAAAAACTCAAAATAATGAACTTAAGCTTTATATTTATTCTAAACCAAGGCTTAGGGCAAATTGGTCATTTCGCCCCCTTAACCTCCTTACTATTCCTATGCTTAGCCACCAAGTTTACTTTGCCACCACCCTTACTTGGTGGCCAAGTGGCCGGCCCACATGTCCATGGGTCACCCCATGGGTTGCCCCATTGGTTCTTACCCATCCGTTTACCCATCGGTTCGATCCGCGGTTTATTTTCTTGGTTTGGGCCTTAACCCTAATTCTTATTGGGCCTATCCTGGGCTTGATTTCACAAAGCGTTGGGCTTGACATAATCTAAGTCCACTTGGATTCTACAAAGTCCATAAACTCAAAGTCCATTTAGACTAATCGTATTCTACGCATTCCATTCTCGTATTTTCGTATTCTCTTCGTATATCGTTTGTACGATATTCGTATTATACGTCGTACTAATCTTCGTACTATGCTCGTATAATAACCAGTAATATACTCATATTTCTCACGCATAATAACTCTAATAATTATACGAAATCATAAAATTCTGGAACTCACTTTTCCTAACCCTTAGGTTTTATGTCCACAGCAAAACTTAATTTTTGCACTCGCCGAAAATATTATTGAATATTCCCTCTCGTCTCAGAATTCTATCATTACGCGTTTCTCAGAAATTCAAAATAAATCTTCGAGCAGAATTGGTGAATAGTGCTTATTTCGTCTTTAGCCCCGAAAAATATTTTGTTCCCGAAAAACTTTCATTTTCGTCTTGAAAATTCTTACTCATTAAATCTAGCTCGCAGCCAGAACCCTCCCGACTTATAATAATCCTAGGTTATAGAACGACTAATAAACACACAACACAAAATAGTATTAATAAAAATTCATTTTATTAATAACTAATTCTTTAAACCTAAATTCTGGATATTCCAAAATTTCGGGTTATTATAATGACTAAGATAATGCAGAATAAGTTATCCTTAGCCTTCAACAATGTTAAACTGATAGAATATAATAGACAACAATTTTAACTGCAGCGAAAGAAGCAATCCATTAGAAGAGTCAACTAGAGCATGATATCTACTATCTTCTATGATTTAAAAAGGTTTTCATCAACTTTATCGCTGAGACTCAGCTTAATAAATAAACCACATCATCGAATCATCCCTGCACTACGAGCCTATGATATTCATATAATCATCAATGGTCATGATTATACCGAATAATCCCTAGTCATAATCATATCAATTAATAGTCCATCTATGCACGTAAGCCAAAGATGACTTTCATAACAATATAAGCATGAGGATGATGACAATGATATAAGCATTTAATTAAATGAAAGCAAATGATAAATTTTAAAGATTTATAATTTAATTTATCCAAAATTCAATAATGTCCAAATTGTCAACATGATACTGCTTTGTGGAGTAAAATTCAAGAATAATATCCATGTAACAAAAATAATTTGGACAGAAAAGAAATAAATTTTGCGATGAATAGTACCTCGTGAATAGTACTTCGGGAATAGTACCCCGTGAATAGTACCCCGGCATGAAAAGTGCCCCGAATACCCGAGTGAATATTATTTTAATGAATAGTAATTGAGTGAATAGTAACACGTGAATAGTAACTCGTGAATAGTACCCCGGCATGAAAAGTGCCCTGAATACCCGAGTGAATAATATTTTATTGAATAGTAACCGGGTGAATAATAACCCGTGAATAGTACCCCGGTGAAAATATTGATATTTAATAAGAAATTTCAGATCAATATTCCAACGAAACAATACTGGATGAAGTGCAAAACTTCAAGGATATCCCACTAATTTCAGGGATTATAGAAGCAATACTTACCATAGTAAGTTTAGATTTAAGAATATGAAAAGAAATAACATACGAAGCTGCAAATTGATTTTCACCTGTCATACGGTACGTAATCCGCGTAGACAGGTTATTCTGACATATTAAAGGATAATACCCCATACCTTAGTAGAAGGGTGAATACTGCAATAGTGAAGTAGCAGAATACTCTTCTTCTTGCTCTCTATAGTTTCTCTCTTTATATCGTCTCTTGTCAATCTCAGTGAATTGGTGAGAATGAAAGAAGAATCAAGCTTCAATTTATAGGAGAATGGACTAAATACTAACGTATACACAAATGGTACCGTTTGATTTAGTATTAGAACGGATGGTCCATATTGATTACTATTAGAACCACAACCAACGGTCCAGATTGATTTACTTTTAAAACTACCACCGACAGTCCAGATTGATTACTTTTAAAACCACCATCAACGGTCCAGATTGATTTACTATTAAAACCAACATCAATGGTCTAAATTGATTTACTATTAAAACCACCATCAATGGTCCAGATTGATTTACTATTAAAGCCACCATCAATGGTCCAGATTGATTTACTATTAGAACCACCATCGATGGTCCAGATTGATTTACTATTAAAACCACTACCAATTGTTCAGATTGATTTAACTTATTACACTTTGGTACCCCTAAAGTTTTCTATGTTTGCATTATTCCCCTCTAACTTTTGTAATTCACTTATCTTAAATAAACACATTCTTAATACTTTAACAATTATTCATCACTAATATTTAACAACCAGATCATTCCTAGAAAAGAGGGGCCTTTCCAAAAAGGATTTCTCCCTATTGGTGCGCAATTAGGTGACCAAACATCTCCTCGCCAGAACTTTCTAGATATTGTCAATATTGCAAATAATAATATGAATAACTTTGTTGTGTCAATTATTGATTTAATAATAAAAAATATTATACATATGATCTTGTGACAATAATTGAATCAAATAACGTGAGATATTATGCAACAATTCACATAGAGCAATAATTGAGTAAAGCAGA
This sequence comes from Panax quinquefolius, assembly GCA_020205615.1. Classification (NCBI taxonomy): domain Eukaryota; kingdom Viridiplantae; phylum Streptophyta; class Magnoliopsida; order Apiales; family Araliaceae; genus Panax; species Panax quinquefolius. The sequence continues at coordinate 23,759,836 of CM035170.1, read as the reverse complement.
GTGGCTTTACGTAAGCATCGATAATCAATCAGCAGTGTTTACTATGCAACCACGTGTATTCATTGTACTTTTACCACTTAGGGTAGTTCAACGATTAACGGTAAAACTTTCATTTATTATTTTTTATAAAAGATATTTATGTCATTTTCTAACTACGACAATACTTCCGTTGTGGGGTCCACCAATGATTGTACCATCGTACGAATATTCCCTGTTAAAAAAGGATATTCCCCGACCAATCGAATATTCCTCGACACAACAAATATTTTATATCAACTTGCTTACTTTGAAAAATTTTCAAATATCACCCTTAACTTTATCCTTTTATCATTTTAACCATTTATTAAATAGAATAATAATTATAAAAAAATTAGATACTTTCATTTCATATAATTCGGGGTCTTACAACCTCCCCTCCTTATGAAATTTTGTCCTCGAAATTGGTGCACGTACCTGGTATGACGAAGAGGTGAGGATAATTTGATTTCATTTCAGATTCTAACTCCCAGGTCATTTCCTCAATATCGTGGTTTCTCCACAAAACTTTGACTTGAGGTATAATCTTGGAGCGTAGAATATGTTCCTTCTTATCCAAGATTTTAATAGGTACCTCTTCATACGTTAAATCTTTCACTATTTCGTCCTGTTCTAACTCAATAATGTGTTTCGGGTCTTCCACATATTTACGTAACATAGATAAGTGAAAAACATTATGAACACGGGACATACTTGGCGGTAACACAAGTCTATAAAGCCATAGTTCTTACTCGATCGAGGATTTCGAATGGCCCAATGAATCGAGGATTGAGCTTTCCTCTCTTTCCAAATCTTGTAACTCCTTTCCATGGAGCAACACGTAACAACACATGATCTCCAATATTGAACTCCACGTCCTTTCGATGAAGATCAACATAACTCTTTTTGTCGATCTAGTGAGGTTTTTATACGTTGTTGGATCGTTTGAATCTTTTCTGTAGTCATACGTACCATCTCTGGTCCCAACAACGTTGCTTCACCGACCTCGTCCCAACATATTGGAGAACGACACTTGCGTCCGTATAACGCCTCAAATGGAGCCATGCCAATACTTGCTTGATAACTGTTGTTTTAGGAGAATTCCACTAATTGCAAGAACTTGTCCCAACTTCCTTTGAAGTCAAGGACACAGAGTCTTAATAAATCCTCAAGAGTTTGAATAGTCCTCTCACACTGCTCGTCCATTTGAGGAGGATATGCCGAATTAATCGTAAATCCATCTTCTTTATCCGAATTACATTCGGACTTTCATTACTCTTATTATCGCTCGCTACGGCTTTTCACGATATTTAATATCTTACTTACTACCTTCGTCAACGTCTAAGTCATACAACCGTTGTACACTTAGAACGTTTGTCTAACGCGAATACGATTCACAGGAATCGTTTACGTATTTGACGTTTATGTTGCTTGTCTCTTAATCTTTCATTCAACCTTTACTCAAGGTTTTAATAGCTTTTAATCGTTATCCAACCCATGAACCCCATGTTCATTATTCTTTCTTAATGTCGAAGCCATATAGTTCATTGTATGCTAAGACCGGTCGTTCATTGCAACAACGTTGCGTTCATAGCGTCTATACGCTTTACACTTATCTCTCTTTACCACAACATAACATCAAAATATTACTCATTACCTTCGCCACTCAATGTCTAAGGAATCACCATCATAGCAATCCCATACGTTCGATTCATCACGACTACGGTCCCCGGATATCGATTACGTAATCAAGCATTTACATTCTTCGTCTTTTAATCACGGTAAATCTTTTCGCTCAACCTTCACTAACGATTTAAATCACTTTCTTACATGTTACATTAGGTGAACTACATGTTCATATTTCTTTCTTGCACATCCCCCAATAACTGAGAAATAAAAATCTCATTTCTGGGAATTGCCTCACGCACCCGGTGTCATGTGTTGTGCCCTTCCTCTCTCGGCGCTACTGGTAGCGACCTACATCACCCTCTTCCTTGGTCTGGCGCTACGACGCCAAACTCTTCGTTACCTCTCAAGCTGTGGCGCAACTCACCAGTAGCTGATAGCTGAGCTCGCGGTGCGGCATCATTTCTCAAAGCTCAATCGGCGCTGCAGCGCCGAGCCTAAACCTTAGAAAATTTTTCTAAGGGTTGCATTAAGTTTGAGATACGTACTTCCCGATCTCATAACTTCTTCGTTATAACTCGGAATGAGGTTGTTCCAAAGCTATTCTCTTCATTATCTTACGTACTTCAATACCCCTTAGATAGAACTTCGTTCTGATTCCATTAACGTGCCATTCTATTCGCTTGATCTTCACTCTTTATTTATTTTTACGCTTTTAACGTTCTTCGCTCGTCCGTCCGTAATTCGGTCATCCGAACTCGGATCTCGTTCGTTCTTGAGTCTAAAACTCATGTTTTCTACTTTCTCTTACTTCCTTATGAAACCCTACACTTTCAGGCTCATTCGCTAACTTTCTAATTCTCGTTCATCTTTTACGAAAATTTCGCCATAACTTCGTTATAACTAAGTTTTAAACCGTACTTCATGAACGTTTCTACCATTCCTAACCAAGCAATAAGCAACTAACTTATACGCGATGGTTTTAAACTTGTCCATAAACAACAATTATCCTACGATGGTTTTAAATTTGTCCATCAACAACATTCTTCGTGTTCTTCGCGTGTTCTTCGCGTTCATCGTTCATTCTTCAATTTTAATCGATATTTTGGATTACGATTCAACTTTTTCTTGGAATTTGATGTTATAGAATATTATTCCTTACTTATTTAACCTACTTGTTCATATAATTCATTCGGATCGCTCAAAATCCTTACGAATCTTATACTTCCTTAAGAAATTTATAAACTAAATTTCTAATTCTTATTTCTTTATTTTCTCATGATTTCAACTATATGAAATAATTCTTAACATCATCTACTCCTTGTCTTCATTAAGTTATGTTTTAAACATATTAAACTTAAAGAAAGTTTAGAAGAGACTAGGGTTCGGATTACCATTCTTTTATAATCTCCTTCTTTCGGACAAAGCGTGCACTCGGGCAAGCTTTTCCTCTTCCTCTTCCTCTTCTTCTTCTTCTCCCATCCGAACTCTCTCTCTCTCTATCTCTCAAAGTGTAGGATTTTCAAAAACACAAAATAATGAACTTAAGCTTTCTATTTATTAAAAACCAAGGCTTAGGGCAAATTGGTCATTTCACCCCCTTAACCTCCTTACTATTCCTATGCTTAGCCACCAAGTTTACTTGGCCACCACCCTTACTTGGTGGCCAAGTGGCCGGCCCACATGCCCATGGGTCACCCCATGGGTTATCCCATTGGTTCTTACCCATCCGTTTACCCATCGGTACGATCCGCGGTTTATTTTCTTGGTTTGGGCCTTAACCCTAATTCTTATTGGGTCTATCTTGGGCTTGATTTCACAAAGCATTGGGCTTGACATAATCCAAGTCCACTTAGATTCTACAAAGTCCATGAGGTCAAAGTCCATTTAGATTAATTGTATTCTACGCATTCCATTCTCGTACTCTCGTATTCTCGTATTCTCTTCGTATATAGTTCGTACGATATTCGTATTATACGTCATACTAATCTTCATACTATACTTATATAATAACTAGTATTATATTCGTATTTCTAACGCATAATAACTCTAATTATTATACGAAATCATAAAATTCTCGGAACTCACTTTTCCTAACCCTTAGGTTTTAAGTCCTCAGGACAAAACTTTGTTTTTGCCTTAACTGAAATATTATTGAATATTCCCTCTCATCTCAGAATTCTATCATTACGCGTTTCTCGAAAATTCAAAATAAATATTTGAGCAGAAATGGATGAATAGTTCCTATTTCGTCTTTTTCCCTGATAAATATTTTGTTCCCGAAAAACTTTCATTTTCGTCTTGAAAATTCTTACTCGTTCAATCTAGCTCGCAGCCAGAATCCTCCAGACTTATAATCATCCTAGGTTATAGAACGATTAATAAACACATAGCACATAATAGTATTAATAAAAATTCATTTTATTAATAATTAATTCTTTAAACCTAAATTCTGGATAATCCAAAATTTCAGACTGTTATATTCTTCCCTACATATAAAAATTCCATCCTCAGAATTTCTTAAAACCAAACCCATACCAGGGTTCTCATATTATCCCCTTCTTCAAAGAATTTCGTTTTTGAAATTTTAGCTTACTCTTCTTCTCAACTTGTCTTCAAAGAAGTTCTTATCTTTCCATCATTACTAACCTCCATATCCTATCAAGAATCATGAAGTAGAAGGAATAGCGAGGAATATAAAATTTCCTTTAAAACATTTTCATACTTTTGCTGAGGGGTCAAATTGACCATGAACTCTTACTAGGTTAAGCAGCATTTCGCCGTAAACCCTTCTTTAACGGTTAGTTTACAATCACAAAGAAAGTAAACTACCTCTTTCTATACGTAGGTGATCAACCCATCGTATAACCCCATTTCGGGATATGTTCACCTCAGACTTAATACCAACAATTTTTGATATCACTTGAAACATTCATCTAGTCAACTCAATTCACATCGACTACTTCTTTAAATTCTTTTCGCAATACATAAAAATAGTTTTTATGTCGTCATGATACCGTACTCTTCACAATACGTTGACGACTTCGTCATTATACATCATACCATAGCGGTTTGTTGATCCTAAGATCACATCCCACCAGGTTCAATTACATTAACAACTCCATTTTTTTACCATCCTTGCATCAAATGCACGAATGATATAAATTTCATTTTGATATTTTAAATCAATTTTTGCCTAGCCGAAGCAATTGGCATAGACATACAAAGAATAGCTCTTTTAAAATCCATTGGTTCCAAAAGTTGAACCAATTCTTTTCTTTTTGAAATGTACACATAAGCACGATTTCAATAAACTTCGAAATCTAGCATAGCTAGAAGACTTGGAATATCCTATTCTCCATCTTCCTTCATTATCTTACTATGATAATTCTTAATCTTCTCTAGCACCTTCAATGCTAAGTCTACTGAAAATACTTCGTTTCCAGTCTAAACATTCCTATACCTTAGTACAGTCCATCAACTTACCACACATTATGAGTTCAAGAACTTTCCACAATAGTATGAGTTTAAGAACATCTAGACAGACCTTAGGCGTCCATTCGCTGAGACGTTCAAAACATACCATATTATTATGAGTCACGAACTTACCATAAGTATGAGTTTCAAGAACTCGCACCTACCTTATCGTTCTCTACCTATCAAGTATATACATGAGTAAAGTTTCATGTTCTCGTCATATACATCTTAATAGCGCGAACAATTCCAATGATTATCACTGTAATAAACTGAGCAGTTGTTACACCAAAGCACAAACATTTGCCCATACCAAAGGTTCATACAACTCAGCTGTCACATGAGTCCTCAATTGAAATCATACAACTTCTAAATTTCTCTTTACTTAATACAAAATTTCTTTAATTCGTATGTTATCCTTTACAACTCCATCTGAGTTCTTCTTCCCGTACTACTTCGTAGTACCATTCATTTATAGCATTAGCTATAAATCATTCATCGTTTAACAGCTCATCTGTTACTACGATTTACTATGATCACGTGGTGATCTTCTTCCTTAAACGTTTAACTCAACGATTTTCTTATCATTCTCTCTATGATTATAGTCTTAGGTACACATACCTAAGAGTTATTACCTATTGGCTTTGATACCACTCTGTAACGCCCCGAAATCCGGTCTACTTTCAGACCTGAACTCCATGCGTCATGATCCCATCTCCTTCTAAACACACATCATTATATAGCTAAATATAATGACATACATTCTTAAATCCCAAGTTCTCCAAACCTTATGACCTCTTTCATTACAAATAATGATAATTACATTATTCTTTTCATCTTACACGAGTGACTTTCATCCGCCACCAAGGATACATAACTGTTCATTAAACTAATCTATAGTTTAATTTTATCATTCTATATTACATGTCTTCACTTCCTCTTGACGCACATTCATATACTGAATGACACTTCGTCTGGATACCACTCAGCTTGATCTTTACGGGATCCTTAAGTTCTTTCTAACATCGTACGCTAAAAATATTTTTCATTTAAAGAATGTGTGAGCATTCAATGGCCCAACAAGTCATAACAGTTTGAACAAACTAGTTCAAGAGTTTAAACATTCTTCAGAACTTCGATAACCGAACAAAGGTTATAAAGCAGCTTGAATAATAGGAATAGTCTCGATTCCTATCATATTAAAACCATATTCATTTTCACTTTAAAATTCTTTCATTCCTTTACCTTTTTCATACACATCATGTCTGGCTAGAATCATTAGCGCAGACTTAACTATAACAATTTATATATAAATCGAGCATATTCACATTGAACAGTTCGATCACAGAACAGTTCATCTCATAAAAACACCGAAGTGCTCACATTGTGGCACACGGCCTCATACATTCTACCACATTGTACAAATATCACACATTCACACATAGACAGAACTTCTCAAGTTCAACATCTGAGAAGTTTAAGAAACTAACATTCATGTAGTATGAATGAAGTTAGGAAAACTTTCCTTACGCACAACTATAGCTTATAGTTTACGCTGAACTGCTCATTCCAAATCCCTATATAACACATAAGGAAATAACACGTACACCAATTTGTCATATACTTGACTTACACATTGGTATACTTAACTTTACTTCTTAGGGTTCGCGTTCTTGTAAAATAAGTTTACGCGACTAACTTTCATTATCGGTTTATGACTTCATGACCTACGGAGATGTCTTACTCAAAACGTTCATCATCTTTGATGATTTACACTCTTATCTTCTTCTTATAACATCTATAGGACTCAGCACCCATCACTTCTTCTGCTAGTAGTCCATATGGTACTCTGAGTGGTTTCCCACAAACAACCAACAAACAAGTTCTTGTCTCATCTACACTGCCCACACAGTGAGTTAGATTGGTTGCCAGTTTCGTATATACTTTCTCTCTCTAAAGGAATTGTCTAGCCCAGCTCCCATATGTCAACTATCAAAGGTTATGATTGTACTACAACCTCACTTATCTTTACCTTATACGAACTACTAACTACAACGTTCGTTAAGTCAACTTCTTATTTCTTACGGCTTTCTGGCAACTAAATGCCATACCTCATGATTCATTCTTTATCGTCCAAGTCATACTATGAGGTCATAGCGTTAAAAATTTTATATGAACTTATTCATACCTTACAACGTCCGGTTCATTCAACTCGGAACATTATCCAAGTTATACTTATTAACTCGGCTTCTTAACGTTATACGTTATTATCTTTAACTCAGTTTCTTCACTGTTCACGGTTAATCAACATTCTTCATTACCTTACGGTCAAACCATACACGAAGTATAGGTTTCACCAGTTTAATATTCACGTACACTCAACCCTTACGTTGGTTAAAGTGTCTAATGCTTACGTTCATTCCATTTTCTTTATCCGACTTACATTCAGACTTTCATTACTCTTATTATCGTTCGCTACGACTTTTCACAATAATTCATATCTTATTTACTACCTTCGTCAACGTCTAAGTCATACAACCCTTATACACTTAGAACGTTCGTCCAACACGAATACGATTCACGGGAATCGTTTATGTACCGTTCATTGTATGCTAAGACCGATCGTTCATTGCAACAACGTTGCGTTCACAGCGTCTATACGCTTTACACTTATCTCTCTTTACCACAACATAACATCGAAATGTTACTCATTACCTTCGTCACTCAACATCTAAGGAATCACCATCATAGCAATCCCACACGTTCGATTCATCACGACTACGATCCCCGAATATCGGTTACGTAATCTAGCATTTACATTCTTTGTCTTTTAATAACGTTAAATCTTTTCGCTCAACCTTCACTAACGATTTAAATCACTTGCTTAAGTGTTATATTAGGTGAACTACATGTTCATATTTCTTTCTTGGACATCCCCAATGAATCGAAAATAAAATCTCATTTTCGAGCATTGCCTGCTTGCCTTGCCATGTGGTGATGACCTACATCACCCTCTTCCTTGGTCTAGAAATTTGCGCCAAACTCTTCGTTACCTCTCGTACTGTGGCTAACTCCTTGAGAGTTGATGGTCGAGCTCGTGACTGCAAAGACCATTTCAAGAAGCTTAGCCCGTGACTGCTACGAGCCTAAACCCTAGAAAAGTTTTCTAAGGGTTGCATTAAGTTTGAGATACGTACTTACCGATCTCATAACTTCTTCATTATAACTCGGAATGAGGTCGTTTTAAAGTCATTATCTTCCTTATCTTACATACTTCAATACCCCTCAGAAAGAACTTTGTTCTAAATCCGTTAACGTGCCATTCGATTGGCTTGATCGTCACTCTTCATTCATTTCTACGCTTTTAACGTTCTTCACTCGTTCGTCCGTAATTCGATCATCCAAACTCAGAAATCGTTCATTCTTGAGTCTACGACTCACGTTTTCTATGTTCTCTTACTTCTTTATGAAACCCTACACGTTCGGGTTCATTCTCTAACTTTTTAATTCTCGTTCTCTTTTATGAAAATTTCGCCATAACTTCGTTATAGCTAAGTTTTAATATGTACTTCATGAACATTGTTACTGCTCCTAACCAAGCAATAAGCAACTAACTTATACGCGATGGTTTTAAACTTATCCATCAACAAAAATTATCCTACGATGGTTTTAAATTTGTCCATCAACAACATTTTTCGTGTTCTTCGCGTGTTCTTCGCGTTCTTCCTTCATTCTTCAATTTTAATCGATATTTTGGATTACGATTCCACTTTTTCTTGGAATTTGATATTATAGAACATCATTCCTTACTTATTTCACCTACTCGTACATATAATTCATTCGGATCGCTCAAAATCCTTTCGAATCTTATACTTCTTTAAGAAATTTATAAACAAAATTTCTAATTCTTATTTCTTTATTTTCTCATGATTTCAACCATATGAAATCATTCTTAACATCATCTACTCATTATCTTAATTAAGTTATGTTTTAAACATATTAAACTTAACAAAAATTTAGAAGAGACTAGGGTTCAGATTACTGTTCTTCTTTAATCTCCTTCCGTCGGACAAATCGTGCACTCGGGAAAGCTTTTCCTCTTCCTCTTCCTCTTCTTCTCCCATCCGAACTCTCTCTCTCTCTATCTCTCAAAATGTAGGATTTTCAAAAACTCAAAATAATGAACTTAAGCTTTATATTTATTCTAAACCAATGCTTAGGGCAAATTGGTCATTTCGCCCCCTTAACCTCCTTACTATTCCTATGCTTAGCCACCAAGTTTACTTTGCCACCATCCTTACTTGGTGGCCAAGTGGCCGGCCCACATATCCATGGGTCACCCCATGGGTTGCCCCATTGGTTCTTACCCATCCGTTTACCCATCTGGTTCGATCCATGGTTTATTTTCTTGGTTTGGGCCTTAACCCTAATTCTTATTGGGCCTATCTTGGGCTTGATTTCACAAAGCGTTGGGCTTGACATAATCTAAGTCCACTTGGATTCTACAAAGTCCATAAACTCAAAGTCCATTTAGACTAATCGTATTCTACGCATTCCATTCTCGTATTTTCGTATTCTCTTCGTATATCGTTTGTACGATATTCGTATTATACGTCGTACTAATCTTCGTACTATGCTCGTATAATAACCAGTATTATACTCATATTTCTCACGCATAATAACTCTAATAATTATACGAAATCATAAAATTCTCGGAACTCACTTTTCCTAACCCTTAGGTTTTAAGTCCACAGGCAAAAACTTAATTTTTGCCTGCACTGAAATATTATTGAATATTCCCTCTCGTCTCAGAATTCTATCATTACGCGTTTCTCAGAAATTCAAAATAAATCTCCGAGCAGAAATGTAAAACCCCAACTTTTTGATTAAAGATGAATTTTCTATAAATATTATTTTTGAATATTATGGAGTGAAATTGATATAATGTTATAGTTGTGGGTAATATTTATAAATTTTACAAACTACGCAAGTTGTTATATAATATTCGATTGGTCGGGGAATATTCGTTTTAACAGGGAATATTCGTACAACGACACAATCATTGGTGGACCCCACAACGGAATTATTGTCGGATTGAGAAAACGACAAAAATACTTTATAAAAATAATGGCGGATGTTTTACTGTTAAGCTGTTGAAACACCTTAGGTGTTAAAAAAAATGCGATGTCTGGCGTGGTTGCATAGTAGCACACGGTATTAATTATTGATTCTTACATGATAAGTCACTCGATTTTTTGTTGGTATTATTAATGTAATAATACGGAAAATCTTTTTATATAAAATGTAATACTTTTATAAAGTTATTCTATAAATAGAATATATTATATTATATTATGCATAGTGTTGTATAGTAAAATCTTTTTATATAAAATGAATACTTTTATAAAGTTATTGTTTTATTAGACAATAATTAGAATATATTATATTTTATTATACATAGTATTTGCATAGTTATGCGATAGTGTTTGCATAGTAAAATCTTTTATAAAGTTATTCGTTTTATTAGATTATAAATAGAATATATTATATTTTATTTAAAAGATTTTTCTTTAAATATGGACCGTCAGATTAAAGTAAATCAATCTGGACCGTTCATGAGTTAGTTACTTATCGATCCATTTTCTATAAATAGAAGCTCATTCCTTCATTATTTTCTTACGAATTCACTGAAACTATAGAGAGATAAACTATAGAGAGAAAGAAGAAATTATTCTTCTACTTCACTACTTATATATCCAGTACTCTTCTTCTTAAGGTAGGGAATATTATTTGATGTACTCGTAAGGGGTGTTATTCTTTTGTATTCATGAAGATAACTTATGTTATTCAATTCTGTATTATTCATTGGAATAACACATTCTCATGCATTTTTTCGACGGACCTGGTTAAAATCTTTATTATTATTCCATTGGAATGTGTCGTCATGCATGCGTTTTACGTGGGAATTGATTAAAATCCTTATTAGTAGTATTCATTGGAATAACTTTGCCTATACTGAAGTACCGCATACATGGTGATTTCATTGATATTCCATTCTTTATTATTCTCATTGGAACATCCATCGGTCATGTAATTTCTCTCGACTTGGTTCCGTTATTTAGTATTTACGTTGGAATAACTTGCATACATCGTAAAATCGCATGCATGGTGATTTCTTTTGTTATTCCATTCTTTATTATACTCAGTTGGTTAAATTTTTGACTTCTATACTCCATGAAATTAGTGGAATATCCTTGATACGCTTCATCCAGTATCTTTTCATGGAAATATTCTTTTGAGCATTCTTGACTTTTACTCTACAAAGCAGTATCATGTTGACAATTTGGACATTATTAGTCCTGGATAAATTAATTCTTGAACGTGTTTTATTGAATTCTTATATCATTGTCATCATCCTCATGTTTATATTTTTTTGAAAGTCATATGTGGCCTGTAGTGTATAGATGGACTTGGTATGATTATGACCAGGGATTATTCGGTGTAATCATGACCGTAAAGTTACAAATGATGTGGTAAAAGTCTTTATTGGCCCGTAGTGCATTGATGGACAGTTGTTGGCATGATCATGACCATTAATGAATACATAAATATTCTTGGCCCGTAGTGCATGGATAATTGTGGTCGTGATACTAAAGAATATCCTTGGTCGTAGTGCAGGGGTGATTCGATGATGTGAATTATTTATTAAGCTGAGTCTCAGCGATAAAAGTCATGAAAAACCTTTTAAATCATAGAAGATAGTAGATTTTATTCTCTACTTGACTCTTCTAATGGATTGCTTGTTCTGCTGCAGTTTAACTTGATGTTTGTTATATTTTATTAGTTTAACACTGTTGAAGGCTAATGATAATTTATTCTGCATTATCTTAGTCATAATATTTCTTACTGGGCTAGTTGAGCTCATCCTTTCTTTCACTAATCTCTTCATGAAATGAGAACGTAACTGGGACGAGTCGGGGAACGGAGTGATGGTCCGGATGATAGTATTAACTAGTAGTCCTCACTATTTTGTTAAATAGTGTGACAATAAATGTAATGAGGACTTATTCTGAGAGTAGATATTGTCTAGAAGACAGTATTTGTATTAAAACTCACAGCTCTCTTGTTGTATATTAAAGATTGTATTTGTATTCTGTATCATGTATTTGGCGACTCAGAATAGGTGATGTATACCTATTTTGGGGGCGCCATGATTTAGTATCGAGCTTAGGATATGATCCCAGCTAAGATGTGAGACTAGAACTAGGAGGGGATGACAGGAATTCTTCGCTAGTATGACCTACCTAAGTTTATTTGGTATTTAATTGGTCGGTCAAAGTATAGGGATAATATGTTATATGTTAATTAACCTTTGTTTTGTGGTAGTATCTAAAAATGACATTCGAGAATGTTGAGAATAGCAATGGAGCACAAGAGACCGTTGAGTCTCCACATATCAATAATGAGGAGAATGTGCATCAGGAAGGCGACAATCCTCATGCAAACAACAACACTGACCAAATGATGAATGATGGATTGTTTAGAGGCTTTTATGCAATTCATGCAACATTAAAGCGAGAGCGCTCTCATCCAAAATATAGGTGGAAACTTTAGAAACTCTCTGACGATCACCGCTAAACAGTTCAAGGAGCTGAGACCACCGGAGTTTATTGGAGAGCCAAAACCACTTAAGGCGGAAACATGGATAAAGTAGATCATCGAGATATTTGATGTCTTGGGATGCTCCGGAGAAAAGGTTCCTTCGCCACCTTCCGTGTTGCATGAAGAGGCGATTCTTGAGTGGGAATCTATAAACGTACCTAACTTTGGCGACTCAAGATGTCTTGGGAGAAGTTCCAAGAGCTATTCAACAACAAGAACTTTCCCGAGAGTATTCGTCACATGAAAGAAATGGAGTTTATCAAATTGGAACAAGACAATATGACTGTGTCGCAATACGAGGCTAAATTTGCGGAGTTATCCCGATTTGCATCCCATTTGGTTGATAATGTGGAGCGAATGACGCGAATGTTTTTAAGAGGTTTGAAACCGGAGATACGTCAATATCTTATTTCTCATAAACTGTGTTTGAACTCAGATGTTGTAAATAGGGCTCGATTATTGGGAGCGCTTGATTCTGAGTCAATAACCTAGAGAAAGCGGTAAGAAGCATGAAAATACCAGTGGTATCAGTCATCGAAACGGTGACAACAAACGTGGAGGGAATCAACATGCCAAAAATGGTAACCACTTCGGTGGTAATCATGGCCAAGACAGTAAAAATGGACATTTCAAGAAAAGAAGATTCAACAATGATGGAAGGACGTCAACACCAGCACCTGTTGTTAAGGAAGGAGAACGACCACCTATCATATGCTTCAAATGCGGAGGGGAGGGACACATCAGTCCAAACTATGCGATGTCATCCAAAGCATGTTATAATTGTGGAAGAGAAGGTCACTTAGCCCAATTTTGTCATTCACCGAAGACAAGTTCAGCCAGGATAGAGGCACCAAAGGCCATCCCAGAAAAGTCATAGCCGGTAGTGCAAGGGAGAGTGTTTGTTGTGACCTCCCAGAAAGCAAGGAACCCAAATGAGGTCATCACGGGTAAGCTTATCATAAACTCTAGCGAAGTCTATACCTTATTTGATACCGGTTCCACCCATTCTTTTATTTCTCCTACTTGCACTCAGCGATAAAATTTGACTCCGGAGAAATTAGACTTTGACTTATCTGTAAAAACTCCGTTGGGAGAAACCTTCATTTCATCCACTGTTTATAAGTCTTGTTTGGTTCAAATCGGTACCCTCACATTACCTGTCGATCTTATTTCATTAAAAATACTTGTATTTGATGTGATTCTAGGGATTGATTGGTTAACTACTCATCATTCTAAAATTGATTATTTTCGTATGGTTGTTAGCTTTCATATTCCTAATCAACCTACTATGCGAATTCAAGCGACCAAACCATTAAAATCAATCACGGTCATCTCAAGCCATAAAGCTATTCGTTTATTGAAAAACGGATGTCAAGCTTTCTTAGCCCACATCACAGATCTAAACAAAAATACGTCAGTTTTGAATGATATTTCTATTGTTAATGAATTTCCTGACGTATTCCCTGAAGAACTTCCTGGCCTACCCCCAGAGCGTGAAATTGAATTTTGTATCGACCTTGAACCCGGTACAAAACCCATTTCCAAAGCCCCATATCGAATGGCTCCTATTGAACTTCAGGAGTTAAAGACTCAACTGCAGGAATTGTTAGACATTGGCTTTATTTTTCCTAGTACTTCTCCTTGGGGTGCTCCTGTTTTATTCGTGAAGAAAAAAGATGGGAGTATGCGACTTTGTATTGATTATCGGGAGTTGAATCATGTCACCATCAAAAATAGGTACCCATTGCCACGTATTGATGACCTGTTTGACCAGTTGCTAGGAGCCAAATTCTTTTCAAAGATTGATCTTCGTTTCGGATATCACCAATTGAAGATTAGAATCGATGACATTCCAAAGACGGCTTTCGTAACTTCGATGACGGCATTATGAATTCCTAGTCATGTCTTTTGGATTGACTAATGCTCCTCGCCGCCGTGGATATGATGAACCGAGTATTCAAGGAATATTTGGATCACTTTGTGGTCGTCTTTATTGATGACATCCTTATTTATTCAAAAAAGCCGTGAAGATCATGAGCAACACTTGAGGTCGATACTCAAAAAGCTTCATGCATTAGCATTCCTTCAGCACGTGGTATCAAGTCATGGAATATCATTGACCCAAAGAAAGATTGAAGTTATTCAAAGTGGGAGCAACGTAAATCGATGACCAAAGCACGTAGCTTTTCGGCTTATTTGGTTATTATTATCGGAGACTTCGTAGAAGGGTTTTCTCGAATCGCTACTCCACTAACTCGGTGACTCGTAAAGATACAATGTTCGGTTGGAGCGAGGAATATGAGAAGAGTTTTCAAGAACTCAAGAGGAGACTCATTTCAGCACCTGTTCTGACAATACCATCTGGTTCGGAGGGATTTGTCATCTATAGTGATGCTTCAGGCAAAGGGTTAGGATGTGTTCTCATGGAACATGGGAAAGTCATAGCCTATGCCTCACGATAACTCAAAGAATATGAGAGGAATTATCCTACTCATGACCTAGAGTTAGCAGCTGTTGTCTTCACACTTAAAATTTGGAGGCATTACTTGTATGGGGAGAAGGTGGAGATCTTTACGGATCATAAAAGCCTCAAATATTTCTTCACTCAAAAGGAACTCAACATGCGACAACGACATTGGCTTGAACTGTTGAACGATTATGATCGTACCATCCTGGAAAAGTGAACGTGGTAGCTGACGCATTGAGTAGAAGATCTTATGCAAGTACGAGTACGATATTTTCAACACAAAGGCCCATTTTGTGTGACTTCAAAAGGATGGAGATAGAGTTAAAGACTCCAGGGACCCATGTGATGATGGAGAATATACGAGTAGAACCGACTTTAATTGATAAAGTTAAAGCTGATCAAGCTACAGACCTGGAGCTGATGCGTATGAGGAAGAAAGTGCAAGAAGGTGATATGCCGGAAGCAAGAATAGATGAAGAAGGAATACTTCGAGTCAACTCCAGACTTTGTGTTCCTAACGACCCTGATTTAAAGTATAAAATCATGATGGAGGCGCACAACACACCGTTTGCAATCCATCTCGGGAGTACCAAAATGTATCATGATCTTGACATACATTTTGGTGGGGCAATATGAAGAGAGAGATAATATTGTTTATCTAAAGGTGTCTAACGTGTCAACGAGTCAAGGCGGAGCATCAAGTACCAAAAGGTCCATTGCAACCACTTGAAATTCCAGAATGGAAGTGGGAGCACATTACCATGGATTTCATTACCGGTCTTCCTAAGGTTTCTCAAGGTATAGATGCAATTTGGGTCATTGTTGATAGATTGACCAAGTCTGCACCTTTGTTACCGATACGAGAAACTTATACACTTGAACGTCTTGCTCGTATGTACATAAACGAGATTGTAAGACTGCATGGTATGCCAGTATCCATAGTTTCTGATCGAGACCCAAGATTCACTTCACGATTTTGGGTTAGTTTGCAGAAAGCTATGGGCAAAGATTTATGATTTAGCTCGGCATATGATCCTCAGACGGACGGACAGTCGGAGAGGACTATTCAAACTCTTGAAGATCTTATTAAGACTCTGTGTCCTTGATTTCAAGGGAAGTTGGGACAAGTTCTTACCATTGGTGGAGTTTTCCTACAACAATAGTTATCAAGCAAGTATTGGCATGGCTCCATTCAAGCGTTGTATGGAAGAAAGTGTCGTTCTCCAAGATCTTTGGGATGAGGTGGGAGAAGCAACGTTGTTGGGACCGGAGTTGGTACGTATGACTACAGAAAAGATTCTAACGATCCGGCAATGTATAAAAATCTCACAAGATCGACAAAAGAGTTATGCTGATCTTCATCGAAAGGATGTGGAATTCGATATAGGAGATCATGTGTTGTTACGAATTGCTCCATGGAAAGAAGTTACGAGATTTGGAAAGATAGGAAAGCTCAATCCTCGATTCATCGGCCCATTTTTAATCCTCGATCGAGTAGGAACTGTGGCCTATAGACTCGCTTTACCGCCAAGTATGTCTCGTGTTCATAACGTTTTTCACATATCCATGCTACGTAAATATATGGAAGACACGAACCACATTATTGAGTTAGAACCGGACAAAATAGCTGAAGATTAGACGTATGAAGAGGTTCTTGTTCAAATCTTGGATAAGAAGGAACATATTCTGCGCACCAAGGTTATACCTCAAGTCAAAGTTTTGTGGAGAAACCACGCTGTTGAGGAAATGACTTGGGAGTTAGAATTTGAAATGAAATCAAGGTATCCTTACCTCTTCGACATACTGTGTAACGCACCCTAATTTCGAGGGCGAAATTTCATAAGAAGGGGAGATTGTAAAACCCCAACTTTTTGAATAAAGATGAATTTTCTATAAATATTATTTTTGAATATTATGGAGTGAAATTTATATAATGTTATAGTTGTGGGTAATATTTATAAATTTTGCAAAGTACGCAAGTTGTTATATAATATTCGATTGGTCGGGGAATATTCGTTTTAACAGGAAATATTCGTACAACGGCACAATCATTAGTGGACCCCACAACGGAATTATTGTCGGATTGAGAAAACGACAAAAATACTTTATGAAAATAATAGCGGAAGTTTTACCGTTGGTTCTTACCCATCCGTTTACCCATCGGTTCGATCCGAGGTTTATTTTCTTAGTTTGGGCCTTAACCCTAATTCTTATTGGGCCTATCTTGGGCTTGATTTCACAAAGCGTTGGGCTTCACATAATCTAAGTCCACTTGGATTCTACAAAGTCCATAAACTCAAAGTCCATTTGGACTAATCGTATTCTACGCATTCCATTCTCGTATTTTCGTATTCTCTTCGTATATCATTCGTACGATATTCGTATTATATGTCGTACTAATCTTCGTACTATGCTCGTATAATAACTAGTATTATACTCATATTTCTCACGCATAATAACTCTAATAATTATACGAAATCATAAAATTCTCGGAACTCAGTTTTCCTAACCCTTAGGTTTTAAGTCCGCATGAAAACTTTGTTTTTACCAGACCGAAATATTATTGAATATTCCTCTGCGTCTCGTAAATCTATCATTACGGCGCTTCTCGGAAATTCAAAATAAATCTCGAGCGTAGCGGGTGAATAGTGCATATTTCATCTTTTTCCCCGAAAAATATTTTGTTCGAAAAACTTTCATTTTCGTCTTGAAAATTCTTACTCGTTAAATCTAGCTCATGCCGAGAATCCTCCCGACTTATAATCATCCTAGGTTATAGAACGATTAATAAACACAGCATATAATAATATTAATAAAAATTCATTTTATTAATAACTAATTCTTTAAACCTAAATTCTGGATAATCCAAAATTTTGGGTTGATATAATGACTAAGATAATGCAGAATAAGTTATCCTTAGCCATCAACAATGTTAAACTGATAGAATATAATAGACAACAAGTTTAATTGCAGCGAAACAAGCAATCCATTAGAAGAGTCAACTAGATCATGATATCTACTATCTTCTATGATTTAAAAAGGTTTTCATCAACTTTATTGCTGAGACTCAGCTTAATAAATAAACCACATCATCGAATCATCCCTGCACAATGAACAAATGATATTCATGTAATCATCAATGGTCATGATTATACCGAATAATCCCTGGTCATAATCATATCAATCAACAGTCCATCTATGCACATAAGCCAAAGATGACTTTCATCACAATATAAGCATGAGGATGATTACAATGATATAACCATTTAATTAAATGAAAGCAAAGGATAAATTTTAAAGATTTATAATTTAATTTATCCAAAATTCAATAATGTCCAAATTGTCAACATGATACTGCTTTGTGGAGTAAAATTCAAGAATAATATCCATGTATCAAAAATAATTTGGACATAAAAGAAATAAATTTTGCGATGAATAGTACCTCGTGAATAGTACTCCGGGAATAGTACTCCATGAATAGTACCCGACATGAAAAGTGCCCCGAATACCCGAGTGAATAATATTTTAATGAATAGTAATTGGGTGAATAGTAACTCGTGAATAGTACCCCGACATGAAAAGTGCCCTGAATACCCGAGTGAATAATATTTTATTGAATAGTAACCTGGTGAATAGTAACCCGTGAATAGTACCCCGGTGAAAATATTAATATTTAATAAGAAAGTTCATATCAATATTTCAACGAAACGATACTGGATGAAGTGCAAAACTTCAAGGATATCCCACTAATTTCAGGGATTATAGAAGCAATACTTACCATAGTAAGTTTAGATTTAAGAATATGAAAAGAAATAACATACGAAGCTGCAAATTGATTTTCACCCGTCATACTGTACGTAATCCGCATAGACAAGTTATTCCGACATATTAAAGGATGAATACAACAAAAATAGTATTACTTTTGAATACGAAAGAAATAATACCCTTTACCTTATTAGAAGGGTGGATACTGCAATAGTGAAGTAGCAGAATACTCTTCTTCTTGTTCTCTATAGTTTCTCTGTCTATAGTGTCTCTTGTGAATCTCAGTGAATTGGTGAGAATGAAAGAAGAATCAAGCTTCAATTTATAGGAGAATGGACTAAATAATAACTTATTCACGAACGGTCCCATTTGATTTACTATTAGAACGAACGGTCCATATTGATTACTATTAGAACCACAACCGACGGTCCAGATTGATTTAGTTTTAAAACTACTACCGACGGTCCAGATTGATTACTTTTAAAATCACCATCAACGGTCCAGATTGATTTACTATTAAAACCACCATCAATGGTCCAGATTGATTACTATTAAAACCACCATCAATGGTCCAGATTGATTTACTATTAAAACCACTACCAATGGTTCAGATTGATTTAACTTATTACACTTTGGTACCCCTAAAGTTTTCCAAGTTTGCATTATTCCCCTCTAACTTCTGTAATTCACTTATCTTCAATAAACACATTCTTAATACTTTAAAAATTATTCATCACTAATATTATAACTCACAATATTTAACAACCAGATCATTCCTAGGAAAGAGGGGTGTGAGGTCCCCGAATCCGAGGTCCCAAATCACCACGGATCCGGTTCGATCATTCTATACAACTATTACTATTTGCGGAAGATATAAACATAAATTATTTATACAATATATTTTACACATTATTCCCCAAGGTCGAGTAACCTTAACTTAATACACATTTCTTAACTTACTTGACTTATAAAACATAAGATACAACACAATTACAAATCTATTGAACGCGTATACTAAAGTTGGAACCGTCTTTAACCTTTCCTTGTATCCGAAGCATTCGCCTTAATCTACAATGTTTTATCATGATATAGCAAGGGTGAGCATAAGAATCGCCCAGCAAGTTTAAGTACAATAATATAACGATATATCATGATTGAAATGATTTGAATAATTGGCTGGCTATAATTCAACAATATAATTGTTAACTAGCAGGAACAAATTTATGACTGAACAAGTATTATACATAAACAAATATATCTGAACCAACTGGTAATGAAGGTGATCAGCCTTTCATACCTGACTTATACATGCAATATGTACAGAGTACAATTCATGGCAACCATCAATGATTAACCATAAGCTTATCCGAATAAAACACTCTTAATAGAGTTAAGTAAAACAAACTTGCCTGAACCATTGATTACCGTAACAAAATTTATAACGCTTTATCCGAAGACTAAATATTAGTAATATAGATCTACAATATTAGAATAATATCATCACAATTTATAAAATAACCTAAACACATTACACATAACATATAACCCTATCAGTCTATTACACACATAAGACTCGGTATCAAGTAAAACTATTGTAGTCTGAGTTGAACCCGACACAAATTTGACATCCCAACGGTCTAGTCGGACAAATCTCGAGTTTAAGTTCAATTAAACTATGTATAAATGCTTAACCATTGTTTAAGATAATTTTAATATCATTCAACATATTTTTCAAAGTCTCGTAATAATTTTTAAATAATTATTACCATTTATCATAAATTTTCAATCATTAATAACGTATTTAAATGAATTAAATACTACAATATTCTATTATCATTAATATTTATTTATTATCAAATTTTAATGAAATACATGTCATAATATTATAATATATTTATAATATATCAAAGTATTTTTAATACCTTTAAATCATATTTATATAATTTTAAACACTTAAATTCATTATCCGATAATTTCTTTTAATATTAAAATATTAATATTTTCATGACAAAATATCAAAAGTTATATTTTATAACTTAAAATATTTTTATAATACTTAAATCATTTTTATATGATTTATAAACCATTAATTCTATTTTTTCATAATTTATTTAATATATTTATTAAATAAACTAATTATCATTAATATTGATTAATTAATGAAATTCATCACAAAATATTAAAAGTCACTAAAAATAAGTTAAAATATTTTCTTTTACCATAATATTATTTTTTATGATTTTTAATGAATTAAAATCATTTTTAAATCATTTATTTAATATTATAATTAAATAAATTAAATACCATTTATATTCCAAAAATATTAAATATTTATGAAATATACTTAAAATAATTAAAAACTATTTTTCAGAATTTAAAATAAATTTTCGGAATTTTCTAAGTATTTTTAATAATTAAAAAATATTTTTATCTATTTGTTAATAATTTTTGGAAAATAATAATTACAAAATTAATGAAACCGTCGCTATAGGGTCTATAGCTTACGTAACTGTCATATATAGGTGTTCTTCAATTTGTTTCTTGAGCTTCATCGCCAGTTAACGAGGTGGGTGGTTTGACCAGCCTTAACGCTTAATCTAATCCGATTCTAGGATAGTTTAAACGTTTATAATGTAGTCAGTGTGCACCACTACAACTATCAATCACAATATAGGTCTTACATCAACATATCACGAAGATCTGGGCTTACAAACATGTTGTCAGAACGTTCCTGGATTTTCCAGAAACCCAGGCAGTTCGAGTGGTCTCTTTTAAGATTAATTTTCTTTATGGTCTGGTCATCAAATGGTCGATATTACGATTCTAATCTATAGTCCATGTGTCAAGGAACATGTATATGACAACATCTCAGTTCAAAACATCACCAATGTCAGATTTAGGACGGTCAAAGTACCTAACAAAACATGTTCTTGCTGAATTTTGGGTTTTCCAGAAATTCATCCACGCGGCTCGGTTGGTCAACACTTGTTTGACCATTGCAACAATCGATCCAATTGTTAATCTAGGTGATTTAATAACAAGGAGTTGTAGGTAATATACCAGGATACAACATGAAACCAACATCATGACCAAACGAGTAACGCACAACAAGATCTAGAGCTTAGAAAAGCTTGTCAGAACACTGGAAAAATTCTGGGTTGCCCAGATTCTGAGTTTTGTGCTCGGTCAACTCACTTTGACCGCTCATAACTTGAAATATACACCTGATCTGAACATGATTCAAGATCCAGACTAAAGAACACATGACATAGAATAGATCTAAGACAAAAAACACCCTAAATAGATAACACACAGCTTGAGAGGGCCTGACATTCGACTGTCAGACCACTTTTTTTATCATTTCCAGATTTTCAAAAATGCTTGATTCGAGCATCTAGATGTTATGGATCTATGATCCAACAACCCAGATCTCTAATTGACACCTTATAACACATATCTAACCAACAAATTATAACTTTTAACATAAGATCACTGATTTTTGAAATTTAGGGTTCATACCTCTTTCTAACTTGATTTTTGATTTCAGATCTTTGATCTTGTTCTTGGCTTGCTAATACTTGATCATAGATCAACATTTAACTTTCTATCACTCTAGATTTCGAAAGTTAGAGAGAGAAGGGACTTGGAAGAAATGCAAAATTAAAGTAGCCACTTTCTCTCTCTTAATCTATTTATTTAGCAATGCAATGCATAAGTGGCTGATAATTTCGGCTGGTTGGTTGTTATTGGAGTCAAATGGAGTTGTTGGGGTTGATCACCCACTCTCACTTGGCAAGATTTGCACTTAACATCCAAATAATGCACTAAAGGGCAAACTAGTCATTTTGCATTTAATTTTAATGTCATTTTTGTCAATTAGCCAAACCCTTAGGGTTTAGGGTTTAGGGTTTGGTTTGTGTTTAGGGTTTGGAAAAATTAGACTTTAGGGTTTCAAAAATTTAGGGATTGCAATTTAATTTCTAAATTTTCCAAATTAGGTTTTCAAAATTGAAAATTAATATTTTTCTTAATTATAATTAGAATTTTCTAATTATATTAAAATTTCTTAATCATAATTTAAATATTGCTAATTAGGATTACTAATTCCTAATTAAAATTGCTAATTAAGCAATTAGGTTCAAAATGGTCATTAGGGTTTTCAACCCACAAATTAAGGTTTCTAAATAGAAAAATAATTTTCATAAATTAGAAATTTAATTTTCGTAATTAGATTAGGTTTTCTAATTACTTATAACTTTAAAATTATGATTAATATTTCCTAATTAACATTAAATTACTAAATTAACATTTTAGGTTTCCCTAATTATAAAATTAGGGTTTTAATCTTTGAAATTAGGGTTTAATAAATTTGAAATTAGGGTTTGCTAAATAATTAAGCTTTACCCTAATTAATTTACTAATTAATAACACTTAAGCAATATAATAATCATTTAAGTTCCCAGATTAGGGTTTTAAATTTCCGAATTTGGGTTTCAGATTCCCAGAACTAAAATTAGGGTTTTCAGAACCGGTTTTAGGGTTTCTTGTTAAATGCTAGGGTTTTCTAATCAAACGTTGAGGTTCTTAATATATACTTAGGGTTTGTTACAGATATCGTTTATCTGGTCAACCCTTGACCCTTAACCACATACAGTACACATATAGACAGAACATATTCACGTATTCCTTTAATCCTAAATAATTCACCTAAATCCTTCATAGAATCTTGAAATCCTCAAAATTCCATCTTAAAAATATCTAACGATACACTAATTTTCAATCTAGGTTCTAATTTTGAACCTTAAATCAATTAATAAAATTTTAAAAATATTCTAAATTCTCGGTCATCACATCACATTCACCCCTTCTTCTAAAAATTTTCGTCCCCGAATTTACCTTACACCTTACACCATTCATGCACTGACATCACATGCTACCCAATACACCACTCACAAGAGTAAAATTTTCAAATTTTTCTTTGAGGGTTTTTCTGAGACTATCATTCATCATTTTCGCATAAAGGTTATAGGAAATTCATCCGCAAACCGTCATAACTTACGGACATAGTGGGTAATTAATCCAGTATATCCTGTACTTATTAAGTACTGCTGGTCGACTCTGTTTCTCTTCACTGCCATAGGCACAAAATTCTACCTCAATCTTATTGGATTCGCTTTCAAAAACAATTTGGTTGGAAATTTCTTTCAATGAACACTTAGTGTTTTCATAAATGTTTGTATAGCTTAATCGAATAGCATAGACTCATACCAATAATTCAATTCAATCGAATTATTTAAGTGTAGCCAAACCAGTTGGCAAATTAAAATTTTATTGAAAATATTTTTGAGAATGACGTCATGATTGCATCTTGATTAACAAATCCGTTTGAGGATGCCGTCTGTGGCGCCCCCAAAATAGGTATACATCACCCATTACGAGTTGTCAATACATGGTACGAAACAACTACAACTTTATTATTATTGTGGTAAAGCGTGAGTTTAAATACAAATATTATCTTACAGACAATATCTATACTCAAATAAATCCTCATCACATTTATTGATACATTATTTTACAAAAATGGTGAGGACTACTAAACAATCCTTTCTAAAACCTTCATTCCATACCACAGGCTGCGTACTCGCTATATTCTCGCCTCTCCGAGAAGAAAAATGGAACAAAAAGGAAAAGGATGAGCTCAACTAGCTTTCAAGAAAGAATATTATGACTAAGATAATATACAACAAATTACCGTTAGTCTTCAACGAGGGAAAAATCTAATAGAATACAATAGACAACAAATTTTAAATCAATATTCAGCGTGAAATAATAATTCATTAGAAGAGTTAAGTAGAGAATGCAAACTACTATCTTCTATGTATGAATTTAAAAGTTCATCGTCTATCTTTTATCCCCGTAACATCAATCAATATACATCGGAATCAAATATTCATCTTTTCACTACTGGCCAAAGATATTCATCGAGTTGGTCATGTTCATTTAAAACACTGTTCATCTTTGCACTACTACCAAAGATATTCTTCGAAATCATTCATCTTTGCACTACTGGCCAAAGATATTCAATAATATCATCATTTAAGACCCGAGGATGATGAAAATATTTTTTTAAAGAAACGAATCCAAGTGAAACAAAATGACAAGGATTAAGGATTAAGGATTCAGTACTTTATTTTATCCATGTTCAAAAATACCTCAAAAATAATCATAGTGGTGTAAAATTCAAGAATGATCAAAACATGGATACAATCAAAGCTAGTATCGAGAATAGATATTTTGGACAAAAGAAGAAATTTTATTTTTCTATTGAATAAGGTCAGATATCGTGAATAGTGTCAGTATCGTGAATAGTAACTCCGATACCAAAAGATAGAAATTCCACAAAAAAAACATCTTCACGTTTCATGAATAGTACTCGTGAATAGTAACTCGTGAATAGTAACTTCATGAATAGTAACTTCGTGAATAGTAACTCATGAATAGTAACCCGTGAATAGTAACTCATGAATAGTAACCCAGACATGAAAAAGTTCCAAATTTGATAAAAAGTTCCAACCAATATTTCAAAGATAATGATATTGAAGAAATAATATTATTTGAGAAGAAAATAACATCCCTTACCTCGAAAGATTAGTACTTCTAAATTTGGAATAAGGGTATAGTCTTTGAAGGAACTTGCACCTTGATCTAACAATACTCAAAGTATACTCAAGATACTCACAAGAATACGCTCGATAATATAGAGAGAGAAAACTTCAGTTTTTGGTGTGATTTTCAATTCTAACCTAAGCACCCTATTTATAGGAAAATGCTTAGAACACCAAAGTAGAAAATTTATTAAAATATTAATATATATATAAAATCTTCACGCACACCTTTGAATCTGAATTTCAGCAATTGAACACATGCCTCACACATGCAAAAACGTTTTTTGTAAAAAAAATATTTAAAACTTCAAAAATTAATTATTTTGGAGCTTCAGAACTTCAATAATTCATAATAAATAGCCCTTTTATCAGAAAATTCAAATCTCGCGAGTTTTTATAGGAAATTCAATTCTCTACAACTTTGCAGAAGAAAGTTTTTCCAAATTCCAAATAGAAATTGACCGAAATCCACAAACGATTCGATTTTACTGTTATAATCAAATTTCGGTCAATAAATGGGGTCCAATGAGCATGTTTAACATGTTTTAAACATTTATTGCAACAAAAATACTCTTCCTCCTCTCGTATACTCATATATCCCACATTCGTTGTAAAAATATCACCATTATTATATTATTAAAATATAATAATATATTTAAATGAATTATTTTATCGTAAAAAGAAAAATTTCAATTTTCAACAATTGTCACATTAAAATTTTTCTCCATCTATATCCACATAAAATCAATATTTTCCTCATCATATGAATCAATAATTAATTATTCACAAATAATATTCTGAATCACAATATTGACAATCGTGCGGTTCCCAGAAAGAGGAGGCTTTCAATAAGAATTTCTTCTTCTTGGGCGCCGCAATTAGGTGACCAAACCTCTCCTTGCGTAACTTTCTAGACATTGCCAATAATGTTATCTAATAATATTATTCGAGATAATATGAATTATTGCTTCGATAATGAAAAATTCGTGTAATGACAATTATTGAAACAACAACAATATAAAATATCAACGCAACAATTATTAACTCAATAAAATCTTTGAGCAGTAATTATCGTAACCTTTATTGAGTAGTGCCTTCTTACATAAGAATCAATAATTGGTGCAATACTGGTATCTTCTTGTGTTTTTTAACCACCGGGTATTTTAACATGATAACTGTGAACAACTACGTAGATTATTTTAACCAACTTATATTTGTCGCTTTTCTTCATCCAATTGCTTTCCGTTATGGGGCCCACACATGGTCTCTTTGGTCGTCATACGAATATTCCCGACAAAGCATGCGAATATTCCACGCACCAAACGAATATTCCCAAACAACAATGAATATTTTATAACCACTTGCTTATTTTGAAATATTTGCGTATTTAACCCCTAACTATCCACATTAATCAAATCAACCCTTACTATTTCAAAAGAATAAATAGAGAAAATTAAATTTCATTAATAATAAGTTGGGGTCTTTACTGCAATCATTGTATGACTTTGTCATAACACATCATACAATAGTGGAACAACGATTTTAGATCAAATTCACACTAAGTATTCCCCGTATTTTTGATCAACTATACCCGGTTAAATTAAACCACACTTATGAGTCCATAAATGGCCACAATCATATGAGTTTAAGAACTTTCCTAGATGCACCTTTGGCGTCCATTCACGAGAGGTTCATAAACATTTCATATAACTATGAATCAAGTATGTCACATAAGTATGAGTTTTAAGTACTGCACTTAACCTTATATCCTCTACCTATGACCTATCTATCTGTTATACACATGAGAAAGGAATAACCCTCTTAACATGCATATATCAAATAGTGCGACACAAATATTTCAATGATTATCATTGTCAGAACTAAGTAGTTTTTACACCAAGTAAAATTCCCCGCCCGTACAAGGAATCATACAACTCAGCTTTCGATATGAATCCTCAATTGAATCACCACCTAACACTAACACCCTTCTTAATATGAATTTCATTTAATCCGTATTCATAATCCTTTCCTGAATCTGTACCAATTCATAGTACAACTGACACCCAGCAATCTTGTTGTAAACTGTTCAATCATTCGCTTGATCCTTCTTCATACTATAACCTTATCTGATCACGGGGTGATCTCACTGTATATATTACGATTCATTTCTATGTCTTGATCATTTTGTTTTACGATCTTCTAACACTGCACTTTTAGTCTTTTAGACTCTATCTATTCACCACTACTGTTCAACTTTATTATCAGAGTTAGGGAACTCTGTACCTTATACTCGCCGAGATTCATCTTTGAATCTTCATCGACCAACTAACTCTATGTGAGTTAGTACTTATCCCTAATCACTGCGGTTATTAGTCTCGGTATTCTACCTAAGGTTCATAACCTCTGACTACCGATACCAACCGTGAGGTCCCTCGAATCGAGGTCCCGAATCACCCGCGGATTCGGTTCGATCATTCTATACAACTATTACTATTTGTGGAAGATATAGACATAAATTGTTTATATAATACATTTTCTGAGACTATTCCCCAAGGTCGAGTAACCTTAACTTAATACACATTTCATAACTTACTTGACTTATAAAACATAAGATACAACACAATTACAAATCTATCACGCGTTTACTAAAGTCGGGCAAATCTTTAACCTTTCCTTGTATCGAAGCATTCGCTTAATCTGCAATATTTTATCATGATATAGCTAGGGTGAGCATAAGAATTTATTTGACAAGTTTAAGTACAATAATATAACGATATATCATGATTGAAATGATTTGAATAATTGGCTGGCTATAATTCAACAATATAATTGTGAACTAGCAGGAACAAATATATGACTGAACAAGTATTATACATGAACATATATATCTGAACCAACTAGTAATGAAGGTGATCAGCCTTTCATACCTGACTTATACATGCAATATGTACAGAGTACAATTCATGGCAACCAGCAATGATTAACCATAAGCTTATCCGAATAAAACACTCTTAATAGAGTTAAGTAAAGCAAACTTCCCTGAACTGTTGATTACCGCAACGTAATTTAAAACTCTTTATCCGAAGACCTAATATTAGTAATATAGATGTGACGGCCCCAAAATAGGTATACACAACACCCATTCTGAGTCGCCAAATACATGGTACAAGAAGCAAACTACAACTTCAATAATACAAATGTCGTGTGTGAAATACGACAATATATCTTGTGAGTTTAAATATAATATTGTCTTCTAGACAATATCCACACGCAAATAAATCCCCATCATAATTATTGATTCATTATTTTACAAAATGGTGAGGACTACTAAACAACTCTCTCTAGAACCTTCATTCCATACCCGACCTAGTACTGCTACATTCTCGCCTCACGAGAAGAAAAATGGAACAACAAGGAAAAGGGTGAGCTCAACTAGCCTAGTAAAGAATATTATGACTAAGATAATATACAACAAATTATCGTTAGTCTTCAACAGGAAAAATCGATAGAATACAATAGACAACAAGTTTGGGATCAATATTCGCATTGAAATAATAATTCATAGAAGAGTTACGTAGAGAATGAAATCTACTATAATCTATGAATTTAATGGTCCATCATCAATATTTTATCCTCGTAACATCAATCAATATGCATCTCGGAATCAAATATTCATCTTTGCACTACTGAGCCAAAGATATTCATCGATTGGTCATGTTCATTTAAACACTGTTCATCTTTGCACTACTGAGCCAAAGATATTAATCAATCGATCATGTTCATCTCAACACTGTTCATCTTTGCACACTATGGCCAAAGATATTCTTCAGAAATCATTCATCTTTGCACTCTGAGCCAAAGATATTCAATAATATCATCATTTAAGGCGAGGATGATGAAAATATTTTTAAGAAACGAATCGATTGAAACAAAATGACAAGGATTAAGGATTAAGGATTCGTACTTGGTTTTATCCACGCCCAAAAATACCTCAAAAAAAAATATGGTGTAAAATTCAAGAATGATCAAAACATGGATACAATCGAGTTAGTATCCGTAATAGATGTTTTTAGATGAAAAGAAGAAATTTTATTTTTAGGTGAATAAGTACACGTACACGTGAATAGTGCTCAGATATCGTGAATAGTGCCGATATACGTGAATAGTAACTCAGACACCAAAAGATAGAAATTCCACAAAAACATCTTCACGCTTCATGAATAGTACTCGTGAATAGTAACTTCGTGAATAGTAACTCATGAATAGTAACTCGTGAATAGTAACTCATGAATAGTAACCCATGAATAGTAACCCAGACATGAAAAAGTTCCAAATTTGATAAAACTTCAGATCAACATTTCAAATATAATGATATTGAAGAAATAATATCATTACGAAAAAATAATATCCCTTACCTCGAAAGATCAAGACTTCAATTTAAAAACAGGATATAGGCTATGACTTGGACTTTGCAGTATAGCAATACTCAAAGTATACTCAAAATACTCACAAGAATACGCTCGATAATATAGAGAGAAAACTTCGATTTACGGTGTGATTTTCAATTCTAACCTAAGCACCTATTTATAGGAAATTGCTTAGAACACCAAAGCGTAAAATTTAATAAATTAATAATATAATTATATTATTTTCTACACATGTCTAGAATCTGATTTCAACCATCAAACACATGCCACCTTCTAGAAAAAAATAAGAAAAAATGTTTTTCTAATTTTAAATATTTTAAACTTCCAAAATCAATTATTTGAACTTTGAACTTTAATAATTCATAATAAATAGCCCTTTCATCGAGAAAATTTGAATCTCATGATTTTTATAGGAAATTCAATTCTCTACAACTTTGCAGAAGAAAGTTTTCCAAATTCCAAATAGAAATTGACCAAGAAATCCACAAACGGGCAATTTTTAAAGTTATAATCAAATTTCGGTCAATAAATGGGTCCCACCGACATGTTTAACATGTTTTAAACATTTATTGCAAACAAAAATACTCTTCCTCCTCGATACTCATATATCCCACATTCGTTGTAAAAATATCACCGTTAATATATTATTAAAATAATATATTTAAATGAATTATTTTATCGAAAAAGATAAAATATTAATTTTCAACAATTGTCATTTTAAAATTTTCTCCATCTATATCCACATAAAATCAATATTTTCCTCATCATATAAATCAATAATTAATTATTCACAAATAATATTACGAGAATCACAATATTGACAACCGTGCAGGTTCTCAGGAAGAGGGGCTTTCAATAAGAATTTCTTCTTCTTGGTAGCGCAATTAGGTAACCAAACCTCTCCTTAGACGTAACTTTCTAGACATTGCCAATAATGTTATCTAATAATATTATTAGGATAATATGAATTATTGCTTCGATAATGAAAGATAACGTGTAATGACAATTATTGAAACAATGTTGAATATAAAATATCAACGCAAAGAATTATTAACTCAATAAAATAATCTTTGAATAAAGTAATTATCGTAACCATTATTGAGTAGTGCCTTCTTACGTAAGAATCAATAATTGGTGCAATACCAAGTGCTGCTCTTTGTTCAACAACAGCGTATTAGTGTGTTTTAACCAAGGGTATTCCAACAAGATAATTGGTAATAACTACTACCAAGTTATTTAAAAACAACTTATATTTCGCTTGCGTTTTTCATCCAATCACTTTCCGTTATGGGGCCCCCACATATGGTCGCTAGCCGTTGCATGCGAATATTTCGACAAGCGATTTAATATTCCACGACCAAACGAATATTTCTCGATGATAATGAATATTTTATAACCACTTGCTTAATTTGAAATATTTGCATATTTAACCCTTAACTATCCACATTAATCAAATCAACCCTTACTAATTCAAAATAATAAATAAAGGAAATTCCTTTTATTTAAAATTTTCTGGTCTTACAATAGATCTCCAATATTAGAATAATATCATCACAATTTATAAAATAACCTAAACACATTACACATAACACATAACCCTATCGATCTATTACACATAACACTAAGACTCAGATCAAGTCAAACTATTGATGATCGAGTTGAACGACACAAATTTGACATCCCGACGTTCTAGTCGGACAAATCTCGAGTTTAAGTTGAATTAAAATCTATCTAAATGCTTAACCATTGTTTAAGATAATTTTAATATCGTTCAACATATTTTTCAAAGTCTCGTAATAATTTTTAAATAATTATTACCATTTATCATAAATTTTCAATCATTAATAACGTATTTAAATGAATTAAATACTACAATATTCTATTATCATTAATATTTATTTATTATCAAATATTAATGAAATATATATATCATAATATTATAATATATTTATAATATATCAAAGTATTTTTAATACCTTTAAATCATATTTATATGATTTTTAAACACTTAAATTCAATATCAGATAATTGCTTTTAATATTAAAATATTAATATTTTCATGACAAAATATCAAAAGGTATATTTTATAACTTAAAATATTTTTATAATACTTAAATCATTTTATATGATTTATAAACCATTAATTCTATTTTTTCATAATTTATTTAATATATTTATTAAATAAACTAATTATCATAATATTAAAAGTCAAGTAAAAATAAGTTAAAATATTTTCTTTTACTATAATATTATTTTTCATGATTTTTAATGAATTAAAATCATTTTTAAATCATTTATTTAATATTATAATTAAATAAATTAAATACCATTTATATTCCAAAAATATTAAATATTTATGAAATATACTTCAAATAATTAAAACTATTTTTCGAGTAATTTAAAATAAATTTTTGGAATTTTTAAGTATTTTTAATAATTAAAACCATATTTATCTATTTATTAATAATTTCGGAAAATAATAATTACAAAATTAATGAAACTGTTGATAAAAGGGCCTATAGCTGACGTAAAAATCGTCATATAGGTGTTCTTCAAATTTGTTGTTGAGCTTCATCGCTTGATTAACGAGGTGGGTGGTTTGACCGACCTTAACTCTTAGTCTAATCTGATTCTGGGATAGTTTAAATGTTTATAATGTAGTCAGTGTGCACCACTACAACTATCAATCACAATATAGGTCATACATCAACATATCACGAAGATCCGGGCTTATAAACATGTTGTCGTAAGCGTTCCTAGGTTTTCCGAAACCTAAAAGCGATTCGAGTGGTCTCTTTCAAGATCCATTTTCTTTATGGTCCGGTCATCAAATGGTCGATATTACGATTCTAATCTATAGTCCATGTGTCGAGGAACATGTACATGACAACATCTCGATTCAAAACATCACCAATGTCGATTTGGACCGCCAAAGTACGACAAAACCCGTTTTCTTGAATTAGGGTTTTCCACAAATTCATCCGGCTCGGTTGTTTAACGCTTGTTTGACCATTGCTATAATCGATCCTATTGTTAATCTAGGTGATCTACTAACAAGGAGTTATAGGTAATATACCAGGATACAACATGAAACCAACATCATGACCAAACGAGTAAGCACAAAGAAGATCAGAGCTTAGAAAAGCTTGTCACAACATTGGAAAAATTACAGGTTGCCCAAATTCTAAGTTTTGTGCAAATTCAACTCACTTTGACCGCTCATAACTTGAAATATATACCTGATCTGAACATGATTCAAGATCCAGACTAAAGAACACATGACATAGAATAGATCTAAGACAAAAAACACCCTAAACAGATAACACACACAGCTTGAGAGGGCCTGACATTCGACTGTCAGTCCACTTTTTTCATCATTTCCAGATTTTCAAAAATGCTAGATTCGAGCATCTAGATGTTATGGATCCATGATCCAACAACCCAGATCTCTAATTGACACCTTAGAACACATATCTAGCCAACAAATGACAACTTTTAACATAAGATCACTGATTTTTGAAATTTAGGATTCATACCTCTTTCTAACTTGATTTTTGATTTCTGATCTTTGGTCTTGTTCTTGGCTTGGTAATACTTGATCATGGATCAACATTTAACTCTCTATCACTCTAGATTTCGAAAGTTAGAGAGAGAAGGGACTTAGAAGAAATGCAAAATTAAATTTGCCACTTTCTCTCTCTTAATCTATTTATTTAGCAATGCAATGCAAAAGTGGTTGATAATTTCGGCTGGTAGGTTGTTATTGGAGTCACATGGAGTTGTTGGGGTTGATCACCAACTCTCACTTGGCAAGATTTGCACTCAACATCCAAATAATGCACTAAAGGGAAAACTAGTCATTTTGCATTTAATTTTAATGTCATTTTTGTCAATTAGCCAAACCCTTAGGGTTTAGGGTTTGGTTTAGGTTTAGGGTTTGAAAAAATTAGGGTTTAGGGTTTGAAAAATTTAGGGTTTGCAGTTTAATTTCTAAAATTTCCAAATTAGGTTTTCAAAATTAAAAATTAATATTTCTTAATTATAATTAGAATTTTCTAATTATATTAAAATTTCTTAATCATAATTTAAATATTGCTAATTAGGATTAATAATTCCTAATTAAAATTGATTATTAGCAATTAGGGTCAAAATGTTCATTAGGGTTTTCAACCCACAAATTAGGGTTTCTAAATTGAAAATAATTTTCCTAAATTAGAAATTTAATTTTTAGTAATTAGATTAGGGTTTTCTAATTACTTATAACTTTAAAATTAGGATTAATATTTCCTAATTAACATTAAATTACTAAATTAACACTTAGGTTTCCCTAATTATAAAATTAGGGTTTTTAATAATTTAAATTAGGGTTTAATAAATTTGAAATTAGGGTTTGCTAAATAATTAAGCTTTACCTAATTAATATACTAATTAATAACACTTAAGCAATATAATAATCATTTAAGTTCCCATTAGGGTTTTAAATTTCGAATTAGGGTTTTGGATTCTGAATCGAAATTAGGGTTTCGAGAAACAATTTTAAGGTTTCTTGTTAAACGCTAGGATTTTATATAAGAAACGTTGATGTACTTAATATATACTTAGGGTTTGTTACAAATATCGTTTATCCGGGTCAACCTTGACCCTTAACCACATACTGTACACATATAGACAGAACATATTCACGTATTCCTTTAATCCTGAATAATTCACCTAAATCCTTCATAGAATCTTGAAATCCTCAAAATTCCATCTTAAAAATATCTAACGCATACACTAATTTTCAATCTAGGTTCTAATTTTGAACCTTAAATCAATTAATAAAAATTTTAAAAATATTCTAAATTCTCGGGCTGTCACATTCACCCCTTCTTCTAAAAATTTCGTCCCCGGAATTTACCTTACACCTTACACCATTCATGCACAGCATCACATGCTACCCAATACACCACTCACAAGAGTAAAAATTTTCTAATTTTGCTGAGGGGTTTCTGAGACTATTATTCATCATTTTTCGCAAAGGTTATAGGAAATTCATCAAAACCGTCATAACTTACTGGACATAGTGGGTAATTAATCCAAGATATATCCTGTACTTATTAAATCTTTATTTGGTCGATTCCACATTTCTCTTCTTCAACGCCATAGGCACAAAATTCTACCTCAATCTTATTGGATTCCGCACCAAAACAATTTGGTTCGGGAAATTTCTTTCAATGAACACTTAGTGTTTTCATAAATGTTTGTATAGCTTAATCGAATAGCATAGACTCATACCAATAATTCAATTCAATCGAATTATTTAAGTGTAGCC
This sequence comes from Panax quinquefolius, assembly GCA_020205615.1. NCBI lineage: Eukaryota > Viridiplantae > Streptophyta > Magnoliopsida > Apiales > Araliaceae > Panax > Panax quinquefolius. The sequence goes on along the minus strand of CM035170.1, from coordinate 23,724,424 downwards.
AAACCCCGTTGGCAAATTAAAATTTTATTGAAAATATTTTTGAGAATGACGTCACGATTCCGTACTGTATTAACAGTCCGTTTGAGGATGCCGTCTGTGACGCCCCCAAAATAGGTATACATCACCCATTCTGAGTTGTCAATACATGGTACAGAAACAACTACAACTTTATTATTACAACGAAGAAAGCGTGAGTTTAAATACTAATATTATCTTCTAGACAATATCTATACTCAAATAAATCCTCATCACATTTATTGATACATTATTTTTACAAAAATGGTGAGGACTACTAAACAATCCTTTCTAAAACCTTCATTCCATACCCACTCGTACTCGCTTATATTCTCGCCTCCGAGAAGAAAAAATGGAACAAAAGGAAAAGGGTGAGCTCAACTAGCTCAAGAAAGAATATTATGACTAAGATAATATACAACAAATTACCGTTAGTCTTCACGGGGAAAAATCTAATAGAATACAATAGACAACAAATTTTAAATCAATATTCGCATGAAATGAAATAATAATTCATTAGAAGAGTTAAGTAGAGAATGCAAACTACTATCTTCTATGTATGAATTTAAAAGTTCATCGTCTATCTTTTATCCTCGTAACATCAATCAATATACATCGGAATCAAATATTCATCTTTTGCACTACGAGGCAAAAGATATTCATCGATTGGTCATGTTCATTTAAACACTGTTCATCTTTTTGCACTACTACCAAAGATATTCTTCAGAAATCATTCATCTTTGCACTCTGTGCCAAAGATATTCAATAATATCATCATTTAAGACTGGAGGATGATGAAAATATTTTTTTAAAGAAACGAATCCAGTGAAACAAAATGACAAGGATTAAGGATTAAGGATTCGTACTTTATTTTATCCATGTTCAAAAATACCTCAAAAATAATCATAGTGGTGTAAAATTCAAGAATGATCAAAACATGGATACAATCAAAGCTAGTATCCAGAATAGATATTTTGGACAAAAAGAAGAAATTTTATTTTTTCGAGTGAATAGTGCCGTATACGTGAATAGTGTCGTATACGTGAATAGTAACTCCGACACCAAAAGATAGAAATTCCACAAAAAAACATCTTCACGCTTCATGAATAGTACTCGTGAATAGTAACTCGTGAATAGTAACTCATGAATAGTAACTCGTGAATAGTAACTCATGAATAGTAACCCGTGAATAGTAACTCATGAATAGTAACCCCGACATGAAAAAGTTCCAAATTTGATAAAAAGTTCCAACCAATATTTCAGCATAATGATATTGAAGAAATAATATCATTTGAGAAGAAAATAACATCCCTTACCTCGAAAGATTAGTACTTTAATTTGGAATCTAGGGTATAGTCTTTGAAGGGAACTTGCAGACCGTCTAACAATACTCAAAGTATACTCAAGATACTCACAAGAATACGCTCGATAATATAGAGAGAGAAAACTTCAGTTTTTGGTGTGATTTTCAATTCTAACCTAAGCACCCTATTTATAGGAAAATGCTTAGAACACCAAAGTAGAAAATTTATTAAAATATTAATATATATATATAAAATCTTCACGCACACCTTTGAATCTGAATTTCAGCAATTGAACACATGCCTCACACATGCAAAAAACGTTTTTTGTAAAAAAAATATTTAAAACTTCAAAATTAATTATTTTGGAGCTTCGAACTTCAATAATTCATAATAAATAGCCCTTTTATCAGAAAATTCAAATCTCGCGAGTTTTTATAGGAAATTCAATTCTCTACAACTTTTCAGAAGAAAGTTTTTCCAAATTCCAAATAGAAATTGACCGAAATCCACAAACGGTCGATTTTACAGGCTATAATCAAATTTCAGTCAATAAATGGGGTCCACCGACATGTTTAACATGTTTTAAACATTTATTGCAACAAAAATACTCTTCCTCCTCGATACTCATATATCCCACATTCGTTGTAAAAATATCACCATTATTATATTATTAAAATATAATAATATATTTAAATGAATTATTTTATCAGAAAAAGAAAAAATTTCAATTTTCAACAATTGTCACATTAAAATTTTTCTCCATCTATATCCACATAAAATCAATATTTTCCTCATCATATGAATCAATAATTAATTATTCACAAATAATATTACGTAATCACAATATTGACAATCGTGCGCTTCAGGAAAGAGGGGCTTTCCAATAAGAATTTCTTCTTCTTGGTGCGCGCAATTAGGTGACCAAACCTCTCCTTAGACAGTAACTTTCTAGACATTGCCAATAATGTTATCTAATAATATTATTAGGATAATATGAATTATTGCTTCGATAATGAAAAATCTTGTGTAATGACAATTATTGAAACAACAACAATATAAAATATCAATATGACAATTATTAACTCAATAAAATATTGAGCAAGAATTATCGTAACCTTTATTGAGTAGTGTCTTCTTACATAAGAATCAATAATTGGTGCAATACCGCAGCTTCTTGTGTTTTAACCACCGGGTATTTTAACAAAGATAATTCAGAATAACCACGCTCGTTATTTTTAACCAACTTATATTTGTCGTTTTCTTCATCCAATTGCTTTTCAGTTATGGGGCCCACACACGGTCAGGCTGTGTCGTTGCAATAATATTCCGAAATGATTAATATTCCACGACCAAACGAATATTCCCAAACAACAATGAATATTTTATAACCACTTGCTTATTTTGAAATATTTGCGTATTTAACCCCTAACTATCCACATTAATCAAATCAACCCTTACTATTTCAAAAGAATAAATAGAGAAAATTAAATTTCATTAATAATAAGTTGGGGTCTTACACCGTCATTGTATGACTTTGTCATAACACATCATACAATAGTGGAACAACGATTTTAGATCAAATTCACACTAAGTATTCCTGTATTTTTGATCAACTATACCCAGTTCGTCAAACCACACTTATGAGTCCATAAATGGCCACAATCATATGAGTTTAAGAACTTTCCTAGACAGACCTTTGGCGTCCATTCGCTGAGAGGTTCATAAACATTTCATATAACTATGAATCAAGTATGTCACATAAGTATGAGTTTTAAGTACTCGTACTTAACCTTATATCCTCTACCTATGACCTATCTATCTGTTATACACATGAGAAAGGAATAACCCTCTTAACATGCATATATCAAATAGCGCGACACAAATATTTCAATGATTATCATTGTCAGAACTAAGTAGTTTTTACACCAAGTAAAATTCCCCGCCCGTACAAGGAATCATACAACTCAGCTTTCGATATGAATCCTCAATTGAATCACCACCTAACACTAACACCCTTCTTAATATGAATTTCATTTAATCCGTATTCATAATCCTTTCCTGAATCTGTACCAATTCATAGTACAACTGACACCCAAAGAATCTTGTTATGCTGCTCAATCATTCGCGATTGATCCTTCTTCATACTATAACCTTATCTGATCACGGGGTGATCTCACTGTATATATTACGATTCATTTCTATGTCTTGATCATTTTGTTTTACGATCTTCTAACACTGCACTTTTAGTCTTTTAGACTCTATCTATTCACCACTACTGTTCAACTTTATTATCAGAGTTAGGGAACTCTGTACCTTATACTCGCCGAGATTCATCTTTGAATCTTACCGACCAACTAACTCTATGTGAGTTAGTACTTATCCTAATCACTGCGGTTATTAGTCTCAGGTATTCCTACCTAAGGTTCATAACCTACAGCTCTGATACCAACTGTGAGGTCCCCGAATCCGAGGTCCCGAATCACCACGGATTCGGTTCGATCATTCTATACAACTATTACTATTTGTGGAAGATATAGACATAAATTGTTTATATAATACATTTTACAGACTATTCCCCCAAGGTCGAGTAACCTTAACTTAATACACATTTCATAACTTACTTGACTTATAAAACATAAGATACAACACAATTACAAATCTACTGCACGCGTTTACTAAAGCTGGAACCGTCTTTAACCTTTCCTTGTATCCGAAGCATTCGCCTTAATCTGCAATATTTTATCATGATATAGCTAGGGTGAGCATAAGAATTGCCCAGCAAGTTTAAGTACAATAATATAACGATATATCATGATTGAAATGATTTGAATAATTGGCTGGCTATAATTCAACAATATAATTGTGAACTAGCAGGAACAAATATATGACTGAACAAGTATTATACATGAACATATATATCTGAACCAACTAGTAATGAAGGTGATCAGCCTTTCATACCTGACTTATACATGCAATATGTACAGAGTACAATTCATGGCAACCAGCAATGATTAACCATAAGCTTATCCGAATAAAACACTCTTAATAGAGTTAAGTAAAGCAAACTTCCCTGAACTGTTGATTACCGCAACGTAATTTAAAACTCTTTATCCGAAGACCTAATATTAGTAATATAGATGTGACGCCCCCAAAATAGGTATACACAACACCCATTCTGAGTCGCCAAATATATGGTACAAGAAGCAAACTACAACTTCAATAATACAAATGTCGTGTGAAATACGAATAATATATATATAATGAGTTTAAATATAATATTGTCTTCTAGACAATATCCACACGCAAATAAATCCCCATCATAATTATTGATTCATTATTTTACAAAAATGGTGAGGACTACTAAACAACTCTCTCTAGAACCTTCATTCCATACCCCGACTAGTACTCGCTACATACATTCGCCCTCCCGAGAAGAAAAATGGAACAACAAGGAAAAGGGTGAGCTCAACTAGCCTAGTAAAGAATATTATGACTAAGATAATATACAACAAATTATCGTTAGTCTTCAATGAGGAAAAATCGATAGAATACAATGAGACAACAAGTTTCGGATCAATATTCGCGGTGAAATAATAATTCATAGAAGAGTTACGTAGAGAATGAAATCTACTATAATCTATGAATTTAACGGTCCATCATCAATATTTTATCCTCGTAACATCAATCAATATGCATCTCTGGAATCAAATATTCATCTTTGCACTACAGCCAAAGATATTCATCATTGGTCATGTTCATTTAAACACTGTTCATCTTTGCACTCTGGGCCAAAGATATTAATCAATCCATCATGTTCATCTCAACACTGCTCATCTTTGCACTACTGAGCCAAAGATATTCTTCAGAAATCATTCATCTTTTGACTACTGGTGCCAAAGATATTCAATAATATCATCATTTAAGACTGAGGATGATGAAAAATATTTTTTAAGAAACGAATCTAGTGAAACAAAATGACAAGGATTAAGGATTAAGGATTCGTACTTGGTTTTATCCACGCCCAAAAATACCTCAAAAATAATCATAGTGGTGTAAAATTCAAGAATGATCAAAACATGGATACAATCAGAGTTAGTATCCAGAATAGATGTTTTGGACGAAAAGAAGAAATTTTATTTTTATGAATTGAATAGATACGCGAATATCGTGAATAGTCTGCAGTATCGTGAATAGTCTGATATCGTGAATAGTAACTCAGACACCAAAAGATAGAAATTCCACAAAAACATCTTCACGCTTCATGAATAGTACTCGTGAATAGTAACTTCGTGAATAGTAACTTTCGTGAATAGTAACTCATGAATAGTAACTCATGAATAGTAACCCATGAATAGTAACCCAGACATGAAAAAGTTCCAAATTTGATAAAAACTTCAGATCAACATTTCAAATTATAATGATATTGAAGAAATAATATCATTACTGAAAAAAATAATATCCCTTACCTCGAAAGATCAAGACTTTAAATTTAAAACACAGGATATAGGCTATGACTTGGACTTGCAACCAGTATAGCAATACTCAAAGTATACTCAAAATACTCACAAGAATAAACTCGATAATATAGAGAGAAAACTTGAGTTTACGGTGTGATTTTCAATTCTAACCTAAGCACCTATTTATAGGAAATTGCTTAGAACACCAAAGCAGAAAATTTAATAAATTAATAATATAATTATATTATTTTCTACACATGTCTAGAATCTGATTTCAGCCATCAAACACATGCCACCTTCTAGAAAAAATAAGAAAAACGTTTTTCTAATTTTAAATATTTTAAACTTCAAAAATCAATTATTTTGAGCTTGAACTTTAATAATTCATAATAAATAGCCCTTTCATCAGAAAATTTGAATCTCGCGAGTTTTTATAGGAAATTCAATTTCTACAACTTTGCAGAAGAAAGTTTTCCAAATTCCAAATAGAAATTGACCGAAATCCACAAACGGGCAATTTTATAAGAAAGTTATAATCAAATTTGATCAATAAATGGGGTCCACCGAGCATGTTTAACATGTTTTAAACATTTATTGCAACAAAAATACTCTTCCTCCTCGTATACTCATATATTCCACATTCGTAGTAAAAATATCACCGTTAATATATTATTAAAATAATATATTTAAATGAATTATTTTATCGAGAAAAAGATAAAATATTAATTTTCAACAATTGTCATTTTAAAAATTTTCTCCATCTATATCCACATAAAATCAATATTTTCCTCATCATATAAATCAATAATTATTTATTCACAAATAATATTACAGAGTAATCACAATATTGACAACCGAGCGGTTCAGGAAGAGGGGCTTTCAATAAGAATTTCTTCTTCTTGGTAGCAATTAGGTGACCAAACCTCTCCTTAGAGCGAACTTTCTAGACATTGCCAATAATGTTATCTAATAATATTATTGAGATAATATGAATTATTAGCTCGATAATGAAAGATATGTGTAATGACAATTATTGAAACAACAATGAATATAAAATATCAACGCGGCAATTATTAACTCAATAAAATCTTTGAGCGAAGAATTATCGTAACCATTATTGAGTAGTGCCTTCACGTAAGAATCAATAATTGGTGCAATACCAAGTCTTCTACCGTTCAACAACAGCAGTATTAGTGTGTTTTAACCACCGGGTATTCCAAAAAGATTACTTCGGTAATAACTACGCAGATTATTTAAAAACAACTTATATTTGTCGTTTTCTTCATCCAATCACTTTCCGTTATGGGGCCCACACACGGTCGCTTGGTGAGTCATTTAAATATTCACGACAAGATTTAATATTCCACGACCAAACGAATATTCCAGATGATAATGAATATTTTATAACCACTTGCTTAATTTGAAATATTTGCATATTTAACCCTTAACTATCCACATTAATCAAATCAACCCTTACTAATTCAAAATAATAAATAAAGGAAATTCCTTTTTATTTAAAATTTTTGGTCTTCTGATAGATCTCCAATATTAGAATAATATCATCACAATTTATAAAATAACCTAAACACATTACACATAACACATAACCCTATCAGTCTATTACACACATAAGACTCGGTATCAAGTCAAACTATTGCAGTCTGAGTTGAACCCGACCACAAATTTGACATCCCAAGCGATTACAAATCGGACAAATCTCGAGTTTAAGTTGAATTAAAATCTATCTAAATGCTTAACCATTGTTTAAGATAATTTTAATATCGATTCAACATATTTTTCAAAGTCTCGTAATAATTTTTAAATAATTATTACCATTTATCATAAATTTTCAATCATTAATAACGTATTTAAATGAATTAAATACTACAATATTCTATTATCATTAATATTTATTTATTATCAAATATTAATGAAATATATATATCATAATATTATAATATATTTATAATATATCAAAGTATTTTAATACCTTTAAATCATATTTATATGATTTTTAAACACTTAAATTCAATATCCAGATAATTGCTTTTAATATTAAAATATTAATATTTTCATGACAAAATATCAAAAGGTATATTTTATAACTTAAAATATTTTTATAATACTTAAATCATTTTTATATGATTTATAAACCATTAATTCTATTTTTTCATAATTTATTTAATATATTTATTAAATAAACTAATTATCATAATATTAAAAGTCAAGTAAAAATAAGTTAAAATATTTTCTTTTACCATAATATTATTTTTCATGATTTTTAATGAATTAAAATCATTTTTAAATCATTTATTTAATATTATAATTAAATAAATTAAATACCATTTATATTCCAAAAATATTAAATATTTATGAAATATACTTCAAATAATTAAAAACTATTTTTCAGAATTTAAAATAAATTTTTGGAATTTTTTAAGTATTTTTAATAATTAAAAACCATATTTATCTATTTATTAATAATTTCTGGAAAATAATAATTACAAAATTAATGAAACTAGTCGATAAAAGGGCCTATAGCTTACGTAACGAAATATTATATAGGTGTTCTTCAGCTGTTGTTGAGCTTCATCGCCAGTTAACGAGGTGGGTGGTTTGACCAGCCTTAACTCTTAGTCTAATCTGATTCTGGGATAGTTTAAACGTTTATAATGTAGTCAGTGTGCACCACTACAACTATCAATCACAATATAGGTCATACATCAACATATCACGAAGATCTGGGCTTATAAACATGTTGTCAGAACGTTCCTAGGTTTTCCAGAAACCTAGGCAGTTCGAGTGGTCTCTTTCAAGATCCATTTTCTTTATGGTCTGGTCATCAAATGGTCGATATTACGATTCTAATCTATAGTCCATGTGTCAAGGAACATGTACATGACAACATCTCAGTTCAAAACATCACCAATGTCAGATTTAGGACCGTCAAAGTACCTGACAAAACCTGTTCTTACTGAATTCCGGGTTTTCCACAAATTCATCCGGCTCGGTTGTTTAACGCTTGTTTGACCATTGCTACAATCGATCCTGTTGTTAATCTAGGTGATCTACTAACAAGGAGTTATAGGTAATATACCAGGATACAACATGAAACCAACATCATGACCAAACGAGTAACGCACAGCAAGATCTAGAGCTTAGAAAAGCTTGTCACAACATTGGAAAAATTCTGGGTTGCCCAAATTCTAAGTTTTGTGCTCGGTCAACTCACTTTGACCGCTCATAACTTGAAATATATACCTGATCTGAACATGATTCAAGATCCAGACTAAAGAACACATGACATAGAATAGATCTAAGACAAAAAACACCCTAAACAGATAACACACACAGCTTGAGAGGGCCTGACATTCGACTGTCAGTCCACTTTTTTCATCATTTCCAGATTTTCAAAAATGCTAGATTCGAGCATCTAGATGTTATGGATCCATGATCCAACAACCCAGATCTCTAATTGACACCTTAGAACACATATCTAGCCAACAAATGACAACTTTTAACATAAGATCACTGATTTTCGAAATTTAGGATTCATACCTCTTTCTAACTTGATTTTTGATTTCTGATCTTTGGTCTTGTTCTTGGCTTGGTAATACTTGATCATGGATCAACATTTAACTCTCTATCACTCTAGATTTCGAAAGTTAGAGAGAGAAGGGACTTGGAAGAAATGCAAAATTAAATTTGCCACTTTCTCTCTCTTAATCTATTTATTTAGCAATGCAATGCAAAAGTGGTTGATAATTTCGGCTGGTAGGTTGTTATTGGAGTCACATGGAGTTGTTGGGGTTGATCACCAACTCTCACTTGGCAAGATTTGCACTCAACATCCAAATAATGCACTAAAGGGAAAACTAGTCATTTTGCATTTAATTTTAATGTCATTTTTGTCAATTAGCCAAACCCTTAGGGTTTAGGGTTTGGTTTAGGTTTAGGGTTTGAAAAAATTAGGGTTTAGGGTTTGAAAAATTTAGGGTTTGCAGTTTAATTTCTAAAATTTCCAAATTAGGTTTTCAAAATTAAAAATTAATATTTCTTAATTATAATTAGAATTTTCTAATTATATTAAAATTTCTTAATCATAATTTAAATATTGCTAATTAGGATTAATAATTCCTAATTAAAATTGATTATTAAGCAATTAGGGTCAAAATGGTCATTAGGGTTTTCAACCCACAAATTAGGGTTTCTAAATTGAAAAATAATTTTCCTAAATTAGAAATTTAATTTTCGTAATTAGATTAGGGTTTTCTAATTACTTATAACTTTAAAATTAGGATTAATATTTCCTAATTAACATTAAATTACTAAATTAACACTTAGGTTTCCCTAATTATAAAATTAGGGTTTTAATCTACCTAAATTAGGGTTTAATAAATTTGAAATTAGGGTTTGCTAAATAATTAAGCTTTACCCTAATTAATATACTAATTAATAACACTTAAGCAATATAATAATCATTTAAGTTCCCAGATTAGGGTTTTAAATTCCCGAATTAGGGTTTTGGATTCCTGGAACTGAAATTAGGGTTTCCAGAAACAATTTTAAGGTTTCTTGTTAAACGCTAGGATTTTATAACCGAACGTTGATGTACTTAATATATACTTAGGGTTTGTTACAAATATCGTTTATCTGGTCAACCCTTGACCCTTAACCACATACTGTACACATATAGACAGAACATATTCACGTATTCCTTTAATCCTGAATAATTCACCTAAATCCTTCATAGAATCTTGAAATCCTCAAAATTCCATCTTAAAAATATCTAACGCATACACTAATTTTCAATCTAGGTTCTAATTTTGAACCTTAAATCAATTAATAAAAATTTTAAAAATATTCTAAATTCTCAGAAATTTGTCACATTCACCCCTTCTTCTAAAAAATTTCGCCCAGGAATTTACCTTACACCTTACACCATTCATGCACAGCATCACATGCTACCCAATACACCACTCACAAGAGTAAAAATTTTCTAATTTTCTTTGAGGGGTTTTGAGACTATCAATCATCATTTTCGCAAAGGTTATAGGAAATTCATCCCAAAACCGTCATAACTTACGGACATAGTGGGTAATTAATCCAATATATTGTACTTATTAAGTACTGCTGGTCGACTCTGTTTCTCTTCACTGCCATAGGCACAAAATTCTACCTCAATCTTATTGGATTCCGCACCAAAACAATTTGGTTCGGAAAATTTCTTTCAATGAACACTTAGTGTTTTCATAAATGTTTGTATAGCTTAATCGAATAGCATAGACTCATACCAATAATTCAATTCAATCTAATTATTTAAGTGTAGCCAAACCCCGTTGGCAAATTAAAATTTTATTGAAAATATTTTTGAGAATGACGTCACGATTCCGCATCAGATTAACAAATTGTTTGAGGATGCCGTCGTGGCGCCCCAAAATAGGTATACATCACCCATTACGAGTTGTCAATACATGGTACGTAAACAACTACAACTTTATTATTACAACAAGAAAAGCGTGAGTTTAAATACAAATATTATCTTCTAGACAATATCTATACTCAAATAAATCCTCATCACATTTATTGATACATTATTTTACAAAAATGGTGAGGACTACTAAACAATCCTTTCTAAAACCTTCATTCCATTTCCCAGGCTGTACTCGCTATATTCTCGCCTCCGAGAAGAAAAATGGAACAAAAAGGAAAAGGGTGAGCTCAACTAGCTCAAGAAAGAATATTATGACTAAGATAATATACAACAAATTACCGTTAGTCTTCAACGGGAAAAATCTAATAGAATACTGATAGACAACAAATTTTAAATCAATATTCACAAATGAAATAATAATTCATTAGAAGAGTTAAGTAGAGAATGCAAACTACTATCTTCTATGTATGAATTTAAAAGTTCATCGCTCTATCTTTTATCCCTGTAACATCAATCAATATACATCGGAATCAAATATTCATCTTTGCACTACATGGGCCAAAGATATTCATCGATTAGTCATGTTCATTTAAACACCTGTTCATCTTTGCACTACGACCAAAGATATTCTTCAGAAATCATTCATCTTTGCACTACAGGCCAAAGATATTCAATAATATCATCATTTAAGACCGAGAGGATGATGAAAATATTTTTTTAAAGAAACGAATCCAAATTGAAACAAAATGACAAGGATTAAGGATTAAGGATTAGTACTTTATTTTATCCATGTTCAAAAATACCTCAAAAATAATCATAGTGGTGTAAAATTCAAGAATGATCAAAACATGGATACAATCAAAGCTAGTATCCAGAATAGATATTTTGGACAAAAAGAAGAAATTTTATTTTTCGGTGAATAGTGCCGTATACGTGAATAGTGCCGTATACGTGAATAGTAACTCGACACCAAAAGATAGAAATTCCACAAAAAACATCTTCACGCTTCATGAATAGTACTCGTGAATAGTAACTCGTGAATAGTAACTCATGAATAGTAACTCGTGAATAGTAACTCATGAATAGTAACCCGTGAATAGTAACTCATGAATGTTAACCCGACATGAAAAAGTTCCAAATTTGATAAAAAGTTCCAACCAATATTTCAAAGATAATGATATTGAAGAAATAATATCATTTGAGAAGAAAATAACATCCCTTACCTCGAAAGATTAGTACTTCTAATTTGGAATAGGGTATAGTCTTTGAAGGAACTTGCACCGTCTAACAATACTCAAAGTATACTCAAGATACTCACAAGAATAATTTCGATAATATAGAGAGAAAACTTGATTTTTGGTGTGATTTTCAATTCTAACCTAAGCACCTATTTATAGGAAAATGCTTAGAACACCAAAGTAGAAAATTTATTAAAATATTAATATATATATAAAATCTTCACGCACACCTTTGAATCTGAATTTCAGCAATTGAACACATGCCTCACACATGCAAAAAACATTTTTGTAAAAAAATATTTAAAACTTCAAAAATTAATTATTTTGGAGCTTGAACTTCAATAATTCATAATAAATAGCCCTTTTATCAGAAAATTCAAATCTCGCGAGTTTTTATAGGAAATTCAATTCTCTACAACTTTTCAGAAGAAAGTTTTTCCAAATTCCAAATAGAAATTGACCGAAATCCACAAACGGTCGATTTTACATGTGCTATAATCAAATTTCGATTCGATAAATGGGGTCCCATTGAGCATGTTTAACATGTTTTAAACATTTATTGCAACAAAAATACTCTTCCTCCTCGTATACTCATATATCCCACATTCGTTGTAAAAATATCACCATTATTATATTATTAAAATATAATAATATATTTAAATGAATTATTTTATCGGAAAAAGAAAAATTTCAATTTTCAACAATTGTCACATTAAAATTTTCTCTCATCTATATCCACATAAAATCAATATTTTCCTCATCATATGAATCAATAATTAATTATTCACAAATAATATTACGTAATCACAATATTGACAATCGTGCGCTCCTCAGGAAGAGGGGCTTTCAATAAGAATTTCTTCTTCTTGGCGGCGCAATTAGGTGACCAAACCTCTCCTTAGACAAAACTTTCTAGACATTGCCAATAATGTTATCTAATAATATTATTCAGGATAATATGAATTATTGCTTCGATAATGAAAAATACCGTGTAATGACAATTATTGAAACAACAACAATATAAAATATCAACGCAACAATTATTAACACAATAAAATCTTTGAGCGGTAATTATCGTAACCTTTATTGAGTAGTGTCTTCTTACATAAGAATCAATAATTGGTGTGCACCGTGCTTCTTGTGTTTTTAACCTTAAGGGTATTTTAATAAGATAATCAGTAATAACTACTGTGCGTTATTTTTAACCAACTTATATTTATGCGTTTTCTTCATCCAATTGCTTTCCGTTATGGGGCCACACACATATGTCGCTACAGTCCGCATGCGAATATTCCGACGAAGACGAATATTCCACGACCAAACGAATATTCCCCGACAACAATGAATATTTTATAACCACTTGCTTATTTTGAAATATTTGCGTATTTAACCCCTAACTATCCACATTAATCAAATCAACCCTTACTATTTCAAAAGAATAAATAGAGAAAATTAAATTTCATTAATAATAAGTTGGGGTCTTACACCGTCATTGTATGACTTTGTCATAACACATCATACAATAGTGGAACAACGATTTTAGATCAAATTCACACTAAGTATTCCTGTATTTTTGATCAACTATACCCGATTAAATTAAACCACACTTATGAGTCCATAAATGGCCACAATCATATGAGTTTAAGAACTTTCCTAGACAGACCTTTGGCGTCCATTCGCTGAGAGGTTCATAAACATTTCATATAACTATGAATCAAGTATGTCACATAAGTATGAGTTTTAAGTACTCGTACTTAACCTTATATCCTCTACCTATGACCTATCTATCTCATATATACACATGAGAAAGGAATAACCCTCTTAACATGCATATATATCAAATAAGCGACACAAATATTTCAATGATTATCATTATCATTAACTAAGTAGTTTTTACACCAAGTAAAATTCTCTGCCGTCATAAGGAATCATACAACTCGACTTTCGATATGAATCCTCAAATGAATCACCACCTAACACTAACACCCTTCTTAATATGAATTTCATTTAATCCGTATTCATAATCCTTTCCTGAATCCAATTCATAGTTGACACCCAAAGAATCTTGTTGTAAACCACCTCAATCATTCGCCGATCCTTCTTTCTATAACCTTATCTCGATCACGGGGTGATCTCGTATATATTACGATTCATTTCTATGTCTTGATCATTTTGTTTTACGATCTTCTAACTTTGCACTTTTAGTCTTTTAGACTCTATCTATTCACCACTCTTTGTTCAACTTTATTATCGAGTTAGGGAACTCAGTACCTTATACTCGCCATAGAGATTCATCTTTGAATCTTCTGACCAACTAACTCTATGTGAGTTAGTACTTATCTAATCATGCGGTTATTAGTCTCGGTATTCCTACCTAAGGTTCATAACCTCATGACTACGATACCAAGCTGTGAGGTCCCCGAATCAGAGGTCCCGAATCACCCACGGTTTGGTTCGATCATTCTATACAACTATTACTATTTGTGGAAGATATAGACATAAATTGTTTATATAATACATTTTGAGACTATTCCCCAAGGTCGAGTAACCTTAACTTAATACACATTTCATAACTTACTTGACTTATAAAACATAAGATACAACACAATTACAAATCTATCGCACGCGCTTACTAAAATTTGGGAACCGTCTTTAACCTTTCCTCAGATCCGAAGCATTCGCCTTAATCTGCAATATTTTATCATGATATAGCTAGGGTGAGCATAAGAATTGCCCAGCAAGTTTAAGTACAATAATATAACGATATATCATGATTGAAATGATTTGAATAATTGGCTGGCTATAATTCAACAATATAATTGTGAACTAGCAGGAACAAATATATGACTGAACAAGTATTATACATGAACATATATATCTGAACCAACTAGTAATGAAGGTGATCGACCTTTCATACCGACTTATACATGCTGATATACAGAGTACAATTCATGGCAACCAAAGAATGATTAACCATAAGCTTATCAAGAATAAAACACTCTTAATAGAGTTAAGTAAAAGCAAACTTCCCCGAATCTGTTGATTTACATAACGTAATTTAAAACTCTTTATCCGAAGACCTAATATTAGTAATATAGATGTGACGGCCCCAAAATAGGTATACACAACACCCATTCTGAGTCGCCAAATACATGGTACAAGAAGCAAACTACAACTTCAATAATACAAATGTCGTGTGAAATACGACAATATATACTGTGAGTTTAAATATAATATTGTCTTCTAGACAATATCCACACGCAAATAAATCCCCATCATAATTATTGATTCATTATTTTACAAAAATGGTGAGGACTACTAAACAACTCTCTCTAGAACCTTCATTCCATACCCCGACTAGTACTCGCTACATTCTCGCCTCCTGAGAAGAAAAATGGAACAACAAGGAAAAGGGTGAGCTCAACTAGCCTAGTAAAGAATATTATGACTAAGATAATATACAACAAATTATCGTTAGTCTTCAACAGGAAAAATCGATAGAATACAATAGACAACAAGTTTCGGATCAATATTCGCAATGAAATAATAATTCATAGAAGAGTTACGTAGAGAATGAAATCTACTATAATCTATGAATTTAACGGTCCATCATCAATATTTTATCCTCGTAACATCAATCAATATGCATCGGAATCAAATATTCATCTTTGCACTATGTGCCAAAGATATTCATCGATTAGTCATGTTCATTTAAACACTGTTCATCTTTGCACTCTGAGCCAAAGATATTAATCAATCGGTCATGTTCATCTCAACACTGTTCATCTGCACTCTGGCCAAAGATATTCTTCAGAAATCATTCATCTTTGCACTTCTGTGCCAAAGATATTCAATAATATCATCATTTAAGATCGAGGATGATGAAAATATTTTTAAGAAACGAATCTAGTGAAACAAAATGACAAGGATTAAGGATTAAGGATTCGTACTTGGTTTTATCCACGCCCAAAAATACCTCAAAAATAATCATAGTGGTGTAAAATTCAAGAATGATCAAAACATGGATACAATCGAGTTAGTATCCGGAATAGATGTTTTGGATGAAAAGAAGAAATTTTATTTTTCGATTGAATAATACCATCAGTATCGTGAATAGTCAGATATCGTGAATAGTGCCGATATCGTGAATAGTAACTCAGGACACCAAAAGATAGAAATTCCACAAAAACATCTTCACGCTTCATGAATAGTACTCGTGAATAGTAACTTCGTGAATAGTAACTCATGAATAGTAACTTCGTGAATAGTAACTCATGAATAGTAACCCATGAATAGTAACCCAGAGCATGAAAAAGTTCCAAATTTGATAAAACTTGGATCAACATTTTAAATTATAATGATATTGAAGAAATAATATCATTACGAAAAAATAATATCCCTTACCTCGAAAGATCAAGACTTTAAATTTGAAACAGGATATAGGCTATGACTTGGACTTGCAGTATAGCAATACTCAAAGTATACTCAAAATACTCACAAGAATACGCCGATAATATAGAGAGAAAACTTGATTTACGGTGTGATTTTCAATTCTAACCTAAGCACCTATTTATAGGAAATTGCTTAGAACACCAAAGCGAAAATTTAATAAATTAATAATATAATTATATTATTTTCTACACATGTCTAGAATCTGATTTCAGCCATCAAACACATGCCACCTTCTAGAAAAAAATAAGAAAAACGTTTTCTAATTTTAAATATTTTAAACTTCAAAAATCAATTATTTTGAACTTGAACTTTAATAATTCATAATAAATAGCCCTTTCATCAGAAAATTTGAATCTCGCGATTTTTATAGGAAATTCAATTCTCTACAACTTTGCAGAAGAAAGTTTTTCCAAATTCCAAATAGAAATTGATCGAAATCCACAAACGGGCAATTTTACAGGCTATAATCAAATTTCAGTCAATAAATGGGGTCCACCGACATGTTTAACATGTTTTAAACATTTATTGCAACAAAAATACTCTTCCTCCTCGTATACTCATATATTCCACATTCGTTGTAAAAATATCACCGTTAATATATTATTAAAATAATATATTTAAATGAATTATTTTATCATAAAAAGATAAAATATTAATTTTCAACAATTGTCATTTTAAAAATTTTCTCCATCTATATCCACATAAAATCAATATTTTCCTCATCATATAAATCAATAATTAATTATTCACAAATAATATTACAGAATCACAATATTGACAATCAGGCAGTTCCCAGGAAAGAGGAGGCTTTCCAATAAGAATTTCTTCTTACTGGCGCGCAATTAGGTGACCAAACCTCTCCTTATGTAACTTTCTAGATATTGCCAATAATGTTATCTAATAATATTATTGAGATAATATGAATTATTGCTTCGATAATGAAAGATCTTTGTGTAATGACAATTATCAAACAACAATGAATATAAAATATCAACGCAAACAATTATTAACTCGATAAAATCATTGAATAAAGATAATTACGTAACCATTATTGAGTAGTGCCTTCTTACGTAAGAATCAATAATTGGTGCAATACCAAGTGCCACTTGTTCAACAACGCGTATTAGTGTGTTTTAACCATAGGGTATTCCAATAGTATAATTCAGTAATAACTACGCAGATTATTTAAAAACAACTTATATTTGTCGTTTTTTCATCCAATCACTTTCAAGTTATGGGGCCCACACATGCATGCGCGGCCGTCGCATACGAATATTCCCGAAGCAGACGAATATTCCACGACCAAACGAATATTCTAGATGATAATGAATATTTTATAACCACTTGCTTAATTTGAAATATTTGCATATTTAACCCTTAACTATCCACATTAATCAAATCAACCCTTACTAATTCAAAATAATAAATAAAGGAAATTCCTTTTTATTTAAAAATTTCGGGGTCTTACAATAGATCTCCAATATTAGAATAATATCATCACAATTTATAAAATAACCTAAACACATTACACATAACACATAACCCTATCAGTCTATTACACACATAAGACTCGGTATCAAGTCAAACTATTGCAGTCTGAGTTGAACCCGACACAAATTTGACATCCCGACGGTCTAGTCGGACAAATCTCGAGTTTAAGTTGAATTAAAATCTATCTAAATGCTTAACCATTGTTTAAGATAATTTTAATATCGTTCAACATATTTTTCAAAGTCTCGTAATAATTTTTAAATAATTATTACCATTTATCATAAATTTTCAATCATTAATAACGTATTTAAATGAATTAAATACTACAATATTCTATTATCATTAATATTTATTTATTATCAAATATTAATGAAATATATATATCATAATATTATAATATATTTATAATATATCAAAGTATTTTAATACCTTTAAATCATATTTATATGATTTTTAAACACTTAAATTCAATATCCAGATAATTGCTTTTAATATTAAAATATTAATATTTTCATGACAAAATATCAAAAGGTATATTTTATAACTTAAAATATTTTTATAATACTTAAATCATTTTTATATGATTTATAAACCATTAATTCTATTTTTCATAATTTATTTAATATATTTATTAAATAAACTAATTATCATAATATTAAAAGTCGGTAAAAATAAGTTAAAATATTTTCTTTTACCATAATATTATTTTTCATGATTTTTAATGAATTAAAATCATTTTTAAATCATTTATTTAATATTATAATTAAATAAATTAAATACCATTTATATTCCAAAAATATTAAATATTTATGAAATATACTTCAAATAATTAAAACTATTTTCGTAATTTAAAATAAATTTTTGGAATTTTTAAGTATTTTAATAATTAAAAACCATATTTATCTATTTATTAATAATTTCTGGAAAATAATAATTACAAAATTAATGAAACCGTCGATAAAGGGCCCTATAGCGACAGAACCGTCGCTATAGGTGTTCTTCAGCTGTTGTTGAGCTTCATCGCCAGTTAACGAGGTGGGTGGTTTGACAAATACTTAACTCTTAGTCTAATCTCGATTCTCAGGATAGTTTAAAGCGTTTATAATGTAGTCGATTGTGCACCACTACAACTATCAATCACAATATAGGTCATACATCAACATATCACGAAGATCCGGGCTTATAAACATGTTGTCGAGCGTTCTAGGTTTTCCGAAACACAGGCGATTCGAGTGGTCTCTTTCAAGATCCATTTTCTTTATGGTGCGGTCATCAAATGGTCGATATTACGATTCTAATCTATAGTCCATGTGTCGAGGAACATGTACATGACAACATCTCAGTTCAAAACATCACCAATGTCAGATTTAGGACCGTCAAAGTACCTGACAAAACCTGTTCTTACTGAATTCAGGGTTTTCCACAAATTCATCCGCTCGGTTGTTTAACGCTTGTTTTTGATTATTGCTACAATCGATCTGTTGTTAATCTAGGTGATCTACTAACAAGGAGTTATAGGTAATATACCGAGGATACAACATGAAACCAACATCATGACCAAACGAGTAACGCACAGCAAGATCTAGAGCTTAGAAAAGCTTGTCACAACATTGGAAAAATTCTAGGTTGCCCAAATTCTAAGTTTTGTGCTCGGTCAACTCACTTTGACCGCTCATAACTTGAAATATATACCTGATCTGAACATGATTCAAGATCCAGACTAAAGAACACATGACATAGAATAGATCTAAGACAAAAACACCTAAAAAGATAACACACACACAGCTTGAGAGGGCCTGACATTCGACTGTCAGTCCACTTTTTTTCATCATTTCCAGATTTTCAAAAATGCTAGATTCGAGCATCTAGATGTTATGGATCCATGATCCAACAACCCAGATCTCTAATTGACACCTTAGAACACATATCTAGCCAACAAATGACAACTTTTAACATAAGATCACCGATTTTGAAATTTAGGATTCATACCTCTTTCTAACTTGATTTTTGATTTACGATCTTTGGTCTTGTTCTTGGCTTGGTAATACTTGATCATGGATCAACATTTAACTCTCTATCACTCTAGATTTCGAAAGTTAGAGAGAGAAGGGACTTGGAAGAAATGCAAAATTAAATTTGCCACTTTCTCTCTCTTAATCTATTTATTTAGCAATGCAATGCAAAAGTGGTTGATAATTTTAATTTGGTAGGTTGTTATTGAGTCACATGGAGTTGTTGGGGTTGATCACCAACTCTCACTTGGCAAGATTTGCACTCAACATCCAAATAATGCACTAAAGGGAAAACTATTCATTTTGCATTTAATTTTAATGTCATTTTTGTCAATTAGCCAAACCCTTAGGGTTTAGGGTTTGGTTTAGGTTTAGGGTTTGAAAAAATTAGGGTTTAGGGTTTGAAAAATTTAGGGTTTGCAGTTTAATTTCTAAAATTTCCAAATTAGGTTTTCAAAATTAAAATTAATATTTCTTAATTATAATTAGAATTTTCTAATTATATTAAAATTTCTTAATCATAATTTAAATATTGCTAATTAGGATTAATAATTCCTAATTAAAATTGATTATTAAGCAATTAGGGTGAAAATGGTCATTAGGGTTTTCAACCCACAAATTAGGGTTTCTAAATTGAAAAATAATTTTCCTAAATTAGAAATTTAATTTTCGTAATTAGATTAGGGTTTTCTAATTACTTATAACTTTAAAATTTGGATTAATATTTCCTAATTAACATTAAATTACTAAATTAACACTTAGGTTTCCCTAATTATAAAATTAGGGTTTTTAATACCGAAATTAGGGTTTAATAAATTTGAAATTAGGGTTTGCTAAATAATTAAGCTTTACCCTAATTAATATACTAATTAATAACACTTAAGCAATATAATAATCATTTAAGTTCCCAGATTAGGGTTTTAAATTCCCGAATTAGGGTTTTGGATTCCTGGAACTGAAATTAGGGTTTCCAGAAACAATTTTAAGGTTTCTTGTTAAACGCTAGGATTTTATAACCGAACGTTGATGTACTTAATATATACTTAGGGTTTGTTACAAATATCGTTTATCTGGTCAACCCTTGACCCTTAACCACATACTGTACACATATAGACAGAACATATTCACGTATTCCTTTAATCCTGAATAATTCACCTAAATCCTTCACAGAATCTTGAAATCCTCAAAATTCCATCTTAAAAATATCAAACGCATACACTAATTTTCAGTCTAGGTTTTAATTTTTAACCTTAAATCAATTAATAAAAAAATTAAAAATATTCTAAATTCTCGGGTTGTCACAAGGGGCTTTTCCAATAAGGATTTCTCCCTATTGGCGCGCAATTAGGTAACCAAACCTCACATCGACAGAACTTTCTAGATATTATCAATATTGCAAATAATAATATGAATAACATTGTTGTCTCAATTATTGATTTAATAATAAAAAATATTATACAGATGATATTGTGACAATAATTTTATCAAATAACGTGAGATATTATGCAACAATTACAGTAGCAATAATTGAGTAAACTGAGTGGCTTCTTATGTAAGAATTAATAATCAATCTGGTGTCTTCTTATTCAACCATGCGTAGATCATGTATTTTTTACCACCAGGTAGTTCAACAGTTAACGGTAAAACTTTCGCCGTTATTTTTATAAAAAGATATTTCTGTCGTTTTCTAACTACGACAATACTTCTGTTGTGGGGCCCACCAGTGATTTTACCGTTGTACGAATATTCCCTGTTAAAAAAGGATATTCCCCGACCAATCGAATATTCCTCGACACAACAAATATTTTATATCTGTGAGACCCCGAATTTTATGAAATAAAAGTATTCAATTTTTCTATTTTGGTAAATAGTTAAATTGATAAAAGTTTAAAGTTAAGGGTAATATGTGATTTTTTTTTTTTTGCAAAGTAAGCAAGTTGATATAAAATATTCGCTGTGTCGGGAAATATTCGATTAGTTGGGGAATATTCTTTTTGTCGGGAAATATCCGTATGACGATACAATCATTGGTGGACCCCACAACGGAATTATTGTCGGATTGAGAAAACGACAAAAATATTTTTATGAAAATAACGGCGGAAGTTTTATCATTAACTGTTGAAACACGGTGTTAAAGAAATACGAATCTGGCGTGGTTGCATAGTAGTAGCGCGGTATTGATTATTGATGCTTACGTGATAAGTCACTCCGGTTTTGTTTTATTGGTATTATTAATATAATAAAGCAGAATACTTTTATAAAGTTATTCTATAAATAGAATATATTATATTATATTATGGAGAGTGTTCTCCATAGTAAAATCTTTTTATATAAAATAGAATACTTTTGTAAAGTTATTCTATAAATAGAATATATTATATTCTATTATGCATAGTGTTCTGCATAGTAAAATCTTTTTATATAAAACAGAATACTTTTATAAAGTTATTCTATAAATAGAATATATTATATTTTATTGTGCATAGTGTCTGCATAGTGTTTGCATAGTGCCTGCATAGTGTTTGCATAGTAAAATCTCTTATAAAGTTATTCATTTTATTAGATTATAAATATAATATATTATATTTTATTTAAAAGATTTTGATATAAATATGGACCGTCAGATTAAAGTAAATCAATCTGGACCGTTCATGAATTAGTTACTATGCAGTCCATTCTTCTATAAATAGAAATTCATTCATTCATTATTTCTTACGAATTCACTGAAACTCTAGAGAGAGAAACTATAGAGAGAGTTTTTCTTCTATAATCTTGAGCGTATTTCTTTAGAGTTTAAGAAAGCTTTGAGCGTAGTACAAGTTTTCTTCGAGTATATCCTCGTCCTACCAGTCGGAATACTCTTCTTTCAAAGGTGAAGATATGTGATGAAAATTATCTTCGTCCTGGGTGCGAAAAGGAATTCAGAATCACAATTATGATTATGAGTTATTCATATGATTGTTGACAGGAATTGTTGATTGATGTTACAGGGATAAAACATTATTGGTGGACTTTTAACATGGAGAAGATAATAGACATGATGGTCTATTTGACTCTTCTAATGGATTGCTCGTTCCGCTGCAACTATGGTTGAAAAGTTTTATCATCTACCATATGTTCCAAATCTCTGATTTATTATTGATGAAAGCTATTGATAATTTAATTATCATTAGCCATGATATTCTTTACTGGGCTAGTTGTGTTCACCCCTTTCGCTTCACAATTCCTTTCGTGTAATAAGAGTGTTCTTAGTAAGAGTGTTTCCGAATTGACGGGGATAATAAGGGAATAGAACGATTGGTCTCTAAATGTGAAGGTTCTCAAGTAAAAGTATAGAAAAGTGTGTTGTATTCTATACAACATTTAGTAGTTATATTTGGTGAATCAAATAGGGTGAGGTGAACCCAACTTTGGAAGGGTGTTTTGCCACTATCATATACAAGATGTCTAATGACATACAACCTCGTGTTCTCATAAGACATGTTTGTGCACATCCACTTGCTGAATATATCTACGAGCACTACCTATATGATCTTGGGGTTTATGTGAAATATAATTTTCACTTGGAGACAACAAAGATATTTATATGTTAAGAGAAGACTCACCATTGGAAAGAAGATGATAGTAATCTTCTTGTTTTTCTTTAGGGACTTTTGGGTCAACCAAGGATAATTATGTGGACATATGATATCTATCATAACCTAGACGTATGGCCTCCCATGTACGAAGGTTTCCTTGAGCACTTCCCAAAGATTTTAATTTCCAAAACAGTTTTCGACTATACTTGTAACACCCCCTTTCCGAAATAGAAAGAGAGGTTACTCAAAACATAACAAAACTGATGAATTTAATAGCAAGGCTCAAGCCCTATAATAATAATCTTAATATCTGATAAATACCACAAGTCAACCATAATAAATATCAAACTTCCTCAAACCATAATCTAAAATAATTTATTACAATTCCGAACAAAGTAACGTATCACAACCTAAACATAATATATCTAAACCATTTGGATAAAAGGAAGCTCTCGTCACACTTGCCCTTGATTCCCCTGATTACCTACCGGAAGAAAAACACAGCATGAGCCAAATGCCCAGTACGAATATAGAATACAAATAATGAACCGAAATAACTAACTCAATTAAATGAAATGAAACGAAACGAACAAAACTAATACAACGAAATAATATGCTGAATCAAATGGCTGGGTGTTATTTCATACCGAGCTCAGAATAAATAGTAATATACCTTACCACACAGGCAAGTCAAATAATGTCACATAGGCAAATCAAATAATGCCACATAGGCAAGTCACACACATTGGACCACGAATCCAATGCATATAAAATCGGAAGGTGTGTTTGGCACAAACATCACCAGTCCGAAGAACAGAACAGAACAGAAAACTAGGGTCGACCCATACGCCTCCCACAACAAAACACTAAATGGCCAACTCCCACCGGAGCACAAAATGGAGACGCCGTGGACTGATCACACCGCCACGGAAGGTGTCATGCCTTGGTGCCAAGAGGACATGCCTGTGGTACCCCCACAGGTGGTTATAGCTCAGGTATACCCTAAGGTATATTCTAACAAGGATATCATGTCACAACACATGCGACACAATATCAACACAAAGGGGTTCTAATATGTACATGTTAAACTGAAATAATACATCAACTCAAAGTCCCCAAAACTACTAACATGCACATTACTACAAATATCAAAATAAATTTAGACATGTTGTACTAGTCTAAAGAGTACAAATATGAGTTCCAACTATGAATGCCAAACGAAACTATCACAATGAATTTGACAAGAAATAATCTTGAGAGGCAATACTAAATTTCAAACCGCATAACAAAACGAACAAATCAAAAATAAAAGAGTCTCGCTGAAAGAGTACGGAATCCGTACATGGAGTAAGCAATGTAATACCCAAAATTTAAATTCCAAATTTGTCTCGTTAAATTCCTTCCGACCGAACTAATCAAAAGAATAATTTAATAATTAATTTAACCACTTAATAAAGTTTTAATCTTAAATCCAATAATCCTTCAATTTTATAATATTCTAAACATCAAGCTTAATTTACTATTATTTACATATATTATTATATTATTATTATTATTATTATTATTATTATTATTATTATTATCATTATTATTTGCTCTCGTAAACTTTTCATTTTAAATTTTCTAAATAGTTTTTGGATAACAACTTAGCAAAATATTGTATGGGATAAATGTATAACCAACACATAATACATATATATTAGTTATGTGCAATTATCTTGTGCATAACCTCATCCAAATTAAGAAGTGACAATTTGGTGACTTCCATGCACTCAGTACAATAACTTAATAAAAAAAAACCCATCATCAATTCCTCTTTGTAAACATAGCAGCATGCATAAACCTATAATATAGATACGTGTATGTCATGGAGGATATAATGCTTAATTAGAACCTGCTACATTCATTATTATATTATTAAAATAGATACCTATTATCCCACATGATGTCCATCATAACTCCTATAATCAGAATAAAATGTTTTCCAATTTCCTTAACACATATACTCTTTGTGTTGTTATTAATCATGACTGATTCTCCAATTTCAATACAATCACAACGAAAATAATTAAAGGGACAACTTACTGAATAGTGATTGGAAACCGAATGTTACTTCTGAACTCTCTATTCTCCGCAGATACCCTTAGTCCTCTTTTCTTTTGATCAGACGAATGTATTAGCAAACAACATATAGGGTTTTAAGTTTTTTTTGTTTTGTTTTGTTTTGTTGTGTTTAATTGGATTAGATATTACCCACATTTAATTAAATTAAACCCAAATAAATTTTAAGGCCCAAATTGTAATAAATTTAATTTATCCACACTTATTAATATTTACTAGCCCACAAAAATTAAATTACTATTTTGACCCAAAGAAAAGACAAATTCCAATTAATATGTTTTAAAACAAAGTAATTTTTTTATTATTTAATATTTTTTTTTTTGGGTATTACAATACTTTTATGTAAAGTATCATTGTAAGGTTGTGGTCGAGGTACCATGAGAGTTACATACATTTGTATTAAAACACATAGTTAACTGTGGTCGTATTACTTCATCTGACATTTCAACATTAATATAAATGAAGTTGTATTTGAATTTTGTACCATGTATCTGGCGACTCAGAATGGGTGATGTATACATAATTTTGGCGGCGTCGCAATATCAACTTGCTTACTTTGCAAAATTTTCAAATATCACCCTTAACTTTAACCTTTTATCATTTTAACCATTTATTAAATAGAATAATAATTATAAGAAAATTAGATACTTTAATTTCATATAATTCGGGGTCTTACAACCTCCCCTCCTTACGAAATTTTGTCCTCAAAATTGGTGCACATACCTGGTATGACGAAGAGGTGAGGATACTTTGATTTTATTTCAGATTTTAACTCCCAGATCATTTCCTCTATATCGTGGTTTCTCCACAAAACTTTCACTTGAGGTATAATCTTGGAGCGTAGAATATGTTCCTTCTTATCCAAGATTTTAACAGGTACCTCTTCATAAGTTAAATCTTCCGCTATTTCGTCCGGTTCTAACTCAATAATGTGGTTCGGGTCTTCCACATATTTACGTAACATAGATATGTGAAAAACATTATGAACACGGGACATACTTGGCTGCAACGCAAGTCTATAAGCCACAGTTCCTACTCGATCGAGGATTTCGAATGGCCCAATGAATCGCGGATTGAGCTTTCCTCTTTTTCCAAATCTTGTAACTCTTTTCCATGGAGCAACACGTAACAACATATGATCTCCAACATTGAACTCCACGTCCTTTTGATGAAGATCAACATAACTCTTTTATCGATCTTGTAAGGTTTTTATACGTTGTCGGATCGTTTGAATCTTTTATGTAGTCATACGTACCAACTCCGGTCCCAACAACGTTGCTTCACCCACCTCATCCCAGAATACTGGAAAACGACACTTGTGTCTGTATAATGCCTCAAATGGAGTCATGCCAATACTTGCTTGAAAAACTATTGTTTTAGGAGAATTCCACTAATGGCAAGAACTTATCCCAACTTCCTTTTGAAGTCAAGGACACATAGTCTTAATAAATCCTCAAGAGTTTGAATAGTCCTCTCACACTATCCATCCATTTGAGGATGATATGCCGAATTAATCATAAATCCGTGCCCATAGCTTTTTGCAAACTAACCCAAAATCTTGAAGTGAATCTTGGGTCTCGATCATAAACTATGGATACTGGCATACCATGCAGTCTTAAATTCTCATTTCTGTACATAAAAGCAAGACGTTCATGTGAATATGTTTATCGTATAGGTAAGAAATGAGCAGACTTGGTCAATCTATCAACAATAACCCAAATCGCATCTATGCCTTGAGAAACGTTGGGAAAACCAGTTACAAAATCCATGGTAATGTGCTCCCACTTCCATTTCAGAATTTCAAGTGGTTGCAATGGACCTTTTGGCACTTGATGCTCCGCCTTGACTCGTTGACAAGTTAGACACCTTGAGATAAACTCCGCTACCTCTCTCTTCATATTTCTCCACCAAAATGTATGTCGAAGATCACGATACATTTTGGTACTCCCAGGATGGATTGAAAATGGCTTGTTGTGCGCCTCCATCATAATCTTATACTTTAAATCAGGGTCATTGGGAACACATCAATTCTTGCTTTCGGAACATCACCTTCTTATACTTTCTTCTTATAACGCATCAGCTCCAGGTCCGTAGCTTGAGCAGTTTTAACTTTATCAATTAAAGTCGGTTCTACTTGTATATTTGTCATAATCATGTGGGTCCCTGGAGTCTTTAACTCTATCTCCATCCTTTGCAAGTCATACAAAATTGGCCTTTGCGTTGACAATATCGCACTCGTACCCGCATATGATCTTCTACTTAATGCGTCAGCTACCACATTTTCTTTTCCAAGATGGTATTGAATGGTATGATCATAATCTTTCAACAGTTTAAGCCAACGTCATTGTTGCATATTGAGTTCCTTTTGAGTGAAGAAATATTTGAGGCTTTTATGATCCGTATATATCTCCACTTTCTTTCCATAGAGGTAATGCCTCCAAATTTTAAGTGCGAAGACGACAGCTGCCAACTCTAGATCATGAGTAGTGTAATTCCTCTCATATTCTTTGAGTTGTCGTGATGCATAGGCTATAACTTTCCCATATTGCATGAGAACACATCCTAACCCTCTGCCTGAAGCATCGCTGTAGATGACAAATCCCTCCGAGCCCGATGGTATTGTCAGAACAGGTGCTGAAATGAGTCTCCTCGTGAGTTCTTAAAAACTCTTATTACATTCTTCGCTCCAACTGAATTTTATATCTTTTCTAGTCAGTTGAGTTAATGGAGTAGGGATTCGAGAAAATCCTTCAACGAATTTCTGATAATAACCAGCTAAGTCCAGAAAGCTACGTACTTCGGTCACTGACCTAGGTTGCTCCCACCTTTGAATTGGTTTAATATTTGTCGGGTCAACAGATATTCCATGATTTAATATCACGTGCCAAAGGAATGCTACTTCCTCAAGCCAAAACACATATTTCTTTAACTAGGCATATAATTTGTTCACATGAAGCTTTTGTAGTATTAGCCTCAAGTGTTGCTCATGATCTTCACGACTTTTGGAGTAAATGAGAATGTCATCAATAAAGACAACCACAAAATGATCTAAATATTCCTTGAATACTCGGTTCATCATATCCATGAAGGCAGCAGGAGCATTAGTCAATCCAAAAGACATGACTAGGAATTCATAATGCCCGTATCGAGTTCTGAAAGCAGTCTTTGGAAAGTCATCAGTTTTAATCTTTAACTGATGATATCTGAAATGAAGATCGATCTTTGAAAAGAACTTAATGCCTTATAACTGGTCAAATAGGTCATCAATGCGAGGCAATTGGTACTTATTTTTGATGGTGACATGATTCAACTCCCGATAATCAATACAAAGTCGCATACTCCCATCTTTCTTCTTTACGAATAGAACAGGAGCACCCCAAGGAGACGTACTAGGACGAATGAAACCAATGTCTAACAATTCCTGCAGTAAGGTATTTAACTCCTGAAGTTCAACAGGAGCCATTCGATATGGGGCTTTGGAAATGGGTTTTGTACCGGGTTTAAGGTCGATACAAAATTTAATTTCACGCTCTGGGGTAGGCCATGAAGTTCTTCAGGGAATACGTCAGGAAATTTATTAACAATAGAAATATCATTCAAGACTGACGTATTTTTGTTTAAATTTGTAACATGAACTAAGAAAGCTTGACATCTGTTTTCAATAAACGAATAGCTTTATGGCTTGAAATGACATTGATTAACTTTAATGGTTTGGTTGCTTGAATTTTCATAATAGGTTGGTTAGGAACATGAAAGCTCACAACCTTACGAAAATAATCAATTTTAGCATGATGAGTAGTCAACCAATCAATTCCTAAAATCACATCGAATACAAGTATTTTTAAAGAGATAAAATCGACAGGTAAATGCGGTTATCGATTTGAATTAAACAAGACTTATAAACAGTGGATGTAATAAAGGTTTCCCCCAACGGAGTTTCAACCGATAAGTCAAAGTCTAATTTCTCCGGAGTCAAATTTAAACGTTGAGCGCAAGTAGGAGAAATAAAAGAATGGGTAGAATCGGTATCAAATAAGGTATAAGCTTTGCAAGAGTTTATGATTATCTTACCCGTGATCACCTCGTTCAGATTCCTCGCTTTTTGGAAGGTTACGAAAAATGCTCTCCCTTGAACTACCAGTGTTGTCTTGTCTGGGACGGCCTTTGATGCCTCCATCCCAGCTGGACTTGATTTTGGTGCCCAACAAAATTGGGCTAGGTGACCTTCTTTTCCATAATTGTAACATATTTTGGACTGCTGCGTATCGTTTGGACTTTTCTGTCCCTCCCCTCCGCATTTTTAACATACGACCGACAGTCATTCTCATTCCTTAACAACAAGTGCTGGTGCTAACGTCTTTCCATCATTATTGAATCTCCTCTTCTTGAAATTTCCACTTTTATTATCTTGGCCATGATTACCACCGGAGTGGTTACCATTTCTAGCATGTTGATTCCCTCCACGTTTGTTGTCACTGCTTCTATGACTGCTACCATTGGTATTATCGACTTGTCGACTGCTCTCTCTAGGTTGGGTTGACTCATTATTGCGCTCCAATAATTGAGCCCTATTTACAATATCTGAATACAAACTGTGAGATCCCGAATTTTTTGAAATGAAAGTATTTAATTTTCTTTTAATTATTCTATTTAGTAAATGGTTAAATTGATAAAAGGTTAAAGTCAAGGGTCATATGTGAAATTTTTTCAAAGTAAATAAGTTGTCATAAAATAATCGGTGATAAAAGTGCAATAATACGTGTGGTTGCATAGTAGCACACAATATTGTTTATTGATGCTTACGTAAGAAGTCACTTAGTTATACTCAATTATTGCTACAGTAATTGTTGCATCATATCTCTCATATTATTGATTCAATTATTGTCAAAGTATCATCTGCATAATATTTATTATTATTAAATCAATAATTGAGACTACAAAGTTATTCATATTATTATTTGCAATATTGATAATGTCTAGAAAGTTCTGTCAAGGAGAGGTTTGGTCACCTAATTGTTCACCGATAGGGAGAAATCCTTATTGAAAAGCCCCCTCTTTCCTGGGAACGACCTGGTTGTTAAATATCGTGAGTTATAATATTAATGATGAATAAGTTTGTGTTTCTTAAAGATGAAATTAATTGTTCTATTGTGTTGGGATTATTAGTGTTAGTGAAAATCGATATTTATTTAGATAATAATTGATGTCTGGAAGTTATATTGACCAACCGAGTAATTAATCGGATAAATGAGCAATTAATTGCTATTAATTCACATGCTTATAACTATATGTTCACATGTGTGTACTATTGATTCACACGATTTACTATTAGGGGAGTTGGTGCAAGATTGATAATACTTGCATTACTAAATTAAAAATGGAGGTATAGATTAAGGTACTATACTATAATTAATTTTTTCACATGTTTAGAACTATTGAGTCACATGATTTACTATTGATTCACATGATTTACTATTAGGGGAGGTGGTGCAAGTTTGATAATACTTGCAGGACTAAATTAAAAATGAAGAAAAAGATGAAGGTATTATACTGTAATATTTCGAGCCCCAAAACGTGCAATTATCGAAACTATATTTTCCTATAAATAGATGCTCATTCTTCCTTCATTCTCACCAATTCACTAAAGCTATAGAGCATTTATTATAGAGGAAAATTATTGAGAGAAAGTAGAAGAGAAGTCTGCAACCTCAAAATTCCAGTATCCAGTTTTTTTTCTAAGTTAAGGGGTATTATTTCTTTCGTATTCATGAAGAGAGCTTTTGTTATTCCATTCTTTATTATTATGTTGGAATAACCTGTCTATGCGAAGTACCGCATACATGGTGAAATTCTTCTATTATTCCATTCTTTATTATTATGTTGGAATAACCTGTCTATGCGAAGTACCACATACATGGTGAAATTCTTCTGTTATTCCATTCTTTATTATTCTGTTGGAATATCTTGTCTGTGCGGATTACGCATGACCTGGTTCCATTCTTTATTATTCTATTGGAATATCCTGTCTGTGTGTATTACGCATGACCTGGTTCCGTTCTTTATTATTCTGTTGGAATAACCTGTATGTGCGGTCTATCGCATGCCTGGTGAATTCTTCTGTTATTCCATTCTTTATAATTATGTTGGAATAACCTGTCTGTGCCGTCTATCACATGCTTGGTGAATTCTTATGTTATTCCATTCTTTATTATTCTGTTGGAATAACCTGTCTACATGGACTATCGCATGCATGGTGAATTCTTCTGTTATTCCATTCTTTATTATTCTGTTGGAATAATCTATTTATGTGGACTACCGCATGCATGGTGAATGATCCTTCGTATTCATTCCTTATTAAATTGTGGAAATGATCTGTCTACGTGGATTACCGCATGGCGGGTGAAAATCCAGTTGCAGTTTCGTATATTATATTATACTCGTATGAGATATCATTTATTTTGTATTCGTCATGAAATGTCATTTTCTTTGGTATTTTTCTTTTACGAGTTACTATTCACGGGTCACTATTCACCCGATTACTATTCACTCTAGTATTATTCACTCGGGTATTCAGGGCACTTTTCGTGCCGAAGTACTATTCACGATTTACTATTCACTAGTTACTATTCACTCTAGTATTATTCACTCGGGTATTCGGGACACTTTTCGTGTCGGGGTACTATTCATGCGGTACTATTCTCGAAGTACTATTCACGGGGTACGATTCACTCGAAAAATATATTTCTTTTCTGTCCAAATTATTTTTGATACATGAATATTATTCTTAAATTTTACTCCACAATGCAGTATCATGTTGACAATTTGGATATTTTTAAACTCTGGATAAATTTAAAGTCTTTAATATTTATCCTTGATTTAGTTTGATTAATGCTTATATCCTTGTCATCATCCTCATGCTTATATTGTGATGAAAGTCATCTTTGGCTTATGTGCATAGATGGACTGTTGATTGGTATGATTATGACAAGGGATCATTCGGTATAATCATGACCGTAATGTTGTAAATGATGTGGTAAAAGTCCTTAGTGGCCCGTAGTGCAAAGATGGACAGGTGTATGGCATGATCATGACCACTGGTGATACTAACGAATATCCTTGGCCATGGTGCATGTTGCCTCTTTTTTTAGTTATAACAAAAGAGCTCTAACTCATGCAAGTATACATGCGTCAACAAGCAATACAGAGTAAGTCGAGTATCGATCCACAGGAAAAGTTGTCTAATTTAAACCACTATACATTAATTAAATCACTATATTTTATATGCTTAAACTAATGATTATAATTGTGAATTACTCTAATTGCAAATAACAAGAATAATAAGGTAATAAATCAAATCTGGAAATAATGGGATCCTAACTTCATTTAATACTTTATCTAATTATCACCATCATGCAAGATTGTTTACATAGCACAGAAAAGTAGCCAAGAGCACTAATATAGACATAGCCATTTTTCAATGTACTATGGCCTACTTACACAGTATCCACATGTGATAGACACCATGTAATCATCAATATAACCAAAATCACTATATGTCTATGTGAAATTGCAACCATATTGAATTTAAGTACAAGCCCTTATTTTAACTCACACGGTGAAACAGTATATATCTATCTAGTTCACGAAATACAAAGCTATGCAAAACAGCCCTATATACGCATGTTATCATGATTACAGTCCATACTCATATGTTATTTTTCAACTCCATACAAGTACTGAAAACGAATGGTGATCAAGCATTCATGCATGCAACACAACCATGATAGAAATTCCTTATGACACTCAAGCAATTAGTTAAACAACATATTAAAATCTGTTTGAATCCATAATGGAGTTTAGTTCATGACTGAACCAAAAGACATTATGGGATCAAGGCAAAACATGGATAATAAGCAAACAATTGAGAAAGAGAGAAGAAAGAATCGATCAAACCCAATTGCTGATTACAAACCCAACGTGACGTGCAAATCCTTAATAATATCCAGCAACAATAATCTAAAGCATCCACAACTACTGAAATCTAAAGAAGGAGTAGAAAATATGAAATCTATGATTGGTTTCACGTTGGAATACTCTCCAAGTATAAACCCTAGTTACGAATATGAAAAACACGTAAAACTACTCAATGATACGTCTGACACCAGTCAAAATTATTTTTAATCGATTACAACCCTTAAAATTAAAAATTAAAATAAAATAGCTCAGCAGCATCAGACATCGCGTGCGGGCGCGCTCCTCCTTTTTATTCTGCGCGCAGGCACGCATGTGTCAAGTCTGTGTAGTCCGAATCATTACGCGGGCGCGCGTCCTCAAGCCTCTATAACCGCGCGGCTTCTGCAGTTTTGACTCTGCATTCTGCTGCTGCTACTGATTTGTCTACTACTCATTCTTGTGTCCACCAATGCTTGGTTTCTCTGCTCCAATTTATCCTCATGTTGTGCATTCATTGATCACATGCCACTCACCATCGCCAAGTTATGTCATATCCTGCACTGTTACACCAAAGGGAGTTCTAAGTACATGTAATGCAAAATAAACAAAATATACCTAAAAACACACTAAAATGTACTTAAGATAGACGTAGTTCGCGTGAATTGATATCCGACAAGTAGGTGTAAAACCCACTTATCAAATACCCCCAAACATGAACTGTTGCTTGCCCTCACGAAATGCATATTAATAAACAATGAAAAAGCAACTACATGCTATGCAACTACATCATGATGCAAACTAGTCTCACATTGTTCCAACCATGACATAATTCTAGTCCAAAATGCCTCATCAAATTTTCTAGATTCAAGAATACAAATTCAAACTGAACTACAGGCATAATATCATACACTCAGATAATTCATAAATGCTATAGAGATGTTGTGTGTGTGTGTGTTGTGTTCACCAAAACTTGAATTAAGCAAAGAATACTCTTGCTATATTGCTCAAAACAAAAAATTACAGTCTAAATCAAGACTCATGTGTACTTATGCAACACAGACTGTTCCAACATATCAAAACAAACTAAGGTTCAACAATGGCCTTAACTACTTTATTGCTACTCACGAGGGCGATTTTCGCTCTTTCCTGCGTTGTTTATTTCTATTTTTCTATTCTTTTTTTTTTCATATGACTGTGCAATGCCTCATTCCATTAGGCAAACACTGCTACCCCTTAGCAAGCTTTCAACCAACGACTCCCAGACCATGAAAGACCTTAGGGCGCTAGGTGTTAAGACACCCCTACAGGCGTACTTACTCAAGTAGCTAGGGCCCCGAAATAAGACTAGCCACGTTATTGCTATTTATTTTTATTATATATATATATTTTTTATACATAGCATACCCATGTTTTCCCAAAGTTTGAATATCAATGTTTTAAACAGTTAAGTTCACTTTCCACATATTTCCCTTTTTCAACTACATTTTCTATTGAGCAATGCAACACATAATTCTTATACCTACAAGTGTTTATGAACACGGCCGTGCAAACCGAAAGCATTTAAACAACATTATGAATTGCATTGTGTAAAACATTATATCTCAGGTCATGTTATCCCAAAATACTCAAAAATCCTTCAAAATTCATTCTTATCATCGGTAAGACAAAATTTCTATAACGCTAGAATTTGTGAGACATGCACTAAACATAAAATGCAACTAAACATATAACTAAAACTTAAAAATTTTCTGCAACATGCATCATTTAAACTAAACATGCAAATACTATATGAAAATTAAACTAAACATGCAGATACTATTATATGCAACTATACTATTACCCCCAATACCCCCAAACTTATAATATTCAATGTCCTAGTGAATGAAGGTAAAGGGTTAAAGAAAACTCCCCTAATGCTCAGCCGAACCACCCTCTGCGGGTGGTGAATCTGGTGGTGGATATGGCACAGCAGTCCCGAACTGAGGCCACTCAAGCATTGACCCTTGTAGTTCAAATTCCTCTGCCAATGACCTCGTCAGCCCCGTTGCAAACGCTAAAAAATTATCGTACATGGCATCGACTTTTCGCTCCAACCTTCGGAGCTGTCGATCCCCAGTAACAAAGGGAACTTAGGTTGACGGGCCTGCCTCATCTGTCTGAGAGGGCTGTTGTGGTGGTTCTGGGAAAATGGGCTGGATAATAAATCCTCGTTCGCGTGGGTGTGGTACACCTCCTGCCCAATCCTCGAATTTTGCAATGGTGGCGTGGGTGATATCCTGGCTTCGGTTCTGCATTTGCTCATTGTCCTAGTGGCAGCCCTGATTAGCACACAGCATAGCTATAACTGACGCGTGTGGAATGCTCCCTGTAGTGCTTCCCCGTAGATACCGCAACATATTTTGATGGATAAGATGACCCACATCGATATATTTTCTGGTGATAATGCCACATAGAATGATTGCCCATTCCGCTGTGATCTCGTGTTGATGAAACGAAGGAACTAGTTTGGCACATATGAACAAATTCCACGTCTTAGCATATCGATTCAATGTTGCGACGGGAAATATGCGAGGCTGATTCGTGCCGGCTTTATAAGTCCATTTCATGTCAGGCATGCACAATTCAGCAATAACCAATTCCAAGTCTGTTTCCATATGTGCACCTGTTACTCAACTCGCAGACCCAGTCGGTGGTGTGTCAGTTAACCTGAAAACTGCCCTGATTGCAGGAGGTCTAAAATCCACTTGCACGCCACGCACCATGGATAACCCACTCATTGTTGGCTTCGCATTCCCATAGAATTCTCTGATAATTCCCATTGGGATAGGCATGGGCGTGGCAGTCAATCCAAGCCATCCTCTTTCGTGAATCATGTCACATAGCTGACCATCTTGCCCTTCAGGTTTAAACCCTCTTTCTTTCACAAAGGTTTTGGTCACAATTCGGTAATACTCTTGATGGGCTTCCAAATCCAGAAACTTGGTGTGATCAACCATATCCTCCCCTTGATTGCAAGAGGACGACGATGATGAAGAAGAAGAGCGTGTTATTTTCGGACCCATTGCAATTGATAGAAAGAATGAAGATAATTTGCTTGGTAATGAATAAGAAACCGATGAGGAGAATAGCCCAAACTCGTTTCTGCACCACCCACTCAATAACCCTAGATTTATACTGCAGTTTAGAGGTTGAGTAGATGTGGAACGTGGAAGAAATCGTGGATGATTACGTGGTGGAGAGCTAGATTGCTTCAATTGTGTAACTGATAGAGAGGAAGAGACGTACGTTTTGGAGAGAGCACGGTGATTTCGCTTCTGTTATGTTTTCAAATGAGAGCCCAAATGATCTCCAACACGTTTTTAAACTTAAAAAAAAATTCCACGTCTGATGTCACGCGCGGTCTGTCCATGTAATTTGGGCGCGGGCGCGCGAGTTGAGTTTCACTCTGATACAAGTACAGCATGGGCGCATGAGATACGTGTTCAGCGCATAAATTTGGAATGCGCGGGCGCGTGAGTTGTATAGTATATTCATGCGGCGGTCATACGGATTGTATTCTCATGACTGCTTTGGTTTTCATCTTTGCATTTACAAGATCGCATTTTTTCACCTACATACACCACTAAACACTATAAAAATATGATTTACTAGATTAACATGCGTGCAATTACACTTCTCACAGGTTCATACTCCACCAGACTATCTACTTGATCATTTAAGAGCCGATCCACCAAATAAACTCGGAAACATTCCTCTTCATCTGTTGGACAGTTCATGGCTTTGAAGACATTAAAGGTAACCTCTTGATCATGAACACGCATAGTGAGTTCCCCCTTCTGCACATCTATCAAAGTCTTTCATGTGGCTAAGAATGGTCTCCCCAGTATGAGTGGTATATTTTTATCTTCATCATAATCCAAAATGATGAAGTCATCCAGAAAGAAAAATTTGTCCACTTTCACTAATACATCTTCAACAATTCCCCGTGGATATGTGATGGATCTGTCAGCTAACTGTAATGAAATGTTTGTCGGCCTTGGAGCCGATAATCCCAACTGAATGATGACAAGGGCATCAGATTGATACTTGCCCCAAGATCACACAAATATTTATCAAAGTTCATCTTTTCGATCGTGCATGGAATTATGAAATCGCCGGATCCTTGACTCGAGAGGTAATCTTTGTTGAAGCCGAATCGAATCTCCTCTGTCAAGGCTACTATCTCAAACTCGTCTAATCCCCTCTTCCTTGACAATATACCCTTCATGAACTTTGTATAACTTGGCATTTGTTCCAATGCCTCCACGAATGGTATATTAATCTGCAGTTTCGTAAAAACCTCATAGAACTTGCTAAACTGTTTATCCTCCCTCTGCTTATTTAATCTCTACGGATACAGAACCGGAGGGTGATGTAACGACCCCAAAAATCCATACAATTTAAATCTCGACTTCGGTCGTTAACCATACATTAAATCTATAATTTTACATCATTATTCGATATTAAAAACACTAAAATTGCGGAATATTTAAAACGTTTATACATTTCCTTCTTTCTTGCCCTGAATCGCAACCTTTACATTACATCTCTTTGATTCAATCTTATATCATGAATCGTTACAACAAAATGACTATACAAAGTCTTACATCATAACTAAATATCCATATACATTGGATAACTCAACTTATAATTCAACAACATGTTACGTTCAAAATATGAAATACATTTCTCATAAAACATAAGTAATCTTCGTGAATATAGATCTCTATAACTCACTTAGCACATATCTTCACCTTAAAATCTTGACCTGCAAAAGTGGTTATTTGCAAGAGTGAGCTCGACAGCCCAGCAATGTCTAACAGTTTTCATGCATCACATAACACATAATAATATGCTAAACATACATATCATAATAACTAAAACAACATGGCATACATGCTTTTAGTTCACATAGCAAATATAAAGATTGAGTTCCTTACTTAATCCTCCTTATTTAACCGAAACAATGCAGTTATAAATTGACTTTAACATTTCATGATTTCAACATGTATAACATATCATGCAATTTAAAACAGTTCATCAAGTCCACGTAACAAATAAGAACTGAAAGACTTGCCTTGATCGTTGTTTACCAATAATAGATTAATAGCTTACAGTTATCTGCACTTCACGTGCCCTACACAATTATATAATCATACACATCAACTATTAGTCACATAACAACACATAGTAATTGTAATGTAAACTCTACTCCACATCTCATAATCTTTCCTATTAATTAACACACAATGTTCAATTTGATTTTGTTAACTTTCAACTTATATCTCACTATATTTCATATTCGCAGTTCATTTAAGTACCTAAGTCTTGCAAGGACTACTTATTGGTTTTATATTAAATCCATTCCATATCTAATAATATTCATTTCAATTGAATTGAAACACTTTTTAAGTTCATTAACACTTGGCACGACGTTTCGACGTTCAATCGTCACACGCACGATTTGCATCTTTTGTGTATGCTTACTATGCTTCTATAACTTATCTAATACATTATTTATTAATGTTAAGCATCATTATATTTACTAAAATTCAAGTTTTATAACTTAGAATAACATATTTTATCATCAGGAGCACTACACATGCATCTGTGCATGCCCGACGCCCTCCGATTGCCC
The DNA here is from genome assembly GCA_020205615.1 of Panax quinquefolius. Classification (NCBI taxonomy): domain Eukaryota; kingdom Viridiplantae; phylum Streptophyta; class Magnoliopsida; order Apiales; family Araliaceae; genus Panax; species Panax quinquefolius. The sequence goes on along the minus strand of CM035170.1, from coordinate 23,684,692 downwards.
CCGAAAACACAACAGTCCTAAAGATGACCATTTTAACTACTATTACAGACATCAAATTGAAAAATGTAAAGAACAAAAGTTGTAGGTCTACTCGTTCTCGTTCCGGCTCATCTTGAATCACCTCAATTGGAGTTCGTATGAGAAATGTATGGCCATTTTACTACAGGAGGTCAAAACTGTCCGACCCAGACTTCTATTCCGGTGCCGCGGCGCGAGAACTAGGCTAACCAGTGGCACCGGGGCACGAACTTTGGCGCTGGGGCATGAATTTCAACACTGGGGCGTGAATTTCTAGTACTGGGCGTGAATTTGGCGCTAGAAGATATTAATTTAAGCTTGGCTAGTGGCCAAACTTGCGTAACCCAACCATCGGAGAATATAACAACTAATATTTGTCTATTTAACACTGCTAACATCTAAATTAACATGCTAACTTATATAAATTACACATATACACACTACCCAACATGCATATACTAGTTTAAACCACTAAACAACAATCACAGAAAACTTAATTCCTTGAAAACCATATTTTAAACCCAAAAAGTCCATTTTTATACTTCTAGACACTGTGAACATGGTAATCACATTTATAAAATAATTCAATTCCTTTGAACTTCGTTATCCTAATTTCATACCCAATCATAATCACAGTTCAATTTCTTTTTACAGTTCATAGGCAATAAAATACTCATTTCTAATAGTCTTATAAGACATGTTCGTGCATCTACGTTCACTGTAAAACCCAATTCCCTTTCTTTAACACGTAATTAGCATACAGTCATATATATATATATATATATATATATATATATATTGTAGTTATAACAATTATCATTACAATTACGCATAATTTCATAATCAATTCTAAAACATGGTTTACATATAATTTTTGTAAAAACCTTATACACTGAAATTCAATAACACCGAGACTTTTTGTAAAACATATATACTTTATATACACATACCTTATGTTGCTTTACAAATTAGTTGTTAATCACTAAGAATAAGAATTCAGAACCTTCTCTTGTTGCTTCTCTCTCTTTGACTCTCTCAAATATTCTCTGAATCTTTCTTTCATTTTCTTTCTTCTTAGATTCATCTAGCAAAACTAGAATACGTAACCCAAAAACCCAAAACTGTTATGGCCATAACACGCCAATTAAAAGCATCAGTTACAAAACATATAACGTATCAGTTACAAATGTTTATTTTATATTTTATTTATTATTTTAATTATTTAATTTAATTTATTAATAAATCAAAATTTAAAATACAAAAGCCATAAGGCTCCGCTTTGGCAAAAACCTGTTTAAAATTAAAGACTTAATATACTTAAGCCTTGTTTGGTAAAACTAAATTAAAATCACTTTAATTTATTATAATAACTCTTTTATAGTATAGTTATTTGTCACACTTTCATTCAATTAAGTTTTCATACTTAATTTAATTAATTCTAATAACAATTCATTTCATAATATAATAATTTATTTAATTATTATAAACTTTCTAACTTAATTATTAAATTAAATTAGATTACTATTTCCAAATAATGACTTTCCTTAACTCATTAATTATTTATTAAACAAATAAATAATCAAATCACATCAAATCAATTAAACAAATACTTATTCAACGATAAACACGTCCATTAAATATTTATATAATTCAATAAATATTTAAATATTATAATTTAAAAATCGGATTGTTACATCATTCCCTTCTTACAAGGATTACATCCTCGTAATCACAACTCAAACCACTCATTCGTTAAAATCTTCCCTATTTTACAAAGATTACATTTCCCGTAATCGAAGACACAAATTAAACAAATAACTCAGAGTAATGTTTCATCATTTTATCTAAATATAGATTTTATATTTCCATCTACATTCATTACCTTAATAAATTATAGGTTTCATTTCATAACTTTCACTTGAACTCAATTATATTCTGAGTATTATATTCTTAACCCATTCATTTCTTTTTCTAAGAATCGTTATCACAAACACTTGGGATATTACATTCACCCTTTTTCTAAGAATTTCGTCCTCGAAATTTTATTTATTAATCTTCAATCTATCAAAAATAGATTTTATGTTAATACCTTATTCATTCATTGGATTCTATAACCACTTCCTTTCCACAAATATCTTTCTACAATTATTAACTTTTCTATTAAAAGTTTTACAAATTTCTTTGATAACTCATATCCTTCTCACTTCAAAATCTCTTTTCTCACTTATTCAGCATAGTCATCATTCAGTGTCGTATTCTATGACTCAATTCTTTCTAAGGAGTACTTTCCATTTTCACTTCCATCTTGCAGAATAACAAGAATCTTCCACAATTATTCAATAACTGGGAGGTAGTATGAATAACTCAGGAATTTGAAAGATTCCAAATCATGCTGAGGGGTCATAAGACCGTGAACTCTTCTCTAGGTTTAATAGTGCTTCATCCCTGGTTCTTCACACTTTAAACCCTCTTTGGCGGGATGTTTAACAATCACAAAGACTGGAAACACCCTCCACTTGTACACTAGGTGGCCAGCCTATTGTACCACTACGTTGGGCCGCAACGTAGTGTTTTGTAACGAATATAAGTGTTACGCTCAGTACTTAGGGTGTTAAGCCCTTCGTACTATGTATTATGCACAAACATTTTAGCACAAAGTATAAACTTAGTGCAACCTCTAATAAAAGAGTTGTTCATCTCAGAATTTAGAGTGCAAGCATTCAACTGAGGGTCTAATGACCACGAACCATGTCCACAGTTATAAGTAATCTTTCAACTTTAAATTTAACAGTCATACGACTATAAGGACTCTAAGGTACATAGGGGATCAATCCTTCGTACATGTATTATGCTCAAACATTTCAGCACAAAGTATAAACTTAGCGCAACCCCTAAATAATAGGGTTGTTCATCTCAACTTTTCAACATCTGAATCGGCACCAAAACAATTTGGTTTGGAATAACTTCTCAAGAAACTCTTGAATTTAATGAACATCTTTCAATATTTGTCTAGCTGAATCAAATAGCATACACCTCTACAACAATTCGGACATCAACCGAAATATACATATACATACATGCATATGTATTCTCATATCTTAAAGAAATCTTAAAAATCTTTTTTATGACATCATGATACCGCACTGTATTTACTGGCAAAATATGCTTTCACTTAGTATATATGAAATGCGTTGATCATACACAATGTTAGCATATACTGGCAAAATAAACTACTAATACTGTATAGAAAAGTAAGCGTTATTAGATCTCACAGTATGTAAAAGAATTTCACCGCTTTACCCTATGTCGACCAAAGCAAGGAATGCTGTTCCAATTGGTAAGGGTGAAGTCCGGGTGGACCGCAGTGATGGAGGGATTGTCATCATCCTCTCTGTCCTGAATGATGGCCATTATGTCAGGGCAATCATCGTCTGGGGTGTATCTATTGGCATGTTCATTATGGACGATGATGCACATGCCCGACATTATTCGGACAACATTTTCCTTGATTCTCCGCTCCTCCTCTTCGATTGCGGGTTCTGGAATAAAGATTTTCTTTTCCTCCACTGGTTTCGGCTTAGGAAATAACATGGCCATGACATTGGCTGGCACCTTTATTGGAGGTTGTGCGGACTCAGAGTTTGATGCTTATGAGGATTCCTGTGACTAGAGCTGGCAGAATAGCCTAGTCCAGCTGTTCCAACTTACTTGGTTAATCGAATGGGGTACTGGATACCCTGACCGTCTTTACCCAACCCTTGTCCTTGCTTATGTCCCAACGACAACATTTCTTGAGTGGCTGACATCACCTCAGCAGAAATGTGGGGTTCGGGCAATGGTGCTCCAATAGCGTGGTATTGGGTGTTGCTTATTTCCAAAGCATGAAAATTGACTGGCTCTACGTCTGCATTTGCATTGATGAACGGTACGTCCCCGTGTGGAGGATACTGCGGCTCAGCGTTGATTGTGACTAGGCTATTGTTGATAATGTACTTCAATTGTTGGTGAAGGGTGGAGGGGACTGCCCCTGCCATGTGGATCCATGGTCGTCCCAAGAGCAGGTTGTTTCCCGAATCTATCTTGAGCACATGGAAGGACACGCAGAATGTATGAGGGCCAATTTTGATTAGCAGCTCAATTACTCCAACCGAGTTACGGCGGGCTCCATCAAAAGCTTTGATGATAGTATGGCTACTCCGAATTCGGTTGATATTTATATTCATCTTTACCAAAGTGGCATATGGGCAGATATTTAGAGAGGAACCTCCATCTATTAATACTCCAGCCACCATATATCCGGAGGATAAGACCGCAATGTTCCAGCATTTCATTTTCTAAAAGTGAAGAGGGAATATTCATGATGATAGGTAGGAGACTGGCATGTTCATGGCTAATTAATTAGCGAGTTACTTAATGCTGATAAGTCACCAGTTCGGCCAATTGCTCAACTTGTTTGCCGAGAGCTTTGATCTTTCGTTCCATTGTGAATTGGAACTTGGCATAATCCCATCTGTCATCACCGTCTTTGATGGTCTGGGAGGAATCACAGCTGAAGTTGGAACTCTGTCCACTGCTCCAATTAATCATGTTGACCTCTTCTTCTTTGTGTTGAGGAAGAGGGTTGTCTTGTACATGAGGCTGATCGGGTTTGGTGACTATGATCTCCCCGTTGTCTATTAAATCCTAGATCTTGTGTTTCAAGGCCCAACAATCCTGAGTATCATGTCCAGGTGCCCCGGCATGATAAGCACATTTCCTAGCAGCATTGAAACCCCGTCCATTAAGGCTGGCTAGTGGAAGAAGATGCGTAATTTTCTTCTGTGTTGTCAGAAGATTAAGAATGTTCTCGAGGGTATCCCCTATGGGTGTAAACACTTTCGATGGCGTTTGACTTCTCCACCTTTTAGTCTTTGGAGGGTTTTGCATCTTTGTCTTTGGAAAGGGAGTGTAGTTTCTCCTTTGAATGGGCATACTTTGATTGCCTTTTTGTCCCTGTAGTATCAGGGAAACATCTTCCTCATTCTTTTTATGGACCCTCCGGGGGTTGTTCCCATAATTTCCAGATTGGATGTGATCAGCAACAGCTTTGAGTGCGGCTAGGTCTTGAATCTTTCCTGACTTCAATCCTATTTCAGCCATCTCCCCATGTTTAACCATTTTAGAAAAATGGTTTGCCGATGCCTGCTAAAACTCTCTCATAGAAGGGAGCTTCTTGTATGTCTATGAATGTCATGACCATTTCTCGATTACGACATGGGCAGGACTAACTTCAAGGTACCAGCGTCTCCATCTTTGAGCATACTCTCTGAAAGACTCGTTAGACTGTTTCTTGATCTTGGTAATCTGATACCGATCAGGAGCCATTTGAGTTTGAAAAATGTATTGAGTGAGGAAGGCATGTGCTAGCTCTTCCAAATGGATTTTGAGTTGTCTAAATCTTGTGTACCCTGAGCGGGCTTCTCCAGTTAGACTCTTTTGGAATAATTGCATTCTGAGTTTTTCATCCTCTGCATAGGATCCCAGTTCTCCAATAAAGACTTTTAAATGTGTATAATGATCCCCTAACCTGTCATATTTTTCAAAGTCAGGAGTTTTAAATTTTTCTGGATAGTGAACACCAGTAAACATAAATAGATCAGCATATGAAACACTCCCGTGTGTTCCAATTCCTTTGATAGCGCGAAGGGTCTCTTCCATTTGGAGGACTTTCTTTTTGATGTCACCATTGTCTGGATCTCCAGTGGAATGGGCATCATCATGAGTTTTGTTGGTCGTATCCAACTATGGCTCTGGTATGGTAATGACCGAAATTCCTCCTTGTGTAGAGGGCTCAGTATGTACGGGTATTTTCTAACCCTGTGTAGACTGATGTAATTCTTTTAATAAAAAACCAAATCTATAATCTGTTTGCTTAACCCGTCGAATTCTTTGCGAGAAACTGGATTAAGTTCAGTCTGGTCGGATGACGACATGATCGACTGTAGGCCTGTTGCCTTTTTGGACTTTGACCGGGTAGTAGGTCCAATTGATTCCCTGCGAAAGACTGGCATAGTTTAGTCCTTACGGAAGGTGTATAACGACATGCTATGTGATGTGTCCATTTTAGGAATTTTATCCTGCAAAACGGGTGTCAGCTGTTTATAGCATGTATGTGGACATATTGCTTCATATTTCTCATTACATGGAGATAGATATGGAATGAAATTACAAGTAATTGTGTTTACAAGTAATTGAAATGAGAGCATGAAGAGACTTTCCTTCGTTTTGGGTTTATCAGAGGCTGACCTATCTTAGGTTACTCTCGCAGCTTTTTGGCATGAAGGTTCCCAAATCATCGCAATCTACTAGATGGGAAGTTAATCCGTTCTTTCAACTGGAGCGAATTTGGGTGGTGCATTTCCTGAGCCTCGGAGAATTAGTCTTCTCACGAGTCTAGTAATCAAACACCGACGAGATAACCTCCTGGTGGGGGGACCACTCAACATACATTCACATACATTGCGTCTCACCGTATTAAATGATGACATGTGAGAAGCACTAATATCATAAGCAGTTTATAGTGCGAAGCACTAACATCACATCGCAGATATGATGCGAAGCACTAAGCTCAAACAAGACATGCATTCGTACACATTCATCCAATGTAAATGCAACATCCACACACAAGCATATAACAGTTTTGAAAAGATTGTAGTAGCGGCTTAAGTCCTCTTACTGGAGTCCCCAGCGGAGTCGCCACCTATCGACGTCAGGATTTTTGGATGTCCCTTTCCGTTACTTGTTCTTTGGTGTTCTCATTTTAGGTGAGATTTGTTTGAAAAAACAAGTGAAAAAGGTCTGACATGTATAATGTCGACGATGGGACTGTTAAGAGTCGCCAGTTGGTTTTTTAAATGGTTATACCAACACAACCGAGAAAAGGTTTGCACAATGACCCAGTGATGTTACACTGATATACGGGTCGGCAAAACCGAGATTCATTTAGGGTCCGGAGACTTGGTTATGCGGGGGGAAGGTGTTAGGCACCCCCCGACATCCGTGTTACCACGGTGACCGCCACTATTCAAAAAACTATTATCTGAGTGTGTGTGTGTGTGAGTGTGTGTGTGTGGGTCAATGTGCTGTTATATGAAAGTTGTACGAGGCCTCGTTCGAACCTATATACACAGGGTTTGAATTTATGTAAAAATACAGTTTTTAGCAAGATATGGCAATGATATTTTATAAAAGAGGTTTTTCAAAACCCTGATGCTCAATAGGAATTGAGACCTTTTACACTCCCATTTTTATTAAGCGATCGGCTTGATTGATTTTATTTGACGGATGCGAGGCAACCGTACGAAAAATAATATATCCAAAAATAATGTCGACTTCCTCGTGGGTATGGAAACCATCTGAGGAAATACAGACATCGCAGAATAATTTACAAAGTCGCTTAAATTTGAAAATGTCCATCACGGGAATCGACTCTAGATCTAATGGGATGAATCTGTGATCACATGATTCCTAAAGCACAAAATATTGCAATTTGTATAAAAGCAATAGCGGTATATATATAAAAGCGGTATATATATATATATATATATATATATATATATATATATATATATATATATATATGAGTACATGATCACCAACCACGAAGCACCTCCACGGGGGGGATCGAAATGTAAATAAAGTCATTAAAAGTCAGAATATACGATCAACCGCCCTTAAGTAAACTCAAAAGCGAGGACGAAATGTAAAGAAAGCTATAAAAGTGATCAAGCGCCACGAAGGAACTCGAGCAGACACAAATAATATATATATATATATATATATATATAAAAGCAAAAAAACGCATATAGGATGTAAAATCCGTGCTCATCGAACATAGTTCAACCACAGTTCATATATATAAGTATATATATATATAAAAGCGAGTAAACGATCGTAATGAAGTTCAGGCTCATCGAACAAAGTCCCACACACGGTTGATATATATATATATATATATATATATATATATAAAAGTTTAATAAAACGCACTGCATCAAGTCTAGGCTCATCAAACAAAGTCGACAGACAGTTAATATATATATATATATATATATATATATATATATATATATATATATATATATATTAAAGCGAGAAGCGCTCTGCATCAAGTTCAGGCTCAATCGAGGCATAACTCGATAATGTTAATAATATATATATATATATATATATATATATATATATATATATATATATATATATATATATATATATATATATATATATATATATACAGATGGAATGAAACCACAGATGAAGCAAAAGCAAAAGCAAGCAACACGACTCTCAACGTGTAGAAGGGTGTGTGCAAAGATGAAGATAAAGACTCTCAAGTGTGTGAGAAGGCTTACAACTGACTGATAAAAGGGCTTTTATATATTTAGAGTGGGTAAACACTGGGCTTTTGTGGGTACAAAAGAGGCTATATATGAGCTCACAGGTGTTTAAAAGTGAGAAAATACACTGTATGGCAAGTGCAGAGCAAATTGTGCAGGGTTTCCCCGCCTTTTTTCCTTTAGAAATTAGCACCCCAAGCCTCTTATTTATAGGCAAAAGGTGTCGTAGGTGTACCAGAGGCGGGTCGGGTCTACTGGAATTCTGCTTGGTCGGGTCGTCTTGAAATGCACGTGTATTTAAACCTTTGTAATGTCCACTCGGATTTTGAGAAGTGCAATCCGGGCATCCGTTTTGAGGTATTCAGGACCTATTTCGGACCGCCGTTGTCGAGAGTTGTACGATGGCATGAGATTAGAGTTTGTACAAAGTCTTTGAAGATGGGACGAGGCCCTCCGTTCTTTAAGCTTCAACTCTCATCCGTTACCCCGCACAATAGTCACTCGGGATTGGTTAGCCTTGTGGGACATTGTTGTGTAGAGACGAGACGTGGCATCATGTTGGACCAGATGGCAATGTTTCCCCTCACCTGTGTTAATGCCAGATTGAGCCGATAAGCAGACGTTGCTCAGACTTCACTGAGATTGGACTGCTGCATTTATTGAAGGTCCTCATTGTCATCTTTGAGGTGTGCCTGTCTTTCCGATGTTATTGCCGGGTTGGCACAGTGTATCTCATTGTGAGTGCCGAGATTGAAGCTGATGGCATTTGAAACAAGCATTTCGGGTTATCAAACTGCATTACTTGGGGTTTCGGCAAGGGGGTTATCGGGTTAGATTTGGTGGCTATTCCCATTGTTGGGGGGTTGAAAGATTACTCCTTGGATACCTCGGGGTTATCTTATGGTAGTATCCGGAGATTATTGTCGGTCTTCTCGGTGTGTTCTCGCAATGTTAGTAATGATGAGTACGTAAAAATTTTGAGTGTCTATAGTTGTATTTGAATTCTGTACCATGTATCTGGCGACTCAAGATGGGTGATGTATACCTAATTTTGGGGGCGTCACACTTGCTCTGCCTCGCACGGCTGCGCGGTCTCCTTAGTATAATTAGGCGCGGGCGCGCGACATGCAGTGTCTGCAATATTTTTTCCAGACCTCAATGTGATCGCTTGGCACTATTCCTTCCCGTCTCTTCGTGGATTTGTCTCTGTATTACTCGACAACGAACCCTGGGGCCTGTTGTTAAGCATGTTTTCTATTTGCCCCATATGAGTTTCCAGATTCTTAATAGCCACTGCTTGGCTTTTGATCATAACCTCTGTATTCGCCATATATTTCATCATCATCTCCTCCATTTCTGATTTCTTTTCTTGCTGAGGTGCAGCTGGAGTGTGATGTTGTTGTTGTTGACAAAATCCTTGCAGAAAAGGTGGTCTAGGAGTAAACTGTGGTTGCGCTGGCTGTGACTAAAACTGTTGATTTAGTTGAAACTGATTCTGCTGATTTCCTTGGTTATTTGACCAACTGAAGTTTAGATGATTACGGTTGTTGGGGCTGTATGTGTTCTGAAACTGACCTTGGTCTTTTTTGTAATTGCTTAATACTATACCGATTCTGAGCTGATAGCACAATGATCTTTCGAGTGTGACCCGCACAAATTTCACATACGAAGGCAACTATTTTCGTTTTGCTCTCGGTTATTGAATCTATTTTCTTTTCCATAGCTGCCATCTGTGCCGACAACTGAGTAATAGCATCCACTTCCAACAAACCTGCAACTTTGGGCTGTGGAATCTGAGATGTAGGATTTTGAAAATCGTTTGATGCCATTGTCTCGATGAGGTTATAGGCTTCCTCATAACTTTTTTCCCATAATGCTCTTCCTACAGCTGCATCTATAATCGGCCTAGACGGCCATCCCAATCCATTATAGAATGTGTTGATCACCATCCAATCTGGCATTCCATGGTCCGGACACTTCCATAGCATCTCTCTGTATCTCTCCCATGCCTCATATAAGGATTCACCCTGTTGTTATTCAAACTAAGAGATTGATGTCCTCATTTTCGCAGTCTTAGCCATTGGGAAAAACTTGGCTAAGAACTTTTGTGCTAAGTCCTCCCATATAGTTATAGATCCTGCTGGCAAAGAATGAAGCCAACTTCTCGCTTTATCCCTCAATGAGAATGGAAATAGCCTAAGTCTGATAGCATCCTATGTCACCCCGTTATATCTGAACGTGTCACATATCTCAATGAAATTCAACAGGTGTTCATTCGGATCATCTATAGCGGCACCCCCAAACTGTACCAAATTTTGTACCATGTGAATAGTGCCCGTTTTTATCTCGAATGTATTAGCTGTTATCGTTGATCTGACCATGCTAGACTGTAATCCATTAATATTAGGCATGGGATATTCTCTCAAAGCCCTATGCTTCTCTCTTTGCTATTCTCCTTGTGCCTCAGCTGCCATATTAGATGTAGTACTTTCTAACTGTGCTTGTAAATTTCTACGAACACTCGCTTTCCAACCTCTCCCGTTTATGTTGTCCTGAGCAGGTGTTAAGTCGGGGTTGGATGACCGCGTGCACATAAAAATTTATACAAGTTCCTAAAACAAGAACAAAAACTTGTTGCCTCTCTTTTAGTTATAACAAAAGAGCTCTAACTCATGCAAATATACATGCGTCAACAAACAATGCAGAGTAAGTCGAGTATCGATCCACAAGGAAAGTTGTCTAATTTAAACCACTATGCATTAATTAAATCACTATATTTTATATGCTAAAACTAATGATTATAATTGTGAATTACTCTAATTGCAAATAACAAGAATAATAAGGTAATAAATCAAATCTGGAAATAATGGGATCCTAACTTCGTTTAATACTTCATCTAATTATCACCATCATGTAAGATTGTTTACATATCACAGAAAAGTAGCCAAGAGCACTAATATAGACATAGCCATTTTTCAATGTATTATGGCCTACTTACACAGTATCCACATGTGATAGACACCGTGTAATCATCAATATAACCAAAATCACTATATGTCTATGTGAAATTGCAACCATATTGAATTTAAGCACAAGCCCTTATTTTAACTCAATGGTGAAACAGTATATGTCTATCATGGTTCACGAAATACAAAGCTATGCAAAATAGCCCTATATACGCATGCTATCATGATCACAGTCCATACTCATATGTTATTTTTCAAATCCATACAAGTACTGAAAATGAATGGTGATCAAGCATTCAAGCATGCAACACAACCATGATAGAAATTCCTTATGACATGTAAAACAGTCCAGCACTCAAGCAATCAATTAAACTACATATTAAAATCCGTTAGAATCCCATAATGGAGTTTAGTTCATGACTGAACCAAAAGCCATTATGGGATCAACGCAAAACATGGATAATAAGCAAACAATTGAGAAAGAGAGAAGAAAGAATCGATCAAAACCAATTATTGATTACAAACCCAACGTGACGTGAAAATCCTTAATAATATCCAGCAACAATAATGTAAAGCATCCACAACTACTGAAATCTAAAGAAGGAATAGAAAATACAAAATCTATGATTGATTTCACGTTGGAATACTCTCAAAGTGTAAACCCTAGTTACGAATATGAAAACACGTAAAACTACTCAATGATACGTCTGACACCAGTCAGAATTGTTTTTAATCGATTACAACCCTTAAAATTAAAAATTAAAATAAAAGCATTTCAAGAGATGATCGAGACATCGGCGGCGCGCGCGCTCCTCCTTTGTATTCTGCGCGCGGGCGCTCGTGTGTCAAGTCTGTGTAGTTGGATGATCGCGCGGGCGCGCGTCCTTAAGCCTCTATAACCGCACGACCGCGTGGCTTCTACAGTTTTGACTCTGCATTCTGCTGCCGCTACTGCTTTGTCTGCTGCTCATTCTTGTGTCCACCAATGCTTGGTTTCTCTGCTCTAATTTATCCTCATGTTGTGCCTTCATTGATCACATGCCACTCACCATCGCCAACTTATGTCATATCCTGCACTATTACACCAAAGGGAGTTCTAAGTACATGCAATGCAAAATAAACAAAATGTACCTAAAAACACACTAAAATGTACTTAAGATAGGCGTAGTTCGCGTGAATTGATATCCGATACGTATGTGTAAAACCCACTTATCTGTGCATGAATAATTCGATGATGTGATTGGCAGGATCATGACCATTAGTTAACAGTTGAATGTCATTGGCCGTAGTGCACTGACAGACAATTGATTGGTATGATCATGACCATTGGTTTTATAGTTGAATATCTTTGGCCCGTAGTGCAAAGGTAGACAACTGATTGGTATGATCATTGTTATTACATTTGAATATCTTTAGCCTTTGGGGTAAGGATATTGAGTAAACGTTCTATTAAGCCTTTGTGGCAAGGAGAAACTGTTGATTTACATGATTATATATATGAATTATGGATTTAACAATAATCTTTGGTGGTTCAGGTGAAGACGTGTGATGAGAATTCTTTTTTTCTTGGGTATAATAAAGAATTGTTGATAAGTATTACAGGAATGAAATATTAACGATGAACTTTTAATCTAGAGGAGATAGTAGACATTATGTTCTACTTGACACTTCTAATAGATTGCTTGTTCCGCTGCAGTTAAACTTGATGTTTATTATATTTTATCAATTTAACAATGTTGAAGGCTGAGGATAATTTATTCTGCATTATCTTAGTCATAATATTTCTTACTAGGCTAGTTGAGCTCACCCTTTTAATTTCTTTTACTCTTCGGGAAATAAGAATATAGATGGGACTAGTTGGGGAATGGAGTGACGGTCCAGATGATAGCATTAGTAGTCCTCACTATTCTGTTAAATAGTGTGACAATAAATGTAATGAGGACTCCATTGAGTGTGAATATTGTCTAGAAGGCAATATTCTTATTTAAACTCTTAGATTATGTTTTGTCGTATTTTATACGATTGTTGTATAATTAAGTTGTATTTGAATTTTGTACCATGTATTTGGCGACTTAAGATGGGTGATGTATACCTATTTTGGGGGCGTCACACAAACAAAGTTTGTGAGAAATTAAGTTTTGACGTATCTCGGGTTTCAAACCTCTTAGAAACATCCGCATCATTCTCTCCTCATTATCAACCAAGTGGGGCGCAAACCAGGACAACTCAACAAACTTAGCTTCGTACTGTGACACGGTCATATTGTTTTGCTTCAACTTGATAAACTCTACCTCCTTTATGTGACGAATACTTTCAGGAAAGTACTTGTCGTTGAACAGCTCTTGGAACTTCTCCCAAGACATTTTAAGTGCGGCAGGTTGAGTACGCTTTACAGATTCCCGCTAGTAATCTGTCTTTCCTCGCAACATGAAGGTGACAAAGGGAACCTTTTGCTTCTCAGAGCATCCCAATATATCAAATATCTTGGTGATCTGCTTTATCCACGTCTCCGCCTTAAGTGGTTTTGGCTCTCCAATAAAATTCGGTGGTCCCAGCTCCTTGAACTGCTTAGCAGTGACCGTCCGAAAGTTGCCAGTGTTTGTACCTGCATTTTGGATAGGAGCCGCTCTCGCCTGATGTTGCATGAATTGCATAAAGCTTCTGAACATCCCATCATTCATCATTTGATCGGTATTGTTATTTACCTGAGGATTATTATCTTCCTGTTGTACATTATCCTGGGTATTGATCGTTGGTGACTCAATGGTATCATGTGCTTCATTGTTGATCTCAACATTTTCAGATGCAATTTTCAAACACTGCCACAAAACAAGGGTTAATTGACATATCACATATTATCCCTATACTCTGACCGACCAATTAAATACAAATAAACTTAGGTAGGTCATACTAGCGAAGGAATTCCCCGTCTATCCCCTCCTAGTTCTTGTCTCACATCTCAATCAGGGATCATATCCCTAAGCTTTGATACCAACTGTGACGCCCCCAAATTAGGTATACATCACCCATCTTGGGTCGCCAAATATATGGTACAGAATACAAATACAAACTTAATTATACAACAAGAGCTGAGAGTTTTTACACGAATATTGTCTCACAGATAGTATCCAAACTCAAATTCAATCCTTATTACATTTATTATCACACTAAATAGTGAGGATTACTAAAACAGCCATCTCGGACCATCACTCCGTTCCTCGACTAGTCCCGGCTATGTTCTCATTTATTAAACAGAATAATGAAAGCAAAAGGGTGAGCTCAACTAGCCAGTAAGAAATATTATGACTAAGATAATGCAGAATAAGTTATCCTTAGCCTTTAACAATGTTAAACTAATAGAATATAATAGACAACAAGTTTAACTTTAGCGGAACAAGCAATCCATTAGAAGAGTCAAGTAGAGCATGATATCTATTGTCTTCTATGATTTAAAAAGGTTTTCATCAACTTTATCACTAAGACTTAGCTTAATAAATAAACCACATCATCGAATCATCCATGCACTACGGGCCAATGATATTCATGTAATCATCAATTAATGGTCATGATTATACCTATCTGGTAGCCAATGCTCTATCATCCCGTCCACGAATCCTGCAGGAACCTGAAATGCCAAAAGGGTCATGGTATGCTGTAGCAACATATCTACGGTCACCCTGTCTGGCGGTGACATGCTATCGTTCCACAATCGCATACCTAATGCTACCACTGATAGTGGGGTATGATCTATACGGCTAACTGTCGAAGAAGACATCTGTGCGGGCCGTGTCATAAGACCATCCAGGGGTCAATGCCGAATATCTATGGACATACATACATATGCATAACATGATACATGCATAACAGATAATGGATGGCAATATGGTATAGGGAATGAAAAATGGTGCATACATTCCTAAATATATCATCATCTAATACATCGACTCTATCTGACTACAAAATACATGAAAATGGGGCACAGACGCCCTACTACTAACAGAGGCCTATCAAAAGATATAGCGAGAATGGGGAACAACCACCCAATATCTAACAGAGGCCTATCAAAAGATATAACGAAAATACACATCAGAAGAAGACCAGGGTCTCGATGTCCACATCCTCAATCCTGTCCACCTGATGTAACTCCTCCTGAGTCACTGGATCTCTATCAACAGGGATGTCAGGCCTATAAAGAGGAGGATCTGCGCCGGCAAAACCAAATGGGTCGTTTGAGGGGCCAGCACCTGAGCTGGAAGGAACAAATGACTCCGCCTCTGCTGGATCATTGCCCAAATGCCGAATAAATACATGTGCCTGGTCCAACTGCCGGGTCAAACTATCAATCTAGGTCAGATGAGTCGGAGCTCGGACATAAGCCACCCAATCTGTCATCATCAAAGATCCTGGAACCATGTCCCCCATAAACTGTGTGGCACGGGACTGGGCCCCAATAGTGCGAGGAAGCCACCAACGCTAGAATATCTCCTGAGTACATGGACCCTCGGATAAATCAAAACAGTCAACTCCCAACAATGGAATATCCGTGATGGGTGACTGTGATACAGGCCAATGACGCCTGAAAGGAGGCAAGATCGGTATACGAATCTCCCCTATGGTGCTCCTAATAGCACGTTCTCCTAAATAGAGCTCCCAACCTCCATCTGTGAAGAAACGAAATCTCCGGGTGGAAATCAAATACTCTACTCTAGTAGGGTGTCCATCCTCAAAACTGATGGTCAAATGATCCCCTGAGTATGGAAGCCATGTGATGGCGTCGACCATCAAGAACTCCAATTGATACTGGCAAGGAGCGAAGCCCTCAGATACAGGGACCTCTGGCAAAATAGAATGGTGCCATCGTCGTCCTCCTGGATAGGTATCCAAACCTAACACACTCACAGGACGCAAACATGGGATCCTCTCATAGGCCCAAAACTGCCAACACAATGGCAAAACATCTGCTATCAGTAAACACTCTTAACTTATGAATGGGAAAAGACAAGAGAAATACTCACCAGCAGAAACGGGTAAAATCCTAGCCAAGCCTCGGTCAAACCCAGGAGGAAATAGGCAAAGGTTTTTGAGCCCCAATCATATTCTCCTATACGGTCCACATCGCGTGTGGCGCTGACCAAAGCGAAAGATACCGTGGAAGAATTATCTGCCATGAAGCAGCCTCGAATGATGATCAGGAACAATCGTCGCAGGACGCGATCCCTAATCCTAACATCATCAGGCATGGGCTCACTCAATAGCCCGCTCATAACATATATGCTCAAAGGACCTGAACGGACAGTCCTACCTTTGAGCGCCTCCGCCGGAACTTCTAATAAGGATCTGACGGCAGTAGGGTTAATATTCGCTATGCAAGGCACTGGCTCCCCTCCAAACTCCATACCTATGATAAATCGCCAATCCATAGGCGTCATCATCACCTCGCAATCCAGCAGGTGTAGTGACTGAGTCTGATGAAACCATCGCTCAGACAATGCCCTGAGGTAACCCTAGGGACAACGACGGGGAAGGATGGAGAAAAATGCCCCAAATCCCCACTCATGCATTACTGCTCTATAATCAGGATGAAGCGCCTGGTACATGGAGTGGATGCTAAACTAGTTCCCTCGAGGCTGTGTAAAACCTAGAACCTGCATGAAATGCAGATCAACATCAGAGCCCTTTAATCCGCATCAATAGGAAAGAAGGAAGATAAAGTCTAACTTCATACCTCGTTAGCATGCAAGTACATCGATGGGTGTCTACCCAAATCACCCAGCAACTCTGGGTTCACCACCTGGATGCTCAGAAGTTCCCTGCGAGGGATAGATGCAGCAGGAGCGGGATCCTCAATATCTGCCTCCTCGTCCTCGACGTCTAGAACATCTACCTGGACAGGACGTATCACAGCCTCCACCAACCGACGAGGTTTTCTGACAGAACGGGGACGAGGCACTTTAGAAGCCCTCCGCCGTACGCCAGAAGCGGTCCTGTAAGAACTGCTCAGCTTATCCGGATCCATAATATCTGGACAACAAGTCTCTTAATCACCTCAGAAAGGGTGTGGTATTTTCTTACCTGGAGCTTTTAAATGCATTTATGACTATATTCATGCATGCATTTACTTTAAGCATATAATAGAGTTAAGATGCATGACTACCCAAGGCCTACATTTGAAATTTTTTTGCCATAGTCCCCTTTGAAAATAGGACTATCCACATGCACACAGGTATGTCTAGGCGGCCATTCAATAGCACACCTGTCCCAAAGTCATATACCTAATATATGCATTAAAAACCAAAATCATCATGCATAAGGCCAACCTCAATGCTAGGAGTATTTTGCCTTTCTACCTTTTGCTCATTGGACCTCAAAAGGACAAAAAATAGCAAAAAAAGGTGTCAATTTGACTGTCTCAAAAGATAAATTTTTTCACATCATTATGTTCAACATGGTTTAATACTAACATTTACTATGTTGAATATTTTTTATCAAGTCATTTGTGCATACATAATCACTACTATGTGTTTAGATGCATTTCGTGCGATAACTCACAATCCAACGGACAAAAACTGGAAAAAATACATGCATACGTTACAAGGATAGTGTAGAACACTTGTACGGTGACAGAATTTGCAGAAAGCAACACGAACTCAGCAGATCTGAAGAAGGCTCGCAGTTTTTTCTAAGCGAAGTGAGTTAGAAATGAACTTGCAAAGGCAGGCTGCAGGATTTATCATCCACACCTGGCCGTAGGCTCACCTGCGGCTGCAGGAGGTTCATTTGCGGCTCCTCTGTGTGGGTCCCACCCCTCCAGCTCAGTCCAGTTCGAGTTAAAACGGTGTTGTTACGGGCTAGAAAGGTCAAATCGGGAATAAAAATACCACGCGATTGAGCAAAACAACATACAATCCTGGTCTTCTCAGATAAGACTTTGAACCTGTACATCACTCATTGGAAGTCACCCGAACACGAGGTATACCCTACCAAAGATCCGATTCCGCCAACTCCGAGTCATTACCCTAAGTAGCTCCCCGACGGGGGTTACAACGTAGATCCCCGATGGGGGTTACAACATGTTCATCCGTTGACATGTCTATCAACGAAGGTCAAGCAGCCTTGACATTATTTCAAATGATGGCGAGTAAACCCATCGAGCGTTGAGAACTGATTCGATGGTTGCGTGACGTACTCATACGCCCCGAGAGATCTCGACGGGTTACAATGTATATCTCCGGGGGGGAGTGGCAACGCATGCTCAACCGTTGACACACATATCAATGAAGGTTAAGCAACATTGACGTCATTTCAGCCGATAGCGATTAAACCTATCAGAGCTCTAGAGCTATTCGTGGTCTTCATACCCAACTGCTCATATTCCCCAGCGGACCCCCGGCGGGGGTCACAACGCAATGTTCCATTCATCTACACGTCAGCAAAGGTCAAGCAACCTTTGACGATCTCCTCATAGAGTCTCAACCGTTGATTCACACGTCAGCAAAGGTCAAGCAACCTTGACAGTATATCCCACAGGATGTTTCAGCCACTGATTCACACATCAATGGAGGTCAGGCATCCCTGACACCATTCGCTGTTGGCAGTAAATCCAACAAAATCGTGACATATTCTGGCAATACCAACCAGAAAAGGTCAATGTTATCAAAGAGGATAGGTGATGGAATATGTTATACACATCCTCAAAATAGATCAAGCTTTATCCCCATAGATCTCTTGCACATAAGAGGTACCTCTTCGAGATCAAATCGTTATCAAGAACATAGGAATTTGGTGATAACTCCAACATCAACATCCTAACAGATTTGGCTTACACGTCAGATCTGGTCAGTATTTCCAATCCCCAGTTAAAGCAAGAGGGAGCCAGCAATCATCCCCAGTATGTTGGGCTACAACCCCGTACACATGCATCATACATTTGCATCATGTTGTTATCCATAGTACCATGTTTATCTTGTTACATTTCAAGTGTCTAGGATTCTTTATCTTACCCATGCATCGCCATGCATGAGTATGATAAAGAGGGGCATCTGTAGACACTCGAAATTTTCTGTACTACTGTTACTAACATTGCAGGAGGACATATTCGTCTTTTAAGAGAGAACCACGAAGACAATCCAATCCATCCATATGGGATACTACAGGAAGTTCAAGATCAACACCGGACGCAACTGCAGGAGTAATAATTTCAAACTCGGATGTAACCCCGAGGCTTACAGATACAATACCGGTACTCACACCGGAGAAGACCGATTAATCTCGGAGATGACCCCGAGGTATCCAGTCTCAGTCCCAACCATGGGAATAGCCACTAACCTTGGTGATAACCCCAAGGAATGCAATTTCGGTGATAACCCCAGAAATGCTTGTTTCAAATGCAACCAGCTTCAATCTCAGTGCTCACGACGAGATACACTGTACCAACCCGGCAATAACATCGGGAAGACAGGCACACCTCAAAGATGACAATGAGGACCTTCAACAATTGTAGCAGTCCAATCTCAGCGAAGTCTAAGCAACGTCTGCTTTATCGGCCCAATCCAGCGATAACATCGGTGAGGGGCAACATCGTCATCTCGTCCAAAGCGATGCCACGTCACATCTCTACGCAACAATATCCCACAAGGCTAACCAATCCCGAGTGACTATTGTGCGGGGTAACGGATGAAAGTTGAAGTTTGAAGACCGGAGGGCATCGTCCCATCTTCAACGACTTCGTACAATCTCTAATCCCATGCCATCATAAAACTCTCGACAACGGCGGTCCGAAATAGGTCTTGTATAGCTCAAAACGGATGCCCGGATTGTACTTTTGAAAATTTGAGTGGACATTACAGTGCCTGAGTGCACGTATTTTGAGACGACCCGACCCAATAAACCCGGGCCGACCCGACCCGCCTCTGGTACACCTGCGGCTCAGCCGCAGGTACACCTGTGGCTCATATTGCCTATAAATAGAGGGCTTGGGGTGCTAATTTTTAAGAGAAAAAAGACGGGGAAACCCTTCATAATTTGCTCTACATTCGCTATACAGTGTATTTTTCCACTTTTACACACCTGTGAGCTCATATATAGCCTCTTTTGTACCCACAAAAGCCCAGTGTTTACCCACTCTAAAGATATAGAAGCCCTTTTTAGCAGTCAGCTGTAAGCCTTCTCACACACTTTAGAGTCTTTCTCTTCATCTTTTCACACACCCTTCTATACGTTGAGAGTCGTGTTGCTTGCTTTTGCCCGGGACTTCTATCAGTGGTTTCATTCGATCTATATATATATATATATATATATATATATATATACTTATATATATTAACGTGTGTCGAACTTTGTTCGATGAGCCTGAACTTTTAGTGCAGTGCGTTTATTCACTTATATATATATATATATATATATATATATACTTATATATATGCGTGTGTGTGGACTTTGTTCGATGAGCCTGAACTTGATGCAGGCGTTTACTCACTTTTATATATATATACTTATATATATAAACTGTGGTCGAACTCTGTTCGATGAGCCTAGATTTTACATCCGGTGCATTTATTGCTTATATATATATATATATATATATTTCGTCCCACCTGGAGTTTACTTCGTGGTGGTTGATCGCTTTTACAGCTTTATTTACGTTTTGTCCCGCCTAGAGTTTCCTCCGTGGCGGTTGATAGCTTTTAACAGCTTTATTTACATTTTTGATCCCCCATGGAGGTGCTTCGTGGTTGGTGATCATGTCTGTATATATATATTTACCTCTTTTATATATATACCTGCTTATTGCTTTTATATAAATTATAACATTTTGTGCGCCTAGGAATCATGTGATCACAGATTCATCCCATTGGATCTAGATTCGGTTCCCGTGATGGACATTTTTCAGCTCTAAGCAGCTTGTAAATTATTCTGCGATGTCTGAATTTCCTCAGATGGTTTCCATACCCACGAGGAAGTCGATATTATTTTTGTATATTATTTTCGAACGGATGCCTTGCATTCGTCAAATAAAATCAATTCAGCCGCTCACTTAATAAAAATGGGAGTGTAAAAGGTCTCAATTCCTATTGAGCACCAGGGTTTGAAAAACCTCTTTTATAAAACATCACTACCATATCTTGCTAAAAATTGAATTTTTATATAAATTCAAACCCTGTGTATATAGGTTCGAACGAGGCCTCGCACAACTTCCATATAACAGCACATTGACCCACACACACACACATTCAATTAATAGTTTCTTGAAAAGAGGCGGTCACCGTGGGAACACGGATGTCGGGGGGTGCCTAACACCTTCCCCCCGCATAACCAAGTCCCCGGACCCTAAACGAATCTCGGTTTCACCGACCCGTATATCAGTGTCACATCAATGGGTCAATGTGCAAACCTTTTCTCGGTTGTGTTGGTACAACCATTTAAAAAACCAACTGGCGACTCTTAATAGTCCCATCATCGATATCATACATGTCGGACCTTTTTCACTTGTTTTTTCAAACAAATCTCACCTAAAATGAGAACACCAAAGAACAAGTAACAGAAAGGGACATCCAAAAATCCCGACGTCGACAGGAATCACGCATTCGAAGAAGCTACGTGGGAGCTAGAAGAGAAAATGAGAGCGAATTATCCGTTTTTATTTGAGTAACCTTATTTTTACAATTCTGAGGATGAAATTTTTATAAGGGGAGGGATGTAACGTCCACAGAATTAAAACTCCTTATATAATTAAATATGTGATTTAATTTTTGATGAGTTAGTTTTGTGAGTTTATTTAACCCTATGTGGTTATGTGAATTTATGAAATGATTAAAGGGAGTCACTAATAGTTATTTAAATTAGTGGACTAACCCTAAGATTTTAATATCAAAGAATTGATAGGATCATTAATAATTAAATATTAAATTTATTTTAATATGGTGGCAAGAGTTCAACATATTGATTGATTATGAGAAATTAATTGATAATGTGTTAATTAATGATTATTATGAATAAGTAATAATTAATAAATAAGAGATTAATAATATATAAAATGATTTATATATTTACTTGATAAATTTGTGCAATATAGTAAACCTTTATTATATGGTAGTTAACTATATATTTTATATAGTACAAGGTGGCACATTAATATGTTTATATATTATATATAGACTATATAGTAAGAGTTATTGGCATTCATGTGAGTTGCATATAATATTGTTATATGATATGAAGTGTGTCAGTAAACATTCATGTATACCCTATTGACATATAATCATATAACTGTTAAATTAATAATGATTTCATTAAGTTATTATGATAATAATATGATCCTAGTAATTGAAAATGTACATAAATTATATGTATGTGCACTACTTGATACCTTATAATTAGGAAATATATTGTATGCTCTTTAAATCATTATAACCTATGTT
The DNA here is from genome assembly GCA_020205615.1 of Panax quinquefolius. Lineage (NCBI taxonomy): Eukaryota > Viridiplantae > Streptophyta > Magnoliopsida > Apiales > Araliaceae > Panax > Panax quinquefolius. The sequence continues at coordinate 23,661,916 of CM035170.1, read as the reverse complement.
AGATGAAATGAACTGTGTATACGTAATTTATAACCAAAATTTATATTATGTATATATGGTATAAGCCAAGGTTGCATTACATTTTATTTTTGCAAATGTTGGGATTTCTTGTCCCGTAATAAGAGTCTCATTCTTTCTTCCCATGTGAAATGCTAGCAAGCCTAGCCTACCTTCATCTAAAATTCATCCAACCTAGATCAATTAGTGGATGGAGAGTAGGATTCATGATTGAGATTACCAACTCTTACCAATTCTCTCTTAACCCTTGTGCATTCTTGAAATCCTTTGGTTTGATTTGTGAGATAATGGCATTATCTAGTTAACCTTTCTTCTATAAATAAGACCTTCATCTTCCTTGTTGCAATTGCTGAAAATTAGTGGCTAAGGAGTGAGTGTATTGCTGCCCAATTGCTTCAAGAGGTATGAAAATCCTAATTATGTTCTTGAGTTGGGTTTTTGGCAAATTCTTGTAATTCTCATGAATTCTTGGTAATGGAGTATAAATTGGCTTAAGGTTGTGTTGTTTTAGTTGGTATGCATGCTTAGAAGTATTAGAAGTAGTTTGAGTTTGCAGCAAAATATGTTGGGAAATGGTTAGAGTTGAGCCTCTGCAGAAGCAGAGGCCATTTTTTTGTTTCTGAGTGAAGTGGCACGGCCGCGCCACATCCTTAGTCATTCATCGCGCGACCGCGCGGGTAGCAGATCACAGTTGCTCATGTTAGCTCCTCAAGATATTTTGAGCATGTTACTTCGATTATAATATGCATACAAATGACCTGAACATGTGAACTGAGATTGTTATGTATATAGTAAACCATGTTAGTTGATTTTAATTTGATTATTCAAAGAGGACTTAAAGAGTTGGAAAATAGTTTTTATAAACCTTTTTGCAAAACAAGTTCTAACCTTTGACGCAAATGTATTAAGTTATGATATATCTTGACATATGTCAATATGATTGGTTATATGGTTAAAGATAATATAAGATATTCAAGCATGATTAAAAAGAGAAATTTCAAGAAAAATGACCTTAATGGCTATGTATAAACGAACTATGTATACACTAAGCTTTGAACTTAAAGATATGTTCATGTGATCTATTATGTGATTACAAAAGCATGATTTAAACTATGGAAACTCATTTTTGTATTCTTGAAGAAGTTTTACTAATAGAGACTTAAAGTTTTGAAAATGAACTTGATAAACTATAAGTTGAGAACTTGTAAGTATGCTTTTGATATCTAGCTTATGAATATATAAGTTGAGGCCAAAGGACCATGTAGCATGTGTATAATGAGTAGACATGATCGACCTTGTTAGCTTAACATGTGAAGTCTTGAGTAAATAAAAATGAATAATGACCTATGATATGTTTGATGAAGGGTTAAAATTAGTTATTCATATAATAACATGTGTGTTATGCATAATTGTTCATTTATGTTCATGAAGTGTGTAGACTGGCTTACTGTAGAAGTAGCCCTGTCTTGGTTTGCACTGAGCAAAGACGCAACCGCCGCGCCCTTAGTACAAACCAAGCGCCTTGCAGCTAATCATCCGCGATTACGAATAGATTCTATTTTTGGTTTGAAGTTTCAAGGCATGCTTATATGATTTCTTTATCTTGTATTATGTGACCGATGTGCTATGTAATGTGTTAAGAAGCATGCTATGTGAAGACTTGATTATTGTAAGTGTAAACGCATATTTGTTTATTTATACTAATTAAAAAGACCAACTTGTTAATGTTAGGTCATTTCAATGCAAGTAATAAAAGCTATAATTATATTGTAGCTGAGCAAACAGGCAAAGTTCCTTGAACCCTACTTTTATTGAGCAAGTTTCCCTAACCTTACTCAAATTGATATTGAGAAATTTTCCTTGAACTTCACTCTTTGGTTGTACAAGTTTCTTAAATTCATAATCTTTTACTTGAACAAGTATCCGAACATTATTGCATTGCAAGTTTCCTAACTTACCCAACTTCAAATTTGTGGAAGTTTCCTATCCTACTCATATTGTATTGAGCAGGTTATTGTTGAATTGAAAGTTATTCATTTAAACTTGAATCTTATTTCCAAGCATGATATTAATTGGTTTAATTACTTTACAATTATCCCACATCGATATTACTGATATTCGCACTTAGTGCACTTGAGTTCGTACAGTCTTGGACTTGTACATCATTTAAAGTTCAATAATTCTTGAACTATGTTAGATATAGTCTGAACCTTTGTTCGGTCAGAAAAACGTATGAAGTTTTATAAAAGCTATCCAAACCAATTGATAGTAAGGATTCTTAGACTGAAAAGAACACCCCTTTCTATGATAGGGGAGTACCAGGTATCTAATATAAGATACAAAGAGCAGATTTAAATGTTATATATATACATGGTGTACGCGAGGTTGATCCCCTCAAGTACTTATTCTGTAGCCAGTAACCAAAGGGTCAATTAGCTATTGATTCCATTGTAGTGTTATAGTTCAAAGTATACTTGACTAGCAGTTATTCTAAAAGAAATCATTATCTTTGCTTCTAATATTCATATTGTTAAATCCTTCAGATATTCATATTGTTGAATTCATTGTCAGATATTTTCCGTTCATCATGATATATCCGTATTGGTGTATTTAAACTTGTTGAGCAAACTTGTTGCTCGTCCTTGCTATATCATGAATTATATTGCAGCTAAGCCCAAGACCTCAGGAAAGGACAAGGGTAAATGAAAGATGTAGGATAGTCGCCAAGAGCAGACTTTACTATATACATAGTTTAATTACTGTTATGTAATGTGAACCCTAATTATTATTTTAGGGTATGCTTGTAAGATTGTATTAAGGTTATCGAATCTTAGGACTAGTAACACCTTTTAAATGAACGACATACATTTATTATTTTCCGCATTTTAGTTATCGTATGTTGTTTAGAGGTGGATGTTTGTATTTTATCGTGATGACCTAATCGGGTCGAGGACCCGATTCGAGGGGTCACAAGTACTTTGCTTATGTTTTTATCAGTATTGTGGTGCATTTTTTTTGAACTGCGATATTATGTTTTTGATTATTACAGATGAATGCCATATATAGTTTTTGGTTTTTATTAATGAATGCTTGAATTATTATCAGCATGTATGTTTGGTTTATAGCCATCTTTTTGGGGCTTATACAGATTTATATGCTTGTGCCATTTTAATGGCTTGATTATCCTATTTTGAGCTGCTATTATGCAAGGGTGGTATATTTATAATTAATTTTTTGATTGTGGCTAATGACAAGCACCAAGTAATTATGTCTATCTCTTAGAGTCATGTCAAGAATGTATGAGCTAGGGGTTTGTTCAATCGATAAGTTGAGACTGTTATTGATTCGTCCTTCTTAGCAAACACCGACTAACTGTGTTAACTAGTTATTTTTCGAAAGTCTGCGTGTTTATTTCTTTGAGAGTATGTTCACTCCTATAAACTTTCATTTTTACAAGGTAATAAAAGCCCTATACGTTTTTACAATTTTGGATTTTGGATTCTGGCATGTTTGCATATAAAAAAATATATATAAGAATAAAAAGAAAAGAAGATTAAATATCGAAAGTTTTGCGGTGGGTCGAGATGGAGTGTGAAACGCACTCGCCCATAAACGCCGGACCGATGTTGAGATGGAGCATAAAATGTACTTGCCTAATAATCTTTGGTTTTCGTAAAGTCTAATTTGGCTTATGTTGATTACGTGGCCTTTGTTGCTCGAGTTATTAGATTCAAAGGGGTGTTCTACACCTAGTGCCCTAAAGTCATCTAGCTTGGGAGTCATTAATCAAAAGCTCGTTAATGGGTAGTTCTAAATAGCCTAAGGTAATTAAAGACTATCCAAGTTAGATTTTACTGTCTTCATAATAGAGTCTTTTGATCCTTTCCTGCACTTGCGTCTTATTCTTAATGCTTGTTGAATGTTTAAGTTGCGGAGTGTGCATATTGGTATTAACAATCGACTGTGCATACTTATTTGTGTTATTGTAACGACCCCAAAATTTATACAATAATATTTTACTTCTCGATCATTAACAATACACTTTACTTTATCTTTACATCATTATTCGATATTAAAAACACTAAAAATGCGGAATATTTAAAACTTTTATACATTTCCTTCTTTATTGCCCTAACTCGCAACCTTTACGTTACATCTCTTTGATTCAAATTTATATCATGAATTGTTACAACAAAATGACTACACAAAGTCTTACATCATAAATAGATATCCATATACACCGGACAACTCAACTTACAATTCAACAACATGTTACATTCAAAATATTAAATACATTTCCCATAAAACATAAGTAATCTTTGTGAATATGGATCTCTATAATTCACGTAGCACATATCCTTACCTAAAATCTTTAACCTGTAAAAATTTTTATTTGCAAGGTTGAGCTCGACAGCCCAGTAAAATCTAACAGTTTTCATGCATCACGTAGCACATAATAACATGCTCAACATATATCTCATAAACATTGGACTAACATAACATACATGTTACAGTTCATATAACAAGTATAAAGATTGAGTTCCTTACTCAATCAGCATGCTTTACTCAATCAACGTAGTCATAAGTTAACATACATGCTTTACATGATTTACGAATGTGATTTTTATAATTAATTAAAATATTTATTTGAGTTAGATAAATATTTTAGTTGATTTATTTATTGAATAATAAATATTTGATGTTGGTTGTTATGGCTTAATTTAATTGAGCGTTATAATTTGATAGATAATTTTATAACTGATGTGAATTTTATTATTAAAGTTTAATTAATTGTACTAATAAAATAATTTTAAATTATTTAAGTGTGACATTAGAAATATGTTATATGTCATAGTAAAGTAATAATAGTATATAATGAATAGTCTAACCATTGGATTGCTTAACTAATGATGGAAAAGTGAGGTTATGCTACTAAGATGGCTTAATGTGATATTGGTCATGTATGTAAGAGTTTTGTAACATAAGCCTTATGTTATTAGTAGGGGTTACTATTATATTAATTATTAACATAACTATTACCCAAATGAGGAGTTAGAAATTCTAGAGTTTTTTTTATAGCAAGAGTCTTGGTGGAAGAGAGAAATAGAGAAATTGAGAGAGATAGAGAGAAATAGTGGAATTGAGATGAGCTAGAAGAAGAAGAAGAATAAAAAGAAAAAGAAAAAGCTAGAAGAAGGTAACTTCTAAACTCTTATTTAATCTTTGATTTTTTTGGGTAGATTTATGTTCTATGGTAGTAGATCATGCTTACTCTTGTTTGTATTGGTTTAATCTTGGATTATCAAGAATCAAACTAGAGGATTCAAGAAAGAAAATTAAATGGAAAGAAAATTTGAAGAACAAAATTCGTAGGTTTTGAGTAATTGTGGACAGATCTTGTGAAATTCATACCTCTTTGGGTATAATGAGTTAGAAAGTGAGCCTTATATCAAATCGAAGATATGGAAATGAACTATATTTTGAAAGTGGAATCACATGAAAACTCTTTGTAGATTTCATGAAATGTCTGTTTTAGTAAGGCTGGTCCGAAGGGAAATTAATCTACCCAGAAAATCAAATTTGTTACGGTTCCTGACATTGAATAATTCATATAAATTCGTGTGTTTTGAATCTGAAGAAACTTTAAACTGAAAAGTTGTAGATATGGAAGTTTACTAGCCTGAATCGCGCGATTGAACCATTTTATGGACCGGATCATGTTCGAAATAAATATTTTAGTAAGGATGTCCAGAAAATGAAATTTTCTAGACTAGTTGATGAATTGCAGAATCTGGTTTAGATGGTTAAGGTTCTGACTTTAAGGCCTAGATGAGGTTGTATTAAACTGAGTAAGGGTTAATTCTATATAAGAAGGAACAAAAACGGACATGTAACGAAGGAGGTACGTTAAAAACAAAAACAACGTTTTGTTAACGAAATTGTGAAGATGAATTTTATAATTCTGTTTGAATTAAGATTTTGGGTGATGGTATATTTTGATGATTAAAAATATGTTTTGACATATATAATGAGTATAGATATGTGTTATCATATTCTATGCATAATTAACCATTTAAGATCAAGAGTTGAGATAAGTTAATGTGTGCACATAACGTGCTCGATAAAATGTCTAAGAGTAATATTGTTTCTAAACTTTAGTATACAAAGTGTCTAACTAATGGCTAATATTAGATATCTAAGTATGAAAATATGATAATAGAAGAATAATAATTGAAAGAGATCGAAAAGGGCAATTTTTGCTTTTTGAAAGAAAATTAAACATGTAAACAATGTGTTGAATGTGTATTTTTGAAACCAAAGTGGTATAATAAAATGGTGTAATATACGCACATTAAACTACAAGTGTGATAGTCTAGCATGTGTGGTGATGAAAATGAAAATAAAATCGAGTTGCATGTAAAACACAATTAGATGTCTATAAAGATATTATAAAGGATAATAAGATAAAGTAAGGTCTTAGAATAAATTTGACCATGAGATCAAGTATTGATTTTGTTTATTATCAATCTCACATACAATGTAGGTTGTGCAAGGACGCGGAGTATTAGCGTGTTGGTAAAATGCCGGTAAAGGCAAGTCTTTCAGTTTCTATTTGCTATGTGAACTTGGTGATTAGCTGTTTTAAATCTTTATTGCAAAGTGCATGATGTGTTATATGTATGTTGAATGTATGAAATGTTAAAGTCAACTTATGACTACGTTGATTGAGTAAAGCATGTTGATTGAGTAAGGAACTCAATCTTTATACTTGTTATATGAACTGTAGCATGTATGTTATGTTAGTCCAATGTTTATGAGATATATGTTGAGCATGTTATTATGTGCTACGTGATGCATGAAAACTGTTAGATTTTGTTGGGCTGTCGAGCTCAACCTTGAAAATAACCATTTTTGTAGGTTAAGGATTGAAGGTAACACTATGTGCTACTTGGATGACGTGGATCAAAAATAATACACGGAGATTAATATTTTAACTAAAGTTGTTATTTCTTTATACCATGATTAAGATTCATGAGATGTACTAAATGTTTTATGATGTATAATTTTATGTTGAGTTGTAAAGCTAAAGTTAGAGTTATCTGATATGTAAAGGTTATCAGATTGAAATGTAAAATTTTATATAATAACAGTGATAAAGCAAATCATAAAATAAGATTGATTCAAAGACATGTTGATGATAAAGGTTTTGATTCAAGGAATTAAAGTAAGTAGACATAAAAGTTTAAATTATTCCGTATTTTATAATGTTTAGCATCGAATAATGATGTAAAATCAGAAGGTAGATGTGTTATTAACGACCAAAGTTGAAAATTAAATTGTATGAATTTTGGGGTCGTTATAGTTGGTATCAAAGCTGTAGGTTATAAATCTTAGGCAGGAGTACCGTAGGCTATAACCTTAGAGAAGGAATGTGAAGATAATGAAAGAATAAGCTCAGATAGAGTTTGAAAACTAAGAAGTAATTTAAGAAACGTATAGAGAAGGGATTAAAACATGCGTGAGAGGATTCAAAGAAGAATCTCGCAGAGTTATGGGTTACCCAACTCCAATAATAAGAATGTAAGGTGATAATAAATAGACAATGTCTATAAGAAGATAATGATAAAGAAGTTAAGAATAACAGTTATAGTTAAGTATGGTACAGTTGTACTCTTTAGTAGATGATGTATGGTATCTGGGCTAAACGATTCCTTCATAGAGCGGAGGTATATACGAACTAGCAAATCGGAACCTAGTTTGTTGGTTGTTTGTGGGAAACCACTCAGCGTACCATATTGAAAGTATTAGAGACTCAATGTGTACCTAGTGTAAAAAATGGATACGTATGATGAAAATGTGGAACTCGATTGGAATGTTGAGCAATGTAAATGAAGTTGGAAATTCATAAAGCAGGAATTATTATATAAACTAGAAGATTCAAAGAAGAATCTTGAAGAGATATGTAGATAATAAATGGGAGTTACCTAACTCCAATAGCCAAGATAACGAATAATGTCATAAATGAAAGGAAAGAAAGGGGATCGTAAAACAAAACGATCACAAGTTAACAAAAGAATTTTAAGAGAGATGATTATAGATTAAGATCACGACGTGATCAGTTTAAGTTATAAAAGAAAGATGGTCTGTAATGTTTGAATAATTATATCTAAATGCTATGAAGATGGAGTAATATGAAATAGTACGAGATAACTCACAAGGAGTTATAGATGATGTGATACGAGGAATTCGTATCGAGCAAAGAGAAAGTTAAGAGTAAGATAGAGTTAGGTGGGATTTCAACTGAGGACTCATGTGGTGGCTGAGTTGTACAAATCTTTGTATGGGAGAGGGTTTTGTGCTTGCACTCAGTTTATCATATTGATAATCATTGGAATGTTGGTGTCGCACTATCAATGTATATGTGGCGAAAAGGTGATTCTTTTCTCATGTGTATGTTTGATAGTTAGAAACTATAAGGATTAGACAGATATTATTAGGATTAGGCGCAGTTCTTAAAACTAATGCATATGGTAAGTTCGTGACTCATAATAATATGGTATGTTTTGAACCCCTCAGCGAATGGACGCCTATGGTCTGACTAGGATAAGTTCTTAAACTCATATTATTGTGGCAAGTCCTGAACTTCCAATGTGCGGTAAGTTTGATGAATTGGGGTATAATTCAGTTATGAATGAAGAATTGAGTATTATGGGAATAGATAGAATTATTAAGCAATGGATCATTATAGAAAGTGGAGACATAAGTTTTTCCAAATCTTCTAGCTATGCTAGACTTCAAATTTTTTACATCAAGCTAAATTCGCACTATGTGCCTTTTTAAAATGAATTTTTACTCTCAACGCATGGTGACAAATGTGTATGTGTGGACTTCGGGACACTAACACATCGTTACATGTTGAGATATGATATCACTAAAACTGATTTTCAAAGATTTTTGAACTGTTTAAAGAATAGTCTATGCTAATTGTTTCGGCTAGACGAAAATGATTTAAAAATATCAAAATGTATTTTATATCATTAATGCATCATTGAACTTGGTGCAAGGAGTTATCAATGCAGAATTTCTTAGTGTTGGATGTGATCTAAGGATCGTCAGCCCACTATGGTATGATGTAGTATGACAAAGTCACAAAACGACAGAATCCTCAAACGGACTGTAAATACAGTGCGGTATCATGACGTCATAAAAAGATTTTTGAGGTTTCTTTAAGATATGAGAATATATATGCGTGTATATGTATATTTTGATTGATGTCCGAATTGTTGTAGAAGACTATGCTATTTAATTCAACTAGACGAATATTGAAAGATGTTCATGAAATTAAAGCGTTTCTTGAGAAGTTATGCCAAACTAAATTGTTTTGGTGCGGATTCAGATGTTGAAAAGCCGAGGTGAACAACCCTGTAAAAGGGGACATGTTATCGGAGACAATGGATCCAAAAGTAACGCATATAGTCGTTACGAAGTTAAGATGTAATACGGTGTGCACAACGTAGGGGTACGATAGGCTGATCACCTAGAGTACTTGCAGAGAGTGTTTTCAGTCTGTGTGATTGCTAAACATTCTGTTAAAGATGGTTTACAGTGGTGATGCACTATTAAACCTAGAGAAGAGTTTAAGGTCTTATGACCCCTCAACATGATTTGGAATCTTTTAAATTCCTGAGTTATTCATACTACTTCCCAATTATTGAACAATTGTGGAAGATTCTTGTTATTCTGGAAGATGGAAGTGAAAATGAGAGTATTCCTTAGAAACGAATAGTTTGAGAATATGACATGTGGCGATGGGAGAATTAAGAAAACTATAATAAATCCGTAAACGAACTAAATAAAGAATGAGATGAATTATCTAGAGAGAATATGAAGTTTCTCGAAGAATGAGATGTGAAGATTATGGTGATGATGGGAAGATCCTTAGAGGAGGTATTTTTGTTATAGAACTCAATGAATAAATGAAGAGTAACGTAAAATCTATTTTGATAAATCGAATGAATGAAGATAAATAAATAAAATTTTGAGGACGAAATTCTTAGAAGAAGGGGTGAATGTGATATCCTGAGTATTTATAAGTTGAATAAAAGATAATGGATGAGTTAAAGAATGTATAATACTCGGAATATAGTTAAGTCTAAGTAAATGTTATGAAATAAAAACTTTCAAGAATTGTTGAGAGGAACATAAAATATAGAACTTATGTTAAGGTAATGCGTTGAAGTTGTTCTACAATAGACTTCTAAAAGAGACGAGATGAAAACTAGGTAAGAGAGATTTCGGTGATTCCGAGGACGGAATCCTAATAAGGAGGGAAAAATGTAACGAATGTGATTTTTATAATTAATTAAAATATTTATTTGAGTTAGATAAATATCTTAGTTGATTTATTTATTGAATAATAAATATTTGATGTTGGTTGTTATGGCTTAATTTAATTAAGCGTTATAATTTGATAGATAATTTTATAATTGATGTGCATTTTATTATTAAAGTTTAATTGATTGTACTAATAAAATAATTTTAAATTATTTAAGTGTGACATTAGAAATATGTTATATGTCATAGTAAAGTAATAATAGTATATAATGAATAGCCTAACCATTGGATTGCTTAACTAATGATGGAAAAGTGAAATTATGCTACTAAGATAGCTTAATGTGATATTGGTCATGCATGTAAGAGTTTTGTAACATAAGCCTTATGTTATTAGTAGGGGTTACTATTATATTAATTATGAACATAACTATTACCCAAATGAGGAGTTACACAAGAAAAAATTCTAGAATTTTTTTTATAGCAAGAGTCTTGGTGGAAGAGAGAAATAGAGAAATTGAGAGAGATAGAGAGAAATAGAGGAATTGAGATGAGTTAGAAGAAGAAGAAGAAGAAGAAGAAGAAGAAGAAGAAGAAGAAGAAGAAGAAGAAGAAGAAGAACAAAAAGCTATAAGAAGGAAACTTCTAAACTCTTATTTAATCTTTGATTTTTTTTGGTAGATTTATGTTCTAGGGTAGTAGATCATGCTTACTCTTGTTTGTAATGGTTTAATCTTGGATTATCAAATATCAAACAAGAGGATTCAAGAAAGAAAATGAAATGGAAAGAAAATTTGAAGAACAAAATTCATAGGTTTTGAGTAATTATGGACAGATTTTGTGAAATTCATACCTCTTTAGGTATAATGAGTTAGAAAGTGAGCCTTATATCAAATCGAAGATATGGAAGTAAGCTATATTCTAAAAATGGAATCACATGAAAACTCTTTGTAGATTTCATGAAATGTCTGTTTTAGTAAGGCTGGTCCAAAGGGAAATTAATCTACCCAGAAAATCAAAACTGTTACGGTTCCTGACATTGAACAATTCATATAAATTTGTGTGTTTTGAATATGAAGAAACTTTAAACTGAAAAGTTGTATATATGGAAGTTTACTAGCCAGAAATGCGTGATTGAGCCATTTTATGGACCGGATCATGTCTGAAATAAATTAATTAGTAAGGATGTCCAGAAAATGAAATTTTCTAGACTAGTTGAGGAATTGCAGAATCTGGTTTAGATGGTTAAGGTTCTGACTTTAAGGCCTAGATAAGGTTGTATTACACTGAGTAAGGGTTAATTCTATATAAGAAGGAACAAAAACGGACATGTAACGAAGGAGTTACGTTAAAAACGAAAATAACGTTTTGTTAAAGAAATTGTGAAGATGAGTTTTATAATTCTGTTTGAATTAAGATTTTGGGTGATGGTATATTTTTATGATTAAAAATATGTTTTGACATATGTAATGAGTATAGATATGTGTTATCATATTCTATTCATAATTAACCATTTAAAATCAAGAGTTGAGATAAGTTAATGTGTGCATATATCGTGCTCGATAAAATGTCTAAGAGTAATATTGTTTCTAAACTTTGGTATACAAAGTGTCTAACTAATGGCTAATATTGGATATCTGAGTATGAAAAATGGTAATATCGGAACACACACCGGAGAAGACCGATTAATCTCAGAGATAACCCCGAGGTATCTAGTCTCAATCCCAACCATGGGAATAGCCACCAACCTTGGTGATAACCCCAAGGAATGCAGTTTCGGCGATAACCCCGGAAATGCTTATTTCAAATGCGACTAGCTTCAATCTCGGCGCTCACAACGAGATACACTGCACCAACCCGGTAATAACATCCGGAAGACATACACACCTCAAAGGTGACAATGAGGACCTTCAACAATTGCAGCAGTCCAATCTCAGCGAAGTCTGAGCAACGTCTGCTTCATCAGCCCAATCCGGCGATAACACTGGTGAAGGGTAACATCATCATCTCGTCAACATGATGCCACGTCACGTCGTCTTAACTTCTCTATGCAATGATGTCCCACAAGACTAACCAATTCCAAGTGACTATTGTGCGGGGTAACGGATGAAAAGTTGAAGCTTGAAGACCGGAGGGCATTGTCCCATCTTCAATGACTTCGCACAAACTCTAATCCCATGTCATCGTACAACTCTCGACAACGGCGGTCCAAAATAGGTCTTGTATACCTCAAACAGATGCCTGGATTGCACTTCTGAAAGTTCGAGTGGACATTACAGTGCCTGAGTGCACGTACTTCGAGACGACCCGACCCAAAAAACCCGGGCCCACCCGGGTTGCCTCTGGTACAACTGCGGCTCAGCCGCAGGTACACCTGTGGCTAAAATGCCTATAAATAGAGGGCATGGGCTGCCCATTTTGCAAGAGAAAAAGGCGAGGAAGCCTTGTCCAATTTTCTCTGCACTCACCCCATGTAGTGTACTTTCCCCTTTTAAACACCCGTGAGCTCATATATATCCTTTTTGTACCTGCAAAAGTCAGTGTTTACCCATTCTAAAGATATAGAAGTCTTCTTTAGCGATCAATTTGTAAGCCTTCTCACTGAGACTTTTTAGAGTCTTTCACTTCATCTTTGCACACACCCTTCTACATGTTGAGAGTCGTGTTGCTTGCTTTTGCCCGGGACTTCTATTCAGTGGTTTCATTTCATCAGATATATATATATATATATATATATATATATATATATATATATATATTCACATATATATTAACTAACATTATCGAGTTATGCCTCGATGAGCCCTGAACTTCGGTCTTGGCGTTTATTTGTTGTAATATATATATATATATATATATATATATATATATATATATATATACATATATATATTAAATGTGTGTCTGACTTTGTTCGATGAGCCTAGATTTGATGCCGAGGCGCTTTTATATATATATATATATATATATATATATATATATATATATATATATATATGAACTGTGGTTAGGACTGACATTCGATGAGCCTAGATTTTACATCCCGTATGCGTTTATTTGCTTATATATATATATATATATATATATATATATATATATATATTTCGTCCCCACCGAGTTTACCGTGGTGGTTGATCGCTTACTGACTTTCTTTACGTTTAAATCTCCGCCTTGAGCTTACTTGTGGCAGTTGATCGCTTTATCTGACTTTCTTTATATTTCGTCCACTTTGGAGTTTCCTTTATGGCGGTTGGCCGTATATTCTGACTTTATTTACATTTTGTCCTTTGTAGTTTCCTCCGTGGTGGTTGATAGCTTTTACTGACTTTATTTACATTTCGATCCCCATGGAGGTGCTTTGTGGTTGGTGATCATGTCTGTATATATATATTTACAGCTTTTATATATATACCTGCTTACTACTTTCATACAAATTGCGGTATCTTGTGCGCCTAGGAATCATGTGATCACAGATTCAACCTATTGGATCTAGATTCGGTTCCCGTGATGGACATTTCAGCTGTAAGCAGCTTGTAAATTATTCTGCGGTGTCTGAATTTCCTCAGATGGTTTCCATACCCACGAGGAAGTCGGCATTATTTTGTATATTATTTTCGTACGGATGCCTCGCATCTGTCAAATAAAATCAATCAAGCCGAACACTAAATAAAATGGGTGTGTAAAAGGTCTCAATTACTATTGAGCATCAGGGTTTGAAAAACCTTTTTATAAAACATCATTGTTATATCTTGCTAAAAACTAAATTTTTACATAAATTTAAACCCTGTGTATATAGGTTCGAACAAGGCCTCGCACTACTTCTAAATAATAGCACATTGACCCACACACACATTCAGATAATATTTTCTTAAAAAGAGGCGGTCACCGTGGTAACACGGATGTCCAGGGGTGCCTAACACCTTCCCCCGCATAACCAAGTCCCCGGACCCTAATGAATCTCGGTTTCACCGACCCATTTAGCAGTGTCATATCACTGGATCAATGTGCAAACCTTTTCTCATTGTGTTGGTACAACCATTTAAAAACCAATGGCGACTCTTAACAAATCCATCAATACATTATTATACGTCGGACCTTTTTCACTTGTTTTTTCAAACAAATCTCACCTAAAATGAGAACACCAAAGAACAAGTAACTTGAAAGGACATCTAAAAATCCCGACGTCGACAGTGGTGGCATCTCACGGAACTCTAGTAAGAGGACTTAAGCCGCTATTTCAATCTTTTCAAAAAGCTGTTATCCGCTTGCATGCGTGGATGTTGCATTTACATTTGATGAATGTGTACGAATGCATTTCCTTATTGCACTTAGTGCTTGCGCCATAATCGCTTGTGATATTAGTGCTTTTGCACCATATCTCGCCAGTGATATTAGTGCTTTCGCACATGTCATCATTTTTCATACGGTGAGACGCGATGTATATGAATGTATGTTGTGTGGTCCCTCCACCGGGAGAGGCTATCCGTCGCTTGTTTGATTACTGGACTCGTGAGAAGACTAATTCTCCGAGGCTCAGGAAAGGCACCACCCAAATTCGCTCAAGTTGAAAGACCGGATTAACTTTCCGTAAAGTAGATTGCGATGATTTGGGAACCATCATGCCAAAAATCCGCGATAGTAACCTAAGATAGGTCATCCTCTAATAAACCTAAAACGGAGGAAAGTCTCTTCATGCTCTCATTTAAATTACTTGCAAACACAATTACTTGTAATTTCATTCCATATCTATCTCCATGTAATGAGAAATATGAAGAAATGTGTACACATACATATTTAACATGCTACAAACGACTGACATCCGTTGTGCAGTGATAAAATTCCTAAAATGGACACATCACATAACATGTTATTACCCACATTCCCTAAAGACTAAACTGTGCAAGTATTTCGTAGGGAATCAATCGGACCTACTACCCGTTCAAAGTCCAAAAAGGCAACAGGCTTACAATCAATCATGTCGTCATCCGACCAGACTCCAGTTTCTCGAAAAGAATTCGACGGATTAAGCAAACAAATTACAGATTTGGCTGTTCTACTCAAAGAATTACACCCCGTCTACACACAGGTCGAAAATACCAAGACATGTCAATCCTCCACACGAGGAGGAACCCGTGTCATTACAATACTCGAATCGCCGTTGGATACGACTAATCTAAACTCATGATGTCGCCCATCCCATCCGGAGATCCGCAACCTTTGGTGACATCAAATACAAAGTCCTCCAAATGGAAGAGACCCTTCGCGCCATCAAAGGAATTGGAACACACGTGAGTGTTTCATATGTTGATCTGTGTATTTTTCCTGGTGTTCATTATCTAGAAAAATTTAAAACTCCTAACTTTGAAAAATATGACGGGTTAGGAGATCCTTACACATATTTAAAAGTGTTTATTGGAGAACTTGGATCTTATGCAGAGGACGAAAAGCTCAGAATGCAATTGTTCCAAAAAAGTCTAACTGGAGAAGCCCGTTCGTGGTACACAAGATTAGACAACTCCAAAATCCATAGCTGGGAAGAGCTAGCACATGCTTTCCTCACTCAGTATAGCTTTCAAACTCAAATGGCTCCTGATCGGTATCAAATTACCAAGATCAAGAAATAGTCTAACGAGTCTTTCAGAGAGTATGCTCAAAGGTGGAGCCTTTGGTCGCTTCATGTTAGTCCTTCCATGATGAATCGAAATTGTCATGACTTTCATAGACATACAAGAAGCTCCATTCTATGAGAGAGTTTTAGCCGGCATCGGCAAACCATTTTCTGAAATGGTCAAACATAGGGAGATGGCTGAGATGGGATTGAAGTCCGGAAAGATTCAAGACCTAGCTGCACTCAAAGCTGTTGTTGATCACATCCAATTTGGAAATTATGGGAACAACCCCCGGAGGGTCCATAAAAAGAAAGAGGGAGATGTTTCCCTGATACTACAGGGGCAAAAAGGCAATCAGAACATGCCTATTTAAAGGAGAAACTACACTCCCTTTCCAGCACAGTCTACAAACCCTCCAATACCAAAAAGTGGAGAAGTCAAACGCCCTCGAGTGTTCACACCCTTAGGGGATACCCTCGAGAATATCTTAAATCTTCTGACAACACTGAAGAAATTTACGCATCTTCTTCCACCAGCCAGCCCTAATGGACGGGGTTTCAATGCTGCTAGGAAATGTGCTTATCATGCCGGGGCACCTGGACATGATACTCAGGACTGTTGGACTTTGAAACACGAGATCCAAGACCTGATAGACAACGGAGAGATCATGGTCACAAAACCAGATCAGCCTCACGTACAAGACAACCCTCTTCCTCAACATAAAGAAGAAGAGGTCAACATGATTAATTGGAGCAATGGATAGAGTTCCAATTTTAGCTGTGAATCGTCCCAGACCATCAAAGATGGTGATGACAGATGAGATTATGCCAAGTTACAGTTCACAATGGAACGAAAGATGAAAGCTCTTTGCAAGAAAATTGAACAATTGGCGGAACTTGTGACTTATCAGCATCAAGTGACTCGTCAGTTAATCAGCCAGGAGCATGCCAGTCTCCTACCTGTTGTCATGAATATTCCCTCGTCACTTTCAGAAAATGAAATACTGGAAGACAAAGTGACAAAGAGAGCAAATGCCAAAGCGCTTCTGGCCGGATTTCGCCAACAAAGGGAATTCACCTATCCGGGCCAACCTATGGAGGAAATCCTTCATATGTTAATCAATGAAGGAAGGATCGGTTCCTTCTACCTCCAATCAACCCCGCTCATGGCGATACAACTCTGATGGAGTATGTCAATATCACTCCCTACTCCTCATGGTCACAAAGACGGAAGAATGTTTGGGCACTCCACCACCTTATCAAAATCTAATCGACAATGGTGTCCCGCGCTTAGCGGACGACGATACTGTGTTACATGAAAGTGAGGATGCAGGCCCTACTAAGTGGAAAAGTGTGGTAGCAGTCATATCCACTGAAACTGATGGGATTAATACATCACTCACAACGCCAACAATTCAACTCAAGGGAGGCAACAATCCTTTGAAAGTAGCCGCTCCCGAGCCAATCAACTTGCCGTGCAAAGCACAATATCCTATTGTTAGCTTGCACACAATTCCATTGAATTATGGAGAAGGTGAAGGATCCACCTCACATACAACTGCTACAGTGTCGAAGGAAAATCCACTGTATCTTCCTCAACGGGTGATGAAGCCTACCACAAAATCAAAGGGGAAAATACCCATGGAGAAGATTGAAAAATTCCTCCGCGCTGTGGGTCATAATGAAGCTACGATGATTTTAAGCTTGAAAGAAGCTCCACAACAAATATCAATTCTGGATTTTGTCCTAACTTCCGAGAATCACCAGAAGGTCTTGTTAAAGGTTTTAGAAGAAGCCTATCTCCCGACATCGGTGGATACAGAAAAGTTTCAACATTTGGTTGATCACATTTTTAACAACAATGTGATATCCTTCACTGATGACGATATACCGCCCGAAGGGACCGTTCATTGCAAGCTGTTGCAAATTGTGATCTTGTCCACTGGATATATGGTAGCGGGAGTCTTAATAGATGGAGGTTCCTCTCTGAATATCTGCCCATATGCTACCCTGGTGAAGATGAATAGCAATCTCAACCGAATTCAGAGTAGCCATAATATCATCAAAGCTTTTGATGGAGCCCGGCGAAATTCGGTCGGAGTAATTGAGCTGCCAATCGAAATTGGTCCTCACACATTCTGCGTATCTTTCCATGTGCTCAAGATAGATTCGGGATACAACCTGCTCTTGGGACGACCATGGATTCATATGGCTGGGGCAGTTCCCTCCACTCTTCACCAACAGTTGAAATACATTATCAACAATAGCTTTGGTCGCAATCAACGAATTTGAGCAGGAGATTCTCAAGACGGAGACATGCCATTCATCAATGCTAATGCGGATGTGGAACTGGTCTGTTTTCATGCTTTGGAGATAAGCAACACTTAATACCATGCTATTGGAGCAACATTGCTCAAACCCAAGATTTCTGCCGAGGTAATGGCGGCTACTCAAGAAATGATGTCGTTGGGTCATAAGCCGGGACAAGGGTTGGGTAAAGATTGCCAGGGTATCAAGTACCCAATTCGCTTAACTAAGGCAAAACCGAGCATTGGGCTAGGCTATTCTGCCGATTCTAGTCACGTGAATCCTCATAAACATCGGTGATTCCTTCACCCAACCATGTGGCATTTATCTTCGCCTTCAAACTCTGAGTCCGCACAACCTCCTGTAAAGGTGCCAACCAATGTAATGGCTATGTTATGTCCCAAGCCGGTACCGGTGAAAGGAAAAGAAATCTTTGTTCCAAATCCCGCAGTGGAAGAAGAGGAACGAAGAATCAAGCAAGACGTCATACGGATGATGTCTAGTATACGCATCATCGTTCATGATGAACATACCAACAGATACACCCAAACAATGATTGCTGTGACAATCCCAAAATAGGTCCATTCCACCCAACCTATTCTAAGTCGCCAAATACATGGTACAGAAAACAACTAAAACTTTATTACAACAATTGTTGTGCAAAAATACAACAACTCATATGTTGTGAGTTTTAATACAAATATATACCAAATGTGACTCATGTCCCAACCGTGGACAGAACGTCACAATGGCACCTTACATAAAGGTATAGTCAAAAACTATTTTAGAAATTAGAATCTTTGGGAAGTGTTCAAGGAAACCTTCGTACATGGGAGGCCATGCGTTTAGGTTATTATAGATATCATATGTCCACAGAATTATCCTTGGTTGACCCAATAGACCCCAAAGAAAAATGAGAAGATTACTATCATATTCTTTCCAATGGCGAGTCTTCTCTTGACATATCATTATCTCCATTGTCTCTAATTAAGAATTATACTTCAAACAAACACCAAGATTATATAGGTGGTGCTCGTAGATATACTCAGCAAGTGGATGTATAACCCTGACTTATGATGACACGAGGTTGTATGTCACTAGACATCTTGTATGATAGTGGCAAAACATCCTTCCAACGTTGGGTTCGCCTCACCCTATTTGATTCACCAAATATAACTACTAAATGATGACCACCGTTCTATTCCCCTGTTACCCCCGCTCGACCCAGATACACTATTATTACCTGAAAGGAATTGTGAAACAAAAGGGTGAGCACAAGGAGTTATAAGGGTTTACTTTTAAAATAGTCTTTTCTTATAAAATTCATAACTCATAATCTATGTGACGACCCCAAAATAGGTCCATTCCATCCAACCCATTCTCGAAGTCGCCAAATACATGGTACGAAACAACTACAACTTTATTATCACAACAATAAAGCTGTGAGTTTAAATACAAATATTATCTTCAGACAATATTTATACTCAAATAAATCCTCATCACATTTATTGATACATTATTTTACAATAATGGTGAGGACTACTAAACAACTCTCTAGAACCTTCATTCCATACCCGACTAGTACTTGCATTACATTCTCGCCTCCCGAGAAGAAAAATGGAACAACAAGGAAAAGGGTGAGCTCAACTAGCCCAAAGAAGAATGTTATGACTAAGATAATATACAACAAATTATCGTTAGTCTCCAATGAGGAAAAATACGATAGAATACAATATAACAACAAGTTTCGGGATCAATATTCGCATAATGAAATAATAATTCATAAGAAGTTACGTAGAGAATAAAATCTACTATAATCTATGAATTTAAATATCCATCATCAATATTTTATCCCCAGAACATCAATCAATATTCATCTCAAATCAAATATTCATCTTTGCACTACAGGCCAAAGATATTCATCAATCGGTCATGTTCATCTCAACACCTGTTCATCTTTGCACTAAAGGCCAAAGATATTCATCAGTCGGTCATGTTCATTTAAACACCTGTTCATCTTTGCACTAAAGGCCAAAGATATTCATCAATCGGTCATGTTCATCTCAACACCTGTTCATCTTTGCACTACGGGCCAAAGATATTCTTTAGAAATCATTCATCTTTGCACTACAGGCCAAAGATATTCTTCAGAAATCATTCATCTTTGCACTACAGGCCAAAGATATTCAATAATATCATCATTTAAGACTGAGGATGATGAAAAATATTTTTAAAGAACGAATCCAGTGAAACAAAATGACAAGGATTAAGGATTAAGGATTCGTACTTTGTTTTATCCATGTCCAACAATACCTCAAAAATAATCATAGTGGTGTAAAATTCAAGAATGATCAAAACATGGATACAATCAAAGCTAGTATCCAGAATAGATATTTTGGACGAAAAGAAGAAATTTTATTTTTCGATGAATAGTGTCAGATACGTGAATAAAGTACAGTATACGTGAATAAGTAACCCCCGACACCAAAAGATAGAAATTCCACAAAAACATCTTCACGCTTCCGCTGAATAGTACTCGTGAGTAAGAATCGTGAATAGTAACTCATGAATAGTAACTTCGTGAATAGTAACTCATGAATAGTAACCCCGACATGAAAAAGTTCCAAATTTGATAAAAGTTCCAACCAATATTTCAAAGATAATGATATTGAAGAAATAATATCATCGAGAAGAAAATAACATCCCTTACCTCGAAAGAATCAAGATTGAAAGAAAAGGCTCGGAAGTGATCTTTGAATGAAACTTGTAGATGAACAAAGAACTCTCAAAGTATCTAAATACTCACAAAATACGCTCAATAATAGAGAGAGAAAGAGAGAAAACTTTGTTTACGTGTGATTTTCAATTCTAACTTAGCCTCTATTTATAGGAAAATGTTAGCCTATGAAGGCAGACTTGACCGCCACCGATGGCTTTACTCGCTACTATTGCCACCCACCACATTTGAAATAAAATTCAGCACATTTCTTCACCAACCACAAGTGGGGCCCACTCAATTCTAGAATTTTCCACCAAAATCAATTATAACCCTAATTTCCGAATCAAACACCTCTTAAAATTCATAACAAATCATTCGTGCATTTTTAACGGTTCAAAATTTGTGGACATATACTCAACTTATGTATGTATAACATATCCAAAAATTACAACGATCCAACGGTCGGATTAAATATTATAACTCACACAATAAAGCTATAATAACACCGATTTGATCTTTTAATACCTCCAATCCGACAAAATAAAACATCTCAGCATTAATTCCTTCATTAATAACCACATAAATAAATCCATCATTTATATTCATATAAAATAAATATTTCCTTATCATATGAATCAATAATTAATTATTCACAAATAATATTACGTAATCACATTTATGACAACCAAATTTCAGGGAAGAGGGGGCTTTCAATAAGGATCTCTCTCATCTGGGCGCAATTAGGTGACCAAACCTCTCCTTAGATGTAACTTTCTAGACATTGCCAATAATGTTATCTAATAATATTATTCAAATAATATGAATTATTGATCGATAATGGGAAATATCAGTGCGTTGACAATTATTGAACAACAATAATATAAAATATCAACGCAAACAATTATTGAATCAATAAAATAAAATATTGAAGCAAGAACTCACCGTGAAAATTATTGAGTAGTGCCATCTTTACGCATTTAATCAATAATTCAACAATCTTTGTGCTGTAACACCGTGCTATTGCGGCAACCACGCCAGACATCATATTTTAACCACAAGGGTATTCCAACAATCTTAACTTGGTAACAACTCATGCCGTTATTTATAACCACCCAAACTTTGTCGCTTTTCCTCATCCAATCGCTTTTCACATGGGGTCCGCACACGGTCGCGCTACCGTTGCATCGAATATTCCCGAAGCATTCTGAATATTCCACGACCAAACGAATATTCCGACAAAATGAATATTTTATAACCACTTGCTTATTTTGAAATATTTGCGTATTTAACCCTTAACTATCCACATTGATCAAATCAACCCTTACTATTTCAAAATAATAAATAAAGGAAATTCCTTTTATTTAAAAATTTTGGTCTTACAACCTCCCTCCTTATGAAATTTCGTCCTCGAAATTGACGTACGTACCTGGTGTTTCGAAAAGGTGAGGATACCTCGCTTTCATTTCCATTTCCAATTCCCAAGTCATTTCCTCTATAGCATGATTCCTCCACAAAACTTTAACTTGTGGTATGACCTCGGTACATAGGTCATGTTCTTTCCTCTACAAAATCTTGACATGTACCTCCTCGTACGTTAAGTCTTCGGCTATCTCGTCCGGTTCTAACTCAATGACGTGTTTGGTCGTCCCACATATTTACGTAACATCAATACGTGAAAAACGTTATGAACACGCGTCATACTTGGTGGTAAAACGAGTCTATAGGCCACAGTTCCTATTCGATCGAGAATTTCAAATGGATTAATAAATCGAAGGTTTGAGCTTTCCTCACCTCACCGATTCTCGCTTTTAAAATAACAACCTCTTGCACCTCCTTCTTCAAATTCATCGACTCCGGTGTAGTGGCTTAGCGACTTTAACTTTATCGATTAAAGTCGATTATATCAGTATATCATCACGTACTCGTATATCATCACGTGGGTACCTAGAGTTTTCATCTCCATCTCTATTATTTGTATATTATACGAAATGAGTCTTTGACAATATTGTACTCGTACTTGTATACGATCTTCTACTCAACACGTCAGCTACCACGTTCGCTTTTCCAGGATGGCATGGTCAGAACATGTGCTGAAATGAGTCTCCTCTTGAGTTCTTCGAAGCTCTTCCCACATTCCTTGCTCCATTCGAATTTTTGTATCTCTACGAGTTAGCTACGTTAATGGAATAGCGATTCGAGAATACCTTCAACGTATCTCCGATAATAACCAACTAAGCCTGAAAACTACGATTTCGATTACCGAGCTTAGGTTGCTCTCAACGTGACTCATATCCCAATCTTGGATAGCACGTCACAATGACACCTATCAGTTTACTATCGCACGAATATGACGTCCCCTACAGAGAGTCTGGCTTCGGTGCATTCCACAAAGGAAGTCACCAGATAAAGGCTCAGGTACCAAATTCTATAGTTGAATTTTTAACTCCTGAAGTTCAATAGGAGCCATTCGATATGAGATTTTAGAAATGAGTTTTGTCTGGGTTCAAAGTTGATACAAAATTTAATATCAGGCTTTGGAAGTAAGCCGAGAAATTCTTCGAAAATACGTCGAGGAAAAATCAATAACAACAAGAATATTATTCAAATCGACGTGTCTTTATTCAAATCCATAACATGGACTAAGAAAACTTGACATCCGTAATAAATGAATGACTTCATGGATTGATATGAAAATGTTTGACTACAATGGTTTGATCGCTGAGTTGAATAACAAAGTTGCTTAGGAATATGAAAACTAACAACCTTACAAAAGCAATCAATTTTGGCATGATAAGTAGTTAACCAATCAATCCCCAAAAGCAAGTATCTTTAAAGAGATAAGGTCAATGGTGTAAGGTAATGGTGCCAACTTGAATCAAACAAGATTTTTTAAACAACGGATGTAATGAAAGTTTCTCTAGCTGAGTCTCCATAAATAGGTCAAAGTCTAATTTCTCGTAGTCAAGTTCAAACGTTGAGCGCAAGTAAGAGAGATAAAAGAATGGGTAGAACGGTATCTAGTAAGGTATAAACTTTGCAAGAATTTATAATTAACTAAACCGTGCTAACCGTTCGGGTTCCTCGCATTTTCGACCGGTCACGACAAACGCTCTTCCGAGAATCGTTGACTTTGACTTTTCAGGACATCCTTTCGAGTCACCATTCCATTGGATCTGGTTTCGATATCGCATAATCTCGAGCGATATGTCCTTCTTTTCCACAATTATAGCATACCTTGGTGTTGTGGGGCGACAATGATATCCCTCTTTCCCGATTTGTAACATATGACCGGTGGTCGTTCTCCTCCCTTAGAACCGATTCTTCTTCTTGTTGCCGACGTCTTCACATGGTCGTTGTTGAATCTCTCTTTTAAAATCTCCTCCCACTCGCTTCTTCTATTTTCATGGCCACGATTACCACCGGAGTGGTAACTACCTTTGTCCGTATTCTTCTTTCTCCACTTGTTATCGTTATTCTGACGACTGCTATCTTCGGTATGATCCTGGTTATGGTCCCTCGGTTTAACGTACTCGTTATCTCGCTCTAACAACTGAGCCCTGTTGACAACATCTGAATAGAGAGAAAACTTATGAGAAATGAGATCTTCGGCGTATGCCCAAGTTTCAAACCTCTCAGAAACATCCGCGTCATACGTTCCTCATTCTCCACCAAATGAGGTGCAAACCTAGATAACTCGCATGAACCGCCTCGTCTTTGGGACACCGTCATGTTATTCGCTCTAGTCTAATAAACTCCACTTCCTTCATATATTTAATACTTTGTGGAAGTACTTGTCATTGAAGCATTTCTGAAATGTCTCCATGACATGCTTGAGTGCATTTGGATGGGTACGCTTCACGTATTCCCACCAAAGAATCGCTTTCGCCACGGAACATAAAGGTAGCGAATGGAACCTTCATTTCCTCAAGTCCGCATCCCAAGACATCGAATATCTTGGTAATTTGTTTGACCCATGTTTCCGCCATGATCGGATCGGGCTTTCCCTTAAATTTCGTGGTCCCAACTCTTTGAACTTCTTGGGTTTGTGACCACCCGTGAATTGCTATCATCTCCTCCTCAGATTTTGAACACGAGTCTCTAAATCCGATTTTGCATGAATCGCAAAAGCTTCTAAACATCCCCTCGTTCATCATTTTTCTCGGTGGTGTTATTCACAGAGGTACATTGCCAAACTGTTGCACGTTCTCTCCTCGTTATTAAGTACAGTGCATCTCCACGGTCTCATTTACTCCACTATTAATATTCTCATCGACATTCTCAAACATCGTTATAAAACAAGGGTTAATTAAGGAAATCAATATATCACATAATATCCCTATATATCGACCAACTAACAAATAAGCTTAGGTAGGACACACTAGCTAAGGATTTTCCTGCCTCCCTCCTAGTTTTATTCCCCGATCTCCGCCGGAGATCATATCCCTAAGCTCGATACCAAGCTGATTGGCGACCCCAAAATAGGTCCATTCCATCCAACCCATTCTCGAGTCGCCAAATACATACATGGTACGAAACAACTACAACTTTATTATCACAACAATAAAATCGTGAGTTTAAATACAAATATTATCTTCAGACAATATTTATACTCAAATAAATCCTCATCACATTTATTGATACATTATTTTACAATAATGGTGAGGACTACTAAACAACTCTCTCTAGAACCTTCATTCCATACCCGACTAGTACTCGCCACATTCTCGCCTCCCGAGAAGAAAAATGGAACAACAAGGAAAAGGGTGAGCTCAACTAGCCCAAAAAAAGAATGTTATGACTAAGATAATATACAACAAATTATCGTTAGTCTCCAATGAGGAAAAACTGAGAATACAATAGACAACAAGTTTTCGGATCAATATTCGCAATGAAATAATAATTCATAGAAGAGTTACGTAGAGAATAAAATCTACTATAATCTATGAATTTAATAGTCCATCATCAATATTTTATCCTGTAACATCAATCAATATTCATCTCAAATCAAATATTCATCTTTGCACTGAGGCCAAAGATATTCATCAATCTGGCCATTATTCATCTCAACACTGCTCATCTTTGCACTAAAGGCCAAAGATATTCATCGATCATCATGTTCATTTAAACACTGCTCATCTTTGCACTAAAGGCCAAAGATATTCATCAATCCAGTCATGTTCATCTCAACACCTATTCATCTTTGCACTACTGTGCCAAAGATATTCTTTAGAAATCATTCATCTTTGCACCACACAGCCAAAGATATTCTTCAGAAATCATTCATCTTTGCACCTTCTGAGCCAAAGATATTCAATAATATCATCATTTAAGACCGAGGATGATGAAAATATTTTTAAAGAACGAATCCAATTGAAACAAAATGACAAGGATTAAGGATTAAGGATTAGATTTTTTTTTTATCCGTGTCCAACAATACCTCGAAAAAATAATCATAGTGGTGTAAAATTCAAGAATGATCAAAACATGGATACAATCAAAGCTAGTATCCAAAATAGATATTTTGGACGTAAAAGAAGAAATTTTATTTTTCGATGAATAGTGTCAGTATACGTGAATAGGCCGTACACGTGAATAGTAACCAAACACCAAAAGATAGAAATTCCACAAAAACATCTTCACGCTTCAGCTTAATAGTACTCGTGAATAGTAACTTTCGTGAATAGTAACTCATGAATAGTAACTCGTGAATAGTAACTCATGAATAGTAACCCGAGCATGAAAAAGTTCCAAATTTGATAAAAGTTCCAACCAATATTTCAAAAGATAATGATATTGAAGAAATAATATCATCTCGAGAAGAAAATAACATCCCTTACCTCGAAAGAATCAAGACTTTTCGGAAGGAAAGGCTCAAGTGATCTTTGAATGAAACTTATCTTTGAACAAAGAACTCTCAAAGTATCTAAATACTCACAAAATACTCAATAATATAGAGAGAGAAAGAGAAAACTTTGTTTTCGTGTGATTTTCAATTCTAACTTAGCCCCTCTATTTATAGGAAAATGTTAGCACCAAGGCGGACTTGACTTCGCACTGATGGCTTTTACCGCTACTATTGCCACCCACCACATTTGAAATAAAATTCAGCACATTTCTTCACCAACCACAAGTGGGGCCCACTCAATTCTAGAATTTTCCACCAAAATCAATTATAACCCTAATTTCTAATCGGACACCTCTTAAAATTCATAACAAATCATTCGTGCATTTTTAACGGTTCAAAATTTGTGGACATATACTCAACTTATGTATGTATAACATATCCAAAAATTACAACGATCCAGCTATTCGGATTAAATATTATAACTCACACAATAAAGCTATAATAACACCGATTTGATCTTTTAATACCTCCAATCCAGAAAAAAATAAAACATCTCAAAGATTAATTCCTTCATTAATAACCACATAAATAAATCCATCATTTATATTCATATAAAATAAATATTTCCTTATCATATGAATCAATAATTAATTATTCACAAATAATATTACTGTAATCACATTTATGACAACCAGTCGTTCCGGGAAAGAGGGGCTTTCCAATAAGGATCTCTCCTTCATGGCGGCGCGCAATTAGGTGACCAAACCTCTCCTTAGATGAACTTTCTAGACATTGCCAATAATGTTATCTAATAATATTATTCAAATAATATGAATTATTGATCCGATAATGGGAAATCATCGGTGATGACAATTATTGAACAACAATAATATAAAATATCAACGACAATTATTGAATCAATAAAATAAAATATTGAGCAAGAATTCATGTGGAAAATTATTGAGTAGTGCCATCTTAATGCACGAATCAATAATTCAACAATAATATACTGTAATACCACGTGCCATCTCAAGCAACCACGCCAGACATCGTATTTTAACCACCGGGTATTCCAATGATCTTAATCTGTAACAACTACGCCGTTATTTATAACCACCCAAACTTTGTTGTTTTTCCTCATCCAATCGCTTTCCGTTATGGGGTTCGCAGACTACGGTCATACCGTCGCACGAATATTCTGACGATTGAATATTCCACGACCAAACGAATATTCCCGACAAAAATGAATATTTTATAACCACTTGCTTATTTTGAAATATTTGCGTATTTAACCCTTAACTATCCACATTGATCAAATCAACCCTTACTATTTCAAAATAATAAATAAAGGAAATTCCTTTTTATTTAAAAATTTCGGGGTCTTACAATCTATACATCCAAAAATCGCCATTTTTTGACACAATCGAGAGAACTCATCAAATTATTATTTTAAATTTTTCCAGAATTTTTGAAGGTCAGAAAAATTACGAAACTGAAAAATATAACAACCCTTAAAATCCCTTACTATCCCTTACCTCAAAAGAGTAGCACTTCTGACTGGATATCGGATATGACGCTGAAGGAAACTTGCACTGATGAATAGCAACTCACCAAGTATCTAAATACTCACAAAATACACTCGATAATCTAGAGAGAAAAAGAGAGAAAACTTATGAATTCTTGTGTGATTTTTAATTCTAACTTAGCCCTCTATTTATAGGAAAATGTTAGCACGCCAAAGCAGACTTGACCTGCTACCTGATGGCTTTACCTGCTACTATTCCACCCACCAAAAATCAGCCATCTTCCCCAATAACCAAAAGTGGGGCCCAGTCATTTCTAGAATTTTCTACCAAAATCATTTATAAACCTAATTCCGAATCAGTCACCTCTTAAAATTCATAACAAATCATTCGTTCATTTTTAACGGTTCAAAATTTATGAACATATACTCAACTTATATATGTATAACATATCCAAAAATCACAACGATCCAGCAGATGATTAAAAATTATAACTCACACAATAAATAAAAAGAAGAACACCGATTTGATCTTTTAATACCTCCAATCCCACAAAATACTGATAAAATACCTCAACATTAATTCCTTCATTTATAACCACATAAATAAATCCATCATTTATATTCACATCAAATAAATATTTCATTATCATATAAATTAATAATTAATTATTCACAAATAATATTACAAAATCACAATAATGACAACTAGCGAGGTTCCGAGAAAGAGGGGCTTTCAGATAAGGATTTCTTCTCATCGCACGCAATTAGGTGACCAAACCTCTCCTCGATGTAACTTTCTAGACATTTTCAATAATTCTATCTAATAATATTATTCAAATAATATGAATTATTGATCCGATAATGGAGATCTTGTGCAAAGTTGACAATTATTGAAACAACAATAATATAAAATATCAACGCAACAATTATTGATTCAATAAAATAAAATGTTAAACAGTAATTACTGTAACAATTATTGAGTAGTGCCTTCTCACGTATGAATCAATAATTGAAAAAATATCTTGTAATACAATTGTGCTTTCTTTGTAACTACGCCAGACATTCTTGTATTTTAACCACCGTGTATTCCAACAATTGTTAATTGAGAATAACTACGTCGTTATTTATAGAAACTCAAATTTGTCGTTTTTCTTCATCCGGCAGTTATTCTATTATGGGGCCCATAAATATAAGTACTGCCGCATTTAATATTCCCAACGTAAAGAATATTCCACAACTAAACGAATATTCCCCAGCAACAATGAATATTTTATAACCACTTGCGTATTTTGAAAAAAAATTCATATATCACCCTTAACTTTGCTTTTTTATCAATTTAACCATTTACTGAATAGTAATTATAAGAAAAATTGAATACTTTTATTTCAAAAATTTTGGGGTCTTACAATCTCCCCTCCTTATGAAATTTCGTCCCCAAAATTTACGTACCTGGTATTTTAAAGATTTGAGAATACCTTGCTTTCACTTTAGATTTCATCTTCCATGTCATCATAATTTCTCCATTGCTCATCTCCTGTATTTCAGATATCATTCCAGAATACAGCTTCAAAACAAAGGTTAATTGACATATCACAATTTGTCAACTTAAGTAAGAAAATTCAGCTTCGGTAGGACACACACTAGCGAAGGATATTACTCGTCTCTCCCTTCTTAGTTCTAATCTCGGATCTCTGCCATAGATCATATCCCTAAGTTCTGATACCAACTGTGACAACCCCAAAATAGGTCCATTCCACCCAACCTATTCTGAGTCGCCAAATACATGGTATAGAAAACAACTAAAACTTTATTACAACAATTGTTGTGCAAAATACAACACATATGCTGTGAGTTTTAATACAAATATATACATACTGTGACTCATGTCCCAACCATGGACAGAACATCAGAATGGCACCTTACAAAAAGGTATAGTCAAAAACTATTTTAGAAATTATAATCTTTGGGAAGTGCTCAAGGAAACCTTCGTACATAGGAGGACATGCGTTTAGGTTATTATAGATATCATATGTCCACAGAATTATCCTTGGTTGACCCAATAGACCCCAATGAAAAACGAGAAGATTACTATCATATTCTTTCCATTGGTGAGTCTTTCTCGACATATCATTATCTCCAATTGCCTCTAATCGAGAATTATACTTTAAACAAACACCAAGATTATATAGGTAGTGCTCGTAGATATACTCAGCAAGTGGATGTGCACAACCCTGTCTTATGATGACACGAGGTTGTATGTCATTAGACATCTTGTCTGATAGTGGCAAAACACCATTCCAACGTTGGGTTCGCCTCACCCTATTTGATTTACCAAATATAACTACTAAATGATGACCACTGTTCTATTCCCCTTTTACCCCCGCTTGACCCAGCTACACTCTTATTACCTAAAAGGAATTGTGAAACAGAAGGGTGAGCACAACTAGCCCAGTAAAGAATATCATGACTAAAGATAATTAAATTATCAATAGCCTTCATCAGTAATAAATCAAAGATTTAGAACATATGGTAGATGATAAAACTTTTCAACCATAGTTGCAGCGGAACGAGCAATCCATTAGAAGAGCCAAATAGACCATAAATTCTATTATCTTCTCCATATTAAAAATCCACCAACAATGTTTTATCCCTGAAACATCAATCAACAGTTCTGGTCCACAATCATATGAATAACTCATAATCATAATTGTGGTTCTAAATTTCTCTTCTCATCCAAGACGAAGATAATTTTCATCACCTATCTTTACCTGAAATATTGAAGCTCATGGTTATACCAAATCACAATTCATGTTCATAATCATACTAATAAATTCATCTTTGCACTACGGGCCAAAGATATACGTCAACAGTTCATCTTTGCACTACTGGCCAAAGATATTCAACCACAGATCATCTTTGCACTACATGCCAAAGATATTCAACAACAGATCATCTTTGCACTACAGGCCAAAGATATTCAACAACAGATCATCTTTGCACTACATGCCAAAGATATTAAAATTTCAAAGAAATATATAATCATTTCAGAATTTATATAAACAATAATTATAACCATGTTGATCATTTCACCTTTACACTTAAGCTAAAGATATTCAATTATAAATTCAATGGTCATGATCATACTACCAACAATTCAACTTTGCAGACATCGGCCAAAAGGAACCCATAGTCATGATCATACCAAAAATCTACCCATCTTTACACTCAAGTCAAAGAGAAATATCATCATTAGGGTTATAAAAATGTTATATATGATAATAAAAATAATATAATCAACATATAGATTTAATCTCAAGAGTAAGATTCATAATCAACGATAATTTGATCAGAAAAAGAAACCAATTTTGTCGTGAATAGCAACCCGTGAATAGTAACTCGTGAATAGTAACTCATGAATAGTAACTCGTGAATAGTAACCCCGACATGAAAAAAGGTAGAAATTCCACAATAAAATTCATACCAATATTTCGGTATAATGATATTGAAAGAATAAAATTTCTTAAACTTATAAACAATTTATTTTAATTGTTTACACTTTACTAAATAATGCATTTAATCATCCTAAAATTCCAAACTCATAAGATTTCATCACCAATAACCAAAACCCTCATCAAAAAATCAGATATACCTCATATATAGATTCTCAAGCCATAAAATCCTATTTTTCAATTTTCTTACTTCACATAACATATTTAATTCATTTACTCATAACTAGTGCATTTTCATTAAAAATACCAAATCAGTCCCAAAAATATTTCTTTTCTGAGATTTAGCAGAATATAGTCCCATATTGAACATATATTTTTCTCAGAATTTTTAAAATTCATTTACAATTTTTCATATGGCCAAAACAGCAGAATATTTAGACATTTATCATAAATTATACTTTTATCCAAAAATTTTGAAATTCACAGAGTACACTAATATTATATAGATGTGCTCCCAATAAAAATGTCATCAATTTTGGAGTTAACCACAAGGAGTTATAAGGGTTTACTTTTATAATAGTCTTTTCTCATAAAATTCATAACTCATAATCTATACATCCAAAAATTCCAATTTTTGGACACAATCTAGAAAACTCATCAAATTATCATTTCAAATTTTTCCAAAATTTTTGAAGGTTAGAAAAATTACGAAACTGAAAAACATATCAACCCTTAAAATCCCTTACTATCCCTTACATCAAAAGAGCAACACTTATAACTGGATATCGGATATGATGCTGAAGGAAACTTGCACTGATGAATAGCAACTCACGAAGTATCTAAATACTCACAAAATACACTAGATAATCTAGAGAGAAAAAGAGAGAAAACTTATGAATTCTGCTGTGATTTTCAATTCTAACTTAGCCCTCTATTTATAGCAAAATGTTAGCACGCCGAAGCAGAATTGACTTGCTACCTGATGGTTTTACCTGCTACTATTCTACCCACCAAAAATCAGCCATCTTCCCCAACAACCAAAAGTGGGGCCCACCCATTTCTAGAATTTTCTACCAAAATCATTTATAAACCTAATTTTGGAATCAGTCACCTCCTAAAATTTATAAGAAATCATTCGTTCATTTTTAACGGTTCAAAATTTATGAAAAGATACTCAACTTATATATGTATAACATATCCAACAATCACAACGATCCAACGGTCAGATTAAAAATTATAACTCACACAATAAAGCTATAAGAACACTGATTTGATCTTT
Organism: Panax quinquefolius; assembly: GCA_020205615.1. Lineage (NCBI taxonomy): Eukaryota > Viridiplantae > Streptophyta > Magnoliopsida > Apiales > Araliaceae > Panax > Panax quinquefolius. The sequence goes on along the minus strand of CM035170.1, from coordinate 23,628,834 downwards.
TAATACCTCCAATCCGACAAAATACTGATAAAATACCTCAACATTAATTCCTTCATTTATAACCACATAAATAAATCCATCATTTATATCCACATCAAATAAATATTTCATTATCATATAAATCAATAATTAATTATTCACAAATAATATTACAGAATCACAATAATGACAACCGTGCGGGCTTCAGTGAAAAAGGGGCTTTCCGATAAGGACTTCTCTTCACTTGGCGTAATTAAAGCGATCAAACCTCTCCTCGATGTAACTTTCTAGACATTGCCAATAATGCTATCTAATAATATTATTCAAATAATATGAATTATTGATCTGATAATGGAGATATTATGCAGTGACAATTATTTAAACAACAATAATATAAAATATCAACGCATCAATTATTGGTTCAATAAAATAAAATATTGAACAGTAATTACTGTAACAATTATTGAGTAGTGCCTTCTCACGTAAGAATCAATAATTAAAAAAAATACTGTGCAATACCGTGTGCTACTGTCCAACTACGCGTTTCACTGTATTTTAACCACTAGGTATTCCAACAGTGTTAACGGTAACAACTACGCCGTTATTTATAAAAACTCAAATTTGTCGCTTTTATCCCAAGCTTATTCTACATTATGGGGCCACAAATGGTTGTGTTGCCGCATTTAATATTCCCAAGCCCAAAATAGGTATACAACACCCATTCCGAAGTCGTCAAAATACATGGTACAGAAATAACTACAACTTTATTAATACAACATAAAAACTGTGAGTTTAAATATAAATATTGTCATCTAGACAATATCCACACTCAAATAAGTCCTCACTAAAATTATTGATACATTATTTTACAAAAATGGTGAGGACTACTAAAACGACTTTCTAAAACCTTCATTCCATACCCCGACTAGTACTCGCTACATTCTCACCTCCAGAGAAGAAAAATGGAACAAAAAGGAAAAGGGTGAGCTCAACTAGCCCAGTAAAGAATATTATGACTAAGATAATATAGAACAAATTATCGTTAGTCTTCAACAGGTAAAAATCTAATAGAATACAATAGACAACAAGTTTTAAATCAATATTCGCAGTGGAAATAATAATTCATTAGAAGAGTTAAGTAGAGAATAAAATCTATTATCTTCTATATATGAATTTAGAAGTTCATCGTCAATATTTTATCCCTGTAACATCAATCAATATATATCTCGAATCAAATATTCATCTTTTGCACTACAAAGCCAAAGATATTCATAAGTTGGTCATGTTCATCTAAACACTATTCATCTTTTGACACTACGGCCAAAGATATTCATCGAAATCATTCATCTTTGCACTACAAAAGCCAAAGATATTCAGATTATATCATCATTTTGGATCGAGGATGATGAAAATATTTTAAAGAAAATGAATCCAAGTGAAACAAAAGAATAAATATTTAGGATTCAGATTTCAAAGCCTATTCCATGTCCAAAAATACCTCATAAATAATCATAGTGAGTAAAATTCAAGAATGATCAAAACATGGATACAATCAAAGCTAGTTTCCATAATAGATATTTTGGACGAAAAACGAAAATTTAATTTTTCTATGAATAGTGTCGTATTCGTGAATAGTGCGATATACGTGAATAGAGCTGTATACATGAATAGTGACTCCGACACTAAAAGATAGAAATTTCACAAAAAATTATCATGCTTCGTGAATAGTACTCGTGAATAGTAACTCGTGAATAGTAACTCATGAATAGTAACTCGTGAATAGTAACTCATGAATAGTAACTCATGAATAGTAACCCCGACATAAAAAAGTTTCAAATTTGATAAAACGTTCCAACCAATATTTTGGCATAATGATATTGAAGAAATAATATCATTTTAAAAAAAATAATATCCCTTACCTCAAAAGGATAGTATACGATTGGATATAGTGCTTTGAAAGAACTTGCACCAGTAAAGCAATACTCAAAGTACTAAAATACTCACAAAATACGCTCAATATATCGAGAGAGAGAGAGAGAAAACTTCAGATTTACGGTGTGATTTTCAATTCTAACTTAAGCACCCTATTTATAGAAAATGCTTAGAACACCAAAGCGTAAAATTTAATTTAATATTAATATATTATATAAAAATTTTACGCACACCAAATCAGATCCAAACATCACCACCAATAGTCAACTAAATCAAAAAATGTTTTTGTTATTAAAAATAATTAAAACTTTCAAAAATCAATTATTTAGAAATATCGAACTTCAATAATTCATAATAAATAGCCCTTTTATCAGAAAATTTGAATCTTCATGATTTTATATAGGAAATTCAATTTCTACAACTTTGCGTAAGAAAGTTTTTCCAAATTCCAAATAGAAATTGATCAAATCCATAAACGGGTGATTTTACAAGCTATAATCAAATTTCAGTTAAGAAATGGGCCCACGATACATATTTAAATGTTTTAAACAACTTTTGCAACAAAAAATACTATTCCTCCTCATATACTTATATATCCCACATTCATTGTAAAAATATCATCATTATTATATTATAATAATATAATAAAATATTATTTTATCAAAAAGATAAAATATCGATTTTCAACAATTGTCACTTTAAAAATTTTCTCCATCTATATCCACATAAAATGAATATTTTCTCATCATATAAATCAATAATTAATTATTCACAAATAATATTACGTAATCACAATATCGACAACCGTGCAAGAAAGAGGGATTTTTAATAAGGATTTTCCTCATGCGCCTGCAATTAGGTGACCAAAACTCTCCTTAGAAAGAACTTTCTAGACATTGCCAATAATGTTTTCTAATAATATTATTCAGATAATATGAATTATTGCTTCGATAATGGAAAATATTGTGTAGTGACAATTATTGAAACAACAAAGAATATAAAATATCAACGCAAAGAATTATTGAATCAATAAAATAAAATACTAAATAAGAATTCATCGTAACAATTATCGAGTAGTGCCTTTCACGTAAGAATCAATAATTGGTGCAATACCGCGTGCTATCGTGCAACAACGCAGACATTATTGTGTTTTTTAACCACGGGTATTCCAATGTTGTTAATCTCAGAATAACTACGCTGTTATTTATAAACAACTTATACTTTTCATTTTCTTCATCCAATCGCTTTCAAGTTATGGGGCCCACAAAAGATCGCTACCGTCGCATTTAATATTTCCCGACAAAGAAGAATATTCCACGACCAAACGAATATTCCCGACAACAATGAATATTTTATAACCACCAGCTTATTTTAAAATATTTGAACATTTTACCAATAACTAACCACATTAGTCAATTCAATCCTTACTATTTCAAAATAATAAATAGAGGAAATTAAATTTCATTTATAAAAAGTTGGGGTCTTACAACCTTCCCTTCTTTTGAAATTTCGTCCTCGAAATTGACGTACGTACCTGGTGTTTTAAAAAGGTGAGGATACCTTTTTTTCATTTTTGATTCTAACTCCCAGGTCATTTCTTCAATAGCATGGTTTCTCCACAAAACCTTAACTTTTGGTATAACCTTAGTGCGTAAGACATGCTCTTTCCTATCCAAGATCTTGACAAGTATCTCCTCGTATGTTAAATCTTCGGCTATCTCGTCTGCTTCTAACTCAATAATGTGGTTCGGGTCCTTCACATATTTACGAAGCACATATATGTGAAAAACGTTATGAACACGAGACATGCTTGGAGGTAACGCGAGTCTATAGGCCACATTTCCTACTCGTTCAAGAATCTGAAATGGACCAATAAATCGTGGATTGAGCTTTCCTCTCTTCCCGAATCTTGTAACTCCCTTCCATGGAGCCACACGCAACAATACATGATTCCCAATACTAAATTCCACGTCCTTTCGATGAAGATTCACATAACTCTTTTGTCCATCCTATGCCATTTGTATACGTTGTCGAATCATTTGGATCTTTTCTGTAGTCATACGTACCAACTAGGGTCCCAACAATGTTGCTTCACCCTCCTCATCCCAACATATTGGAGAGCGACACTTTCATCCATACAACGCTTCGAATGGAGCCACACCTATACTTTCCTGATAATTGTTGTTGTAGAAAAATTCCACCAATGGTAAATAAATAACCCAACTCCCTTTGAAATCGAGGACACAAAGTCTTAATAGATCTTCAAGAGTTTGAATAGTCCTCTCTATTTGTCCGTCCGTTTTAGGATGGTATGCCGAACTAAATTGTAAATCCGTGCCCATAGCTTTTTGCAAGCTAACCCAAAATCTTGAAGTGAATTTTGGGTCACGATCCGAAACTATGGATACTGGCATGCCATGCACTCTTACAATCTCATTTACGTATATACTAGCAAGACGTTCAAGGGGATAAGTCTCACGTATAGGCAAGAAAGAGCAGACTTGGTTAATCTATCAATAATAACCCAAATAACATTTATGTCTTGAGAAACCTTGGGAAGACCCGTAACAAAATCTATGGTAATGTGTTCCCACTTCCATTTCGGAATCTCAAGTGGTTGCAATGGACCCTTAGGTACTTGATGCTCTGCCTTTACACGTTGACAAGTTAAACACATCGAGATAAACTTTTCAATCTCTCACTTCATATTGTTCCACCAAAATGTATGTCGAAGATCACGATACATTTTGGTACTTCCAGGATGGATTGCAAATGGTGTATTGTGTGCCTCCATCATGATCTTGTACTTCAAATCAGAATCATTAGGAACACAAAGACTGGAATGGACTCGAAGTATTCCTTCTTCATCGATTCTTGCTTTTGGAATAACACATTCTTGTACTTTCTTCTTCATAATCATCAGCCCCGGGTCTGTGGCTTAAGCAACTTTAACTTTCTCGTTTAAAGTTGGTTCTATACGTATACTTGACATCATTGCATGGGTCCCTAGAGTCTTGAATTCTATCTTCATCTTTTGTAAATCACACAAAATGGGCCTTTGTTTTAACAACATCGCATTTGTTCTCGCGTATGATCTTCTACTCAATGCGTCAGCTACCACATTCACTTTTCCAGGATGGTATTGGATAGTGTGGTCGTAATCTTTCAATAGCTCGAGCCAACGTCGTTTCCGCATGTTAAGTTCCTTTTGGGTGAAGAAATATTTGAGGCTTTTATGGTCTGAATATATCTCCACTTTTTCCCCATATAGATAGTGCCTCCAGATCTTTAGCGCGAAAACGATTGCTGCCAACTCTAGATCATGAGTAGGATAATTCCTCTCATATTCTTTAAGTTGTCGCGAGGCATAGGCTATGACTTTCCCACGTTGCATGAGAACACATCCTAACCCTTTGCTCAAGCATCGTCAGAGATAACAAATCCATCCCAACCAGATGGTATTGTCAAAATAAAAAAATAAATGAGTCTCCTCTTGAGATCTTGGAAACTCTTCTCTCGCATTCCTCGCTCCATACCTAATTTTGTATCTTTACGAGTCATTTGAGTTAATCTGAGTAGCGATTCTAGAAAATCCTTCCACAAATCTCCGATAATAACCACTAAGCCCAAAAGCTACGACTTTGGCCACCGTATTTGGTTGCTCCTAACTTCAGTATTGCTTCAATCTTTGTCGGGTCAACAGACACTCCATGTTTTGACACCATGTGCCCAAGGAATGCTACTTCCTCAAGCTAGAACTCGATTTCTTCAAATTTTGGCATATAGTTTGTTATCACGGAAGCCTTTTGCAAGATCAACTTCAAAATGGCGCCATGATCTTCACGGCTTTTGGAATAGATGAGGATGTCATCAATAAAGACAACAACGAATCGATCCAAATATTCCTTGAATACTCTGGCTCATCATATCCATGAAAGTCGCAGGAGCATTAGTCAATCCAAAGGACATGACTAGGAATTCATAATGCTCGTACCGAGTTCTGAAGGTAGTCTTCAGAATATCCTCAATTTTAACCTTCAATTGATGATATCCGTAAACTAAGATCGATTTTGAAAAGAATTGTGCTCCTTTCAATCGGGTCAAACAAGTCATCAATGTGAGGTAGCGGATACCTATTCTTGATAGTGACATGGTTTAATTCCCTTAATCGATACAAAGTCGCATACTCCCGCTCTTTCTTCTTTACAAATAAAAACAGAGCACCCCAAGGAGATGTACTAGATTTAATGAAACCGATGTCCAACAACTCCTATAGTTGGACCTTTAACTCCTCAAGTTCAATAGAGCCATTCGATATGGGGTTTTAGAAATGGGCTTTGTATGCAAGTTCAAGGTCAATAAAGAATTCAACTTCACGCTATGGGGGTAGACCGGAAGTTCTTCAGAAATACGCCAGAAAGTCAATAACAACAGAATATTATTCAAATCGACGTGTCTTTATTCAAATCCATAACATAGGCTAAGAAAGCTTGACATCTATTTTTTAATAAACGAATAGCTTTATGACTTGATATAATAGTGATTGATTTTAATGGCTTAGTTGTTTGAATTCGCACAACAGGTTGGTTAGGAATATGAAAACTAACAACCTTACGAAAACAATCAATTTTGGCATGATGAGTAGTTAACCAATCAATCCCTAAAATCACGTCAAATGCAAGTATCTTTAAAGAGATAAGGTCAACAGTAATGTGATGGTGTCAACTTGGATCAAACAAGATTTATAAACAGTGGATGTGATGAAAGTTTCTCCTAACGGAGTTTCCACAGATAGGTCAAAGTCTAATTTCTCCGGAGTCAAGTTTAAACGTTGAGCACAAGCAGGAGAGATAAATGAATGGGTAGCACCGATATCTAGTAATGTATAAACTTCGCATGAATTTATGATTAGCTTACCCGTGATCACCTCGTTTGGGTTCCTCGCATGTTGACCAGTCACGACAAACGCTCTTCTAGAAATCGTTGACTTTGACTTTTTGGGATGACCTTTTGAGTCACCATCCCTCATTGGACTTGGTTTCGCCACAAAGGCAATCTCGAGCGATATGCCCTTCCTTTCCACGCTTATAACATACCTTAAACTGTCAGGGCGCTTTCAATGATATGTCCTTCTTTTTCGTGACTTATAAGATATAACCGGTGGTCGTTCTCCTCCCTTGGAACCATTCTGTCTTTGGTGCCGACGCCTTCACATTGTCATTGTTGAATCTCCTCTTTTTAAAATCTCCCCCAACTCGCTTCTTCTATTTTCATGGCCACGATTACCACCAGAGTGGTTACCGCTTTTGTCTGAATGTTTTCTTCCCCGCTGGTTTTCATTGTCGACGATCGCCGCCACCAGCATTTATGACCCTCGTCATGTCCCTTCGTTGAACGTATCTCGCTATCTCGCTTCTAATAATTGAGCCATGTTGACAACATCTGAATATAAAAAAATTTATGAGAGATAAGATATTGTCAATCTCGGGTTTTAAACCTCTTAGAAACATCCTCATCATTAGTTCCTCATTTTCTACCAAATGAGGTGCAAACCTCGATAACTCGCTAACTTCGCCTCGTATTGGGACACCGCCATGTTTTTTTGTTCTAGTCTAATAAACTCTACCTCCTTCATACGGCGAATACTTTCGTGAAAGTATTTTTCGTTGAAAAGTTTTTCAAACGCTTCCCAAGACATGCGAGAGCGCGACAGTCGGGTAACGCTTTCACAGACTCCCACCAATAATCGCTTCGCCGCCACGGAACATAAAGGTGGCGAATGGAACCTTCGTTCCTTCGCGCATCCCAAGACATCGAATATCTTGGTAATTTGTTTGACCCACGCGTTTCCGCCATGATCGGATCCGCTTTTCCTTAAATTTTCGTGGTCCTAACTCTTTGAATCGCTTGTCATGATATGTCAGCAAGGTTGCTATCATTTTCACCAGATTTCGTACACGAAGTCTCCTCGTCTGGTTTTGCATGAACGCAAAAAGCTCCTAAACATCCCGGCTGTTCATCGCTTCGCTTAGTGGTGTTGTTTACATGAGGAATATTGCCTTTCTGCTGCAAGTTCCCCGGGTGGTGATTAAAGGTGTTTCCACGGCCTCATTAACTCCACCGTTAATATTCTCACCGCCATTCTTAAATATCGCCATAAAACAAGGGTTAATTAAACAAATTAACATATCACATATTAACCATATACTTAAATCGACCAATAAATAAGCTTAGGTATGACACACTAATAAGGATTACTCGCCTCTCCCTCCTAGTACTATTCCCCGATCTCCGCCAGAGACCATATCCCTAAGCTCGATATTAATTGTGACGCCTTAAAAATAGGTATAAAACACCCATTTCGAGTCGTCAAAATACATGGTACATAAACAACTACAACTTTATTAATACAACATAAAAACTGTGAGTTTAAATACAAATATTGTCATCTAGACAATATCCACACTCAAATAAGTCCTCAGTACAATTATTGATACATTATTTTACAAAAATGGTGAGGACTACTAAAACGACTTTTTAAAACCTTCATTACATACCCCGACTAGTACTCGCTACATTCTCGCCTCCTGAGAAGAAAAATGAAACAAAAAGGAAAAGGGTGAGCTCAACTAGCCCAGTAAAGAATATTACGACCAAGATAATATAGAACAAATTATCGTTAGTCTTCAACAGGTAAAAATCTAATAGAATACAATAGACAACAAGTTTTAAATCAATATTCGCAGTGGAAATAATAATTCATTAGAAGAGTTAAGTAGAGAATAAAATCTATTATCTTCTATATATGAATTTAGAAGTTCATCGTCAATATTTTATCCCTGTAACATCAATCAATATATATCTGGAATCAAATATTCATCTTTGCACTACAGGCCAAAGATATTCATAAGTTGGTCATGTTCATCTAAACACCTGTTCATCTTTGCACTACGGGCCAAATGTTATTCATCAGAAATCATTCATTTTTGCACTACAGGCCAAAGATATTCAGTTATATCATCATTTTGGATTGAGGATGATGAAAAATATTTTATAGAAAATGAATCCAGTGAAACAAAAGAATAAATATTTAGGATTCGTATTTCAGCTATTCTATATCCAAAAATACCTCATAAATAATCATAGTGAAGTAAAATTCAAGAACGATCAAAACATGGATACAAACAAAGCTAGTTTCCATAATAGATATTTTGGACGAAAAACGAAAATTTAATTTTTCTATGAATAGTGTCGTATTCGTGAATAGTGCGATATACGTGAATAGAGCTGTATACATGAATAGTGACTCCGACACTAAAAGATAGAAATTTCACAAAAAATTATCATGCTTCGTGAATAGTACTCGTGAATAGTAACTCGTGAATAGTAACTCATGAATAGTAACTCGTGAATAGTAACTCGTGAATAGTAACTCATGAATAGTAACCCCGACATAAAAAAGTTTCAAATTTGATAAAACGTTCCAACCAATATTTTGGCATAATGATATTGAAGAAATAATATCATTTTTAAAAAAATAATATCCCTTACCTCAAAAGGATAGTACTTCTGATTGGATATAGTGCTGAAAGGACTTGCACCGTAAAGCAATACTCAAAGTACTAAAATACTCACAAAAATACGCTCAATATATCGAGAGAGAAAGAGAGAGAAAACTTCAGTTTCTGGTGTGATTTTCAATTCTAACTTAAGCACCCTATTTATAGGAAAATGCGTAGAACACCAAAGCAGAAAATTTAATTTAATATTAATATATTATATAAAAATTCTTACGCACACCAAATCAGATCCAAACATCAGCCACCAATAGTCAACTAAATCAAAAAAATGTTTTTGTTATTAAAAATAATTAAAACTTTCAAATATCAATTATTTAGAAATATCGGAACTTCTATAATTCATAATAAATAGCCCTTTTATCAGAAAATTTGAATCTTGCGATTGTATATAGGAAATTCAATTCTCTACAACTTTGCAGAAGAAAGTGTTTCCAAATTCCAAATAGAAATTGACCGAAATCCATAAACGGGTGATTTTACAAGCTATAATCAAATTTCAGTTAAGAAATGGGCCCACAGACATATTTAGAATGTTTCATACAACTTTTGCAACAAAAATACTATTCCTCCTCATATACTTATATATCCCACATTCATTGTAAAAATATCATAATTATTATATTATAATAATATAATAAAATATTATTTTATCAAAAAAGATAAAATATCGATTTTCAACAATTGTCACTATAAAAATTTCCTCCATCTATATCCACATAAAATGAATATTTTCCTCATCATATAAATCAATAATTAATTATTCACAAATAATATTACAGAATCACAATACTGACAACCAAGCAGGATTTTTAATAAGGATCTGGAATCAAATATTCATCTTTGCACTACAGGCCAAAGATATTCATCAGTTGGTCATGTTCATTTAAACACCTGTTCATCTTTGCACTAAGGGCCAAAGATATTAATCAGAAATCATTCATCTTTGCACTACAGGCCAAAGATATTCAGTTATATCATCATTTAGGACTGAGGATGATGAAAAATATTTTAAAGAAAATGAATCTAGTGAAACAAAAGAATAAATATTAAGGATTCGTATTTCAGCTATTCCATGTCCAAAAATACCTCATAAATAATCATAGTGGAATAAAATTCAAGAATGGTCAAAACATGGATACAATCAAAGCTAGTATCCATAATAGATATTTTGGACAAAAAACGAAAATTTAATTTTTTTGTGAATAGTGTCGTATACGTTAATAGTGTCGTATACATGAATAGTGACTCCAACACTGAAAGATAGAAATTTCACAAAAAATCATCATGCTTCATGAATAGTAACTCGTGAATAGTAACTCATGAATAGTAACTCGTGAATAGTAACTCATGAATAGTAACTCATGAATAGTAACCCCGACATGAAAAAGTTCTAAATTTGATAAAAGTTCCAACTAATATTTCGGCATAATGATATTGAAGAAATAATATCATTTTATCAAAAATAATATCCCTTACCTCAAAAGGATAGCCCTCAAAATAATATCAATTATTTCGAAACTTTGGAACTTCAATAATTCATAATAAATAGCTCTTTTATCAGAAAATTCAAATCTTGCAATTTTTTTATAGGAAATTCAATTCTCTACAACTTTGCAGAAGAAAGTTTTTCCAAATTCCAAACAGAAATTGACCAAAATCCATAAACGGGCGATTATACAGGCTATAATTAAATTTCAATTAAGAAATGGGCCCACAGACATGTTTAACATGTTTTAACCAACTTTTGCAACAAAAATACTCTTCCTCATCATGTACTCATATATCCCACATTCATTGTTAAAATATCATCATTATTATATTATAATAAAATATTATTTTATCAGAAAAGATAAAATATCGATTTTCAACAATTGTCACTTTAAAAATTTTCTCCATCTATATCCACATAAAATGAATATTTTCCTCATCATATAAATCAATAATTAATTATTCACAAATAATATTACGAGAATCACAACATCGACAATCGTGCGGTTCGGGAAAGAGGAGGCTTTCCAATAAGGATTTCTCTCACTCTGCCAAGCAATTAGGTGACCAAACCTCTCCTTAACGAGAACTTTCTAGACATTGCCAATAATGTTTTCTAATAATACTATTTAGATAATATGAATTATTGCTTCGATAATGGAAAATATTGTGTAGTGACAATTATTGAAACAACAGTAATATAAAATATCAACGCAGCAATTATTGAATCAATAAAATAAAATACTGAATAGTAACTAGTGTAACAATTATTGAGTAGTGCCTTCTTACGTAAGATTCAATAATTGGTGCAATACTGTGTCTATCTCTTGTGCAACAACGCCAGACATCGTGTTTTAACCACCGGGTATTCCAACAGTGTTAACGGTAACAACTACGCCGTTATTTATAAACAACTTATACTTGTCGTTTTCTTCATCCAATCGTTTTCCGTTATGGGGCCCACAAAAGACTTCGTCGTCGTACGAATATTCCCCGAGAGCAAGAATATTCCACGACCAAACGAATATTCCCCAACAACAATGAATATTTTATAACCACTTGCTTATTTTAAAATATTTACGCATTTTACCCATAACTAACAACATTAATCAATTCAAACCTTAATATTTCAAAATAATAAATAGAGGAAATTAAATTTCATTTATAAAAAGTTGGGTTCTTATAGTAAAGTGCAAGAAACTCTTTCGCCTCGTAGATATAATAATCAATAGCTGCTTACTTTTACATATAATATTTGCAATTTATTTTGCCAGTATATGCTAACACTGTGTATGATCAACACATTTCATATATACTAAGTGAAAGCATATTTTGTTTCAGGACTCTAAATTTAGATGTGCCTATACTTGCTGATACGGTGTCTCTTCTCCACAAGGATTGTACCTTTGATGTAGAGATGAATTCAGCCTTGATGGATATACAGGATGACATTGAGGTGCCTCCAGAAATTCAAGAATGGGTCAAAGACAAACCCAAATCCAACCTTGATCAAACCACTTCTTTTAAGATCAGAACCTTAGAAAGCCCTAAGTTAATCCAGATTGGTTCAGACCTTATCCCAAACCAACGGAATGACATGGTTAAGCTATTAACCCAATTCTAGGATGTGTTTGCATGGTCTCATAAAGACATGGTGGGTTTGTCCACTGACATTGTCCTTCATCGCCTTCCCATTAAAGAGGGATTTAAGCCAGTCAAGCAAAAGCTCAGGCGATTGAAACCTGAATGGAGTTTAAAGGTGAAAGAAGAGATTGTGAAACAATTTCAAGCTGGCATCATAATGGTATCTACATATCCTGAGTGGATATCCAACATTGTGCCAGTACCTAAACCTGGAGGGAAGGTGCGAGTTTGCGTGCATTACCGGGACTTGAACAAAGCTTTCTTAAAAGATAGCTTTCCCGTGCCATTTATCCACATTCTCATTGACAATACTACGCAATACGACATATACTCCTTTGCTGATTGCTTTGTGGGATATCATCAGATCATGGTTGCTGAGGAAGATCATGAGAAAACTGCTTTCATCACACCTTGGGGAACTTTTTGCTATAAACGGTTGTCATTCGGCCTCATCAATGCCGGAGCCACCTATCAACGAGCTATGATGGATCTTTTCCATAACTTAATGCATAAAGAGATCGAGATCTACGTGGATGACATCATTGTCAAATCCCGGAAGGAGGATGACCATATAGACCATCTCAAAAAGTTGTTCAACAGGTTGCGTAAGTACAACTTGAAGTTGAATCTAGCTAAATGTGCCTTTGGTGTTAAATCAGGCAAGTTGCTAGGATTTCTAGTCAGCCACAAAGGGATTGAGCTGGATCCTGCCAAGATCCAAGCCATCACCGAAATGCCCATTCCTCAAACAGAGAAGGAAATACAGGGATTTTTGTGAAGAATCAACTTCATTAGCAGGTTTATCTCCCAACTCACAGTGACCTATGAGCTAATCTTCAAGCTATTAAGGAAGAACTCCTCCATGAAATGGAATGAAGAGTGTCAAAAGGCCTTCCTTACAATCAAGAAACAGCTAGTCAAAGTTCCTGTTTTGGTACCACCGTAGGGATGATGCTCCCCTGTTTATGTACATGTCCATAAGTAACAATGTCATGGGCTGCATGCTGGGACAGAAGGACGATAGAGGCCAATAACGAGCTATCTATTACCTCAGCAAAAGGTTCGTTGCAGTGAACACAAGTACACTCTGATCGAAAAGTCGTGTTGTGCTTTAGCATTGGCTTCCATGAGGTTATAACATTACCTCCATGGTCACGCAACCCATCTCATATCCTGCGTGGATCCTCTCAAGTACGTGTTCAACAAACCTATGTTAAATTGCTGACTGTCTAGATGGCAGTTGATCCTACAACAATTTGACATCATATATGTGACTCAAAAGTCCACCAAAGGTTAAGGAATTGCGGATCAACTGGCCGCCGCACCTTCAAGGGATTTCAAACCCTTGGAAACATATTTCCTTGATGAAGGAGTAATGACAGTGCAGCAACACCATCAGTAAGATACACGCCAATCATGGAAGATGTATTTTGATGAAGCTGTAAATATGGAAGGTTCTAGAGCTGGAGCAGTTTTAGTATCTGATACGAGGGAGCAGTATCCCGTTGCCGTCAAATTACAGTTTGTCAGCACCAACAATACGACTGAGTATGAAGGCTGTCTCATGGGGCTAAAACTTGCCCGTTCAATGGGCATCAGGAGGTTAACTGTCATTGGAGATTCGGAGTTGGTAATCAAAAAATCCACCAGAATCTATCAAACAAAGGAACTACATTTGCTGCCTTATCATCGGCAGGTTTTACAGATGGTTTTGGAGTTTGAAGAAATCTCCTTTCTACATATTCCTCATAATAGGAATGACTTTGCGGACGCGTTAGCAACTTTGGCCTCCTTTATTCGCATATCGGACAAGGAACATTTGCCAAGCGGCACAATTTCCCTGCACAAGGCCCCATCCTATGGGAATTACGTTAGAGAAGTATCAGATGAGCTACCTCCCAACCAACATCCTTGGTATCAGCATTTCAAGGAATATCTACGAGATGGATCTACACCCGCTGAGGCAAGCCCGATTGAGAAAAGGTGGATCCATCGACTTGCTATAAAGTTCTACCTGAGTGGAGATGCGTTCTACAAAAGAGATGCAGGACTAGGTCTCCTCAATTTTTAAACAAAGATCAAGCCCAAAGGCTTATGGATGAAATCCATGGCGGAGTCTGTGGCCCCCACATGAGTGGCCACCTCCTTGTCAAGAAAGTCCTCAAGACCGGACATTATTCGCTATCTCTCAAAGATGATTGCAATGACCACGTCAGGAGATGCTATCAGTGCCAGATTCATGGGAATGCTATACACGCCCCTCCACGGGAACTCCATAATATGAGTTCACCTTGGCCCTTCTCATTGTGGGGAATGGACGTTATCGGGCCCATTGAGCCTAAAGCCAATAATGGTCACCGATTTATCTTCACCATGATCGACTACTTTACCAAGTGGGTAGAAGCAGCCTCCTTCCCCAAGGTTACTAAAGAAGTCATCATTGCTTTCATTAGAAATAATGTCGTTTGTCGATAAGGACAACCATAGGTGATTGTGTCAGACAATGCCAAGAACCTTAACAACAAAATGATGGAGGAATTATGCAATAAATTCCACATCAAACATCTTAACTCTGTCATCTATCGTCCGAAGTTGAACGGTGTTGTTGAAGCGGCTAACAAAAATATCAAGAAGATTATGCAAAAGATGTCCGCCAACCACAAAGATTGGCCTGACCTATTGCCTCTTACTCTGTTAGCCTACAAAACCTCAATGCGTACTTCCACTGGGGCAACCCCCTACGCTTTAACCTATGGGATGGAAGCAGTGCTTCCCATAGAAGTTGAAATGGAATCCCTCAGAGTGTTGAATGACGCTCAGCTGGATGAAGACCAATGGGTACAAGACAGGTATCCCCAATTGTGTCTAATAGACGAAAGGCAAACCGCGGCTATCTTCTATGGTCAGTTATATCAACAAAGGATCGCCAGATCCTACAACAAAAAAGTCCGGCTATGGAAGTTTAAACTACATGACTTGGTTTTGAAGAAATTTCTTGATAAACAAGATCAGGCTAAAGGAAATTTTGCTCCTACCTGGGAAGGCCTGTTTGTTGTCAAGGAAATATTGACAGGAGGCGCTCTCAGATTGCAAGAAATGGACGACGATGAATTTCCACAACTCATCAACTCAGATGCCATGAAACGGTACTATGTCTGAAGTAATTCGCAAACACCCTGGTGTAAGACCACCAGATCACCAGTCATTCCGGTTCTTTAACCCTTTACCACCTACAACTTTCCTACACTTTGCCCCTCAGGGAAATATACTCTATAAGCCAGCAGCCTGGCTTTCTCCTTTGCACTCATACAACTTAGGTCATCCCACCGCGGATTGAACCTCTTGCGTTTGCAGTTTGGCTACCCATACATGGGATCAAACTTCTCCCACCTACAGTTTATCCTCAACCTAGGATTAAACTTTCTCCTCCCCGCACTCTGACCTGCACATGGGATTACGCTTTTCATCTCGCCTTGAGGGGTGAACTACGTCGACCTGATCTCCTCTTCAATAGGAGTATGTAGGCAACCATGTTACATGGCCCGGTCGCAATAAAAAAAACAACCAAAAACATTCCTACATAATTTCTACCATATACATCGTTGAACCTCTTACACCAGGTTCAAACTACGCTGACCTGATCTCCTCTTCAATAGGAGTACGTAGGCAGCCATTCTTGGTGCGGTCTCACCCCCTACCAAAACACAAACCCTTGTCAGTTTGTACTGGAATCATCCTTCAATACACTATATTTCCTTTGGCTTCAGACCAAAGGGATGGAATTACCTGAACTCCTCCCAAATAGGAGATTCAGCGACCATCTAAGCTGCGATCATGCCTTGAAGAGCAACACCAATCTATAAGAGATGGAATTAACTAGGCTTCTTCTAAATATAAGTGCTGGCGACCATCTGTGGTGCGGCCAATCTCAGAGAGGAAAGCCACACTCCTCTCCACATTTCTATCCATAAACCAGTCCCACGACACCAAAGATGGTAGGGATACACAGAGATCAATGATCCATTTTGAATTATCCAGAGACAACTCAATGTCCATCCATCTAGGAGGAATTTAGAATACATCAAGATCACAAGCCCTGAAGCAGCAGACAAAATATCAAGCAAGCAACAAAGCATATTAAAAGGGAAGTGATCCAAAAATATATTTCCCTATCATATATAATGCTGTTTGATATATATACAATGTAAACTGTACATGACAAAATGGATAAGCTAGTCTGTGCAGGTAAATACAAGCTCATCTACAAGTCATGGTATATGCGAGCTAACAAGCCCAACATGACGTCCCTCTCAAAAGACGGAGGTGAGGCTGTGGTCTCCTGTACGAGAATATCCACACGACCCAACAGATCTGCAGCCATCTGCATGGTGACCATATGATCGTCAATATATGCGTTCATCTCTACAATCATGCCAATGGTAAGGGACCTCACTCCAGTACTATCTGTGACAGCTACATCCCGGGCAGATATAGCACTATCCCGCTCAAATATAACTGCATCTCTGGCTGATCTAGCCTTATCCCGTTCAACAACAACGACATCTCTACGAGCTAATGCCTCGTCTCTCTCTAATAGAGCTGCGTCCCTCCCCTCAAGGCCAGTCAACATCTTAGATCGAGCATGATCTCTCTCAAAGGTCATCAGATGAAGACTCGCTCTAAATCTTGTGGCGAGTCTTTGAATCTGTGATCAAGATGGTACTAGGAGAATCCAGGAAGAAATCTTTGGCAACCCATGCAATGGCTCCTCCTCGATGTAGGTATCGATGTCCTCCATGGGCTCTGCATCGTCTGACTTGTTATCCGGTACTGCAGATACTACTGCAGCCGACAAAATTTCTGTCTCCATCCATACTGAATACTCTGCAGAACTACCTGGATGACTGACAGAAAAAGAAGTTATCTCACGCTGATCCCAACAAGCATACACACGAGATCGGTCCTCTGCTGAGAGGTATCGAGAAGCTGAACGCTGACCTATCGCCCCATCAAAAGGATGGAAATCCTGGAACTGGTCGAACTACGACATCACGGCCATTGGGTGATAAGTAGTCACACCTCTCCAACCAGCCAGAGGGAGATAGTCCATGCCCGGAGCGTGAGTAATAAAGCTGTATGGTGAGCAAAGCCCCGAGCACGGCAATATACTAAAAGGATCTCTGATATCTGCCAAAAATGCGGACCAAGATAGAGCATCTATACACTCCGACGGTTGAAAGGAGTATGACATGGCCACATCATGGGTAAAGCAATATCCATGACGTCTAAGGGTACAAACTGGTCTCAAGTGTGACATAAACCACACGTACAACATGACCGAACTCCCAGTGAACACTCCTACAGGATACGTGCAACAATAGGATGCCGACTGCAAGGTCTCTGCTAAAATCATAGGTACAATGGTACGACCCTCTCTAAGAGCTCTCACAGCCATGATCACACCAATGTCTATCTCGTCCATATATCATGGCATATAGACATACGACAATATGCACAGCAACAGTACATGAACTCTGGCCAAACGCCAATGGTCCTCCGGTGCGGTGAAATCCCCGGAATGTCGTGAGTAGCTATCCTCCGAGCCAAATCTGTCGTACAGAAAATGCTGGGATATCACGTGGCTAGATGTCAACTCGTCCTGCACTACTCTACACCGCAATCCTGTGAGAGTCATGAATCGTCTACTCATGTCTCCCAAAGCCAGATGCACGCAAGGTCTGTCTAAAGGCAACATCATCAAACGTGCATACTCCTCCAGAGTAGGAGTCAACTCATGGGTGCAGAACCGGAATACCTGCCTATCCGATAGCCAATGCTCTAGCGGAACCGGAATATCTGCCTGCGGGAACCTGAAACATCAATAAAGTCATGGTATGCTGCTGCAACTGATCTATAGTCACCCTGTCTGGTGGTGACATGCTATCATACCACGATCGCATACCCAATACCACCACTAACGGTGGGGTATGATCTATACGGCTAACTTTCGAAGAAGACATCTGTACGGGCCATGTCATAAGACCATCCAGGGGTCAATGCTGAATATTTCTGGACATACATACATATGCATAAAATTATACATGTATAACAGATAATGGATGGCAATATGATATAGGGAATGAAAAAAATGGTGCATACATTCCTAAGTATATCATCATCTAATACATCAGCTCTGTACAGCTATAAATACATAAAAATGGGGCACAGCCGCCCTCCTACTAATGGAGGCCTATCAAAAGATATAGCGAGAATGGGGAATAGCCACCCAATATCTAACAGAGGCATATCAAAAGATATAACAAGAATGTACATCAGAAGAAAACTAGGGTCTCGATGTCTACGTCCTCAATCGTGTCCACCTGATGTAACTCCTCCTGAGTCACTGGATCTCTATCAACAGGGATGTCAGGCCTATAAAGAGGAGGATCTGCCGCAAAACCGAATGGGTCATCCGAGGGGCGGTAGCGACTGGAAGGAACAAATGACTCCGCCTCTGCTGGATCTCTGCCCAAATGCCGGATAAATATATGTGCCTGATCCAACTGCCAGGTCAAGCTATCAATTTGGGTCATATGAGTCGGAGCTCGGACACAAACTACCAAATCCGTCATCATCAAGGATCCTGGAACCATATCCCCCATAAACTGTGTGGCGCGGGACTGGGCTCCAATAGTGCGAGGGGACCACCACCGTTGGAACGTCTCCTGAGTGCATGGACCCTCTGATAATGCAAAATCGTCAACCCCCAACAATGGGATATCAGTTACGGGTGACTGTGATACGGGCCAATGATGCCTGGCAGGAGGCAAGATCGGTATACGGATCTCCCCAGTGGTGCTCCTAATAGCACGCTCTCCTAAATATAGCTCTAAGCCTCCATCTATGAAGAGAGGAACTCTCCTGGTGGAAATCAAATACTCGAGTCCAGGCGGATGTCCATCCTCAAAGCCGATGGTCAAATGTTCCCCTGAATAGGGAATCCATGTAATGGTACCAGCTGTCAGCAACTCCAGCTGCATACGGCAGTGAGTGAATCCCTCAACTACAGGGACCTCCGGCAAAATAGAATGGTGCCATTGTCATCCTCGTTGATAGGTATCTAAACCTAACACACTCACAGGAAGCAAACATGGGAGCCTCTCTTAGGCCCAAAACTGCCAACATAATGGCAAAACATCAGCTATCAGTAAACACTATTAACCTATGAATGGGAAAAGAAAAGAGAAATACTCACCAGCAGAAATGGGTAAAATCCTAGCCAAGCCTCGATCAAACCCTGTATAGGAGCCCCGGAGGAAATAGGCAAAGGTATAGGAGCCCCAATCATACTCTCCAATACGGTCCACATTACGTGTGGTGCTGATCAAAACAAAGGATACCGTAGAAGAGTTATTTGCTATGAAGCAGCCTCGAATGATCATCAGGAACAATCGTCGTAGAACGCGATCCCTGATCATGACATCATCAGACATGTGCTCACTCAAAAGCCCACTCATAGCATTTACGCTTAAAGGACCTGAACGGACAGTCCTGCCTTTGAGCGCCTCCGCCGAAACTCCTAATAAGGATCTGACAGCAGTAGGGGTAATATTCGTCATGCAAGGCACTGGCTCCCCTCCAAACTCCATACCTGTGATAAAACACCAATCCATCGACGTCATCATCACCTCGCAATCCAGCAGATGGAGTGACTGAGTCTGATGAAACAATCGCTCAAACAATGCCCTGAGGTAACCCCAGGGACAACGACGGGGAAGGATGGAGAAGAATGCCCCAAATCCCCACTTATGCACTACCCCTCTATAGTCAGGATGAAGTGCCTGGTACATGGTGTGGATGCTAAACCAGTTCCCTCGAGGCTGTGTAAAACTTGGAACCTGCATGAAATGTAGATCAACATCAAAACCTTTTAATCCTCATCAATAGGAAAGAAGGAAGATCAAAGTCTAATGCCAGACCTTGTTAGCATGCAAGTACATCGATGGATGTCTGCTCAAAACACCCAGCAACTCTAGGTTTGCCACCTGAATGCTCGGAAACTCCCTACGAGGGACATGTGCAGCAGGAGCGGGATCATCAATCGGAATATTCGCCTCTTCGTCCTCAAAGTCTGGCACATCTACTCGGACAGGATGTATCACGGCCTCCACCAACAGACGAGGCTGTCTGACAGAACGGGGACGAGGAACTTCAGAAGCCCTCCACCGTACGCCATAAGTGGTCCTATAGGAACTGTTCGGCTGATCTGGATCCATGATATCTGAACAACAAGTCTCCAAATCATCTCAGAAAGGGTGTGGTATTTCCTTACCTAGAGCTTTCTAAAATGCATTTATGACTATATGCATGCATGCATTTACTTTAACATATAATAGAGTTAAAATGCATGACTACCCAATGGCTACATTTGGAAAATTTTTACCATAGTCCCCTTTGAAAATAGGACTATCCACATGCACATAGGCATGTCTAGGTGGCCATTCAGTAGCACACCTGCCCCAAAGTCATATACATAATATATGCATTAAAAATCAAAATCATCATGCATAAGGCCAACCTCAATACTAGAAGTACTTTTCCTTGCTACCTTGTGCTCATTGGACCTCAAATAGGACAAAAAATAGCAGAAAAAGGTGACAATTTGACTGTCTTAAAGGTCAAATTTTTCACATCATTATGTTCAGCATGGTTTAATACTTACATTTACTATGTTGAATATTTTTTATCAAGTCATTTTTGCATACATAATCACTACTATGTGTTTAGATGCATTTCGTGCGATAACTCACAATCCAACGGATAAAAACTGGAAGAAATACATGCATACGTTACCAGGATAGTGTAGAACACTTGTACAGTGACAGAATTTGGAAAAAATAGCCCGAACTCAGCAGATCTAAAGGAGGATCATGAATTTCTCTTCGGCGCCAAAAGTTGAAAATGACATGAGACCAACTTCTTTGGATTTTATCATCACGGTTGGCTGCATGAGCTCACATGTGGTATGTGATGTGCACTGCGGTACCGCGAGTAAGTGCACTGGTACCGCGCAGCAAGTGCACCTACGACACCCCTATATGGGACCCACCCCTCCGGCTCAGTCCAGTTCGAGTTACAAAGGAGTTCTTACGGACTAGAAAGGTAAAATCGGGAATAAAAATGCCACGCGATTGAGCAAAACAGCATACAATCCTGGTCTTCTCAGATGACACTCTGAATCTGTACATCACTCATTGGTACTCGCCTGAAGATAAGGTATACCCTACCGATGACCTCAGTTGTCACAAATCGCATACGGCAATACCTTATACATGTCCGATGCCGCCGACTCCAGGTCGTTACCATACGTGAGTCCTCGACGGGGGTTACAACGTGAGTCCCCGGCGGGGGTTACAACGTGAGTCCCCGATGGGGGTTATAATGTAGAATCCCTAGTAGGGGATTAGAATGTACATTCAAGCTGTTGACACACATATCAATGAAGGTCAAGCAGCCTTGACGTTATCTCAGTCGATAGCAGTTAAACCTATCAGAGCTCTAGAGCTATTCGAGAATTTCATGCTCGATTACTCATATTCCTCCAGTGGATCCCCGGTGGGGGTCACAACGCAATGTTCTGTTGATTCACACGTCAGCGAAGGTCAAGCAACCTTGACGATCTACTCACAGAGTCTCAGCCGTTGATTCGCACGTCAGCGAAGGTCAAGCCACCTTGACAGTATATCCCACGGGATGTTTCAGCCATTGATTCAAATGTCAGTGAAGTACACGTCAACAAAGGTCAGGCATCCCTGACAGCATTTGCTGTTGGCAGTAAATCCAATAGAATCTTGACATGCATGTTGGGCTACAACCCCGTACACATACATCATACACTTACATCATTTTGATACCCATAGTACCATGTTTGTCTTGTTGTGTTTCAAGTGTCTAGGATTCTTTATCCTACCCATGCATTGCCATGCATGAGTATGATAAAGAGGGGCATCTGTAGACACTCGAAATTTTCTGTACTACTATCACTAACATTGCAGGAGGACAGATTTGTCTTTTAAGAGGGAACCCTAAAAGACAATCCATATCCATCTGGGATCTACTGGGAAGCTCAAACATCAACCCCGGAGCCCACTTTGGGAGTAACAATTCCAACCTCGGATGTAACCCCGAGGCATGCAGATCCAATACCAGAACACACACCGGAGAAGACCGATTAATCTCGAAGATAACCCCGAGGTATCCAATCTCAGTCCCAACCATGGGAATAGCCACCAACCTTGGTCGTAACCACAAGGAATGCAGTTTCGGCGATAACACCGAAAATACTTGTTTCAAATGATACCAGCTTCAATCTCGGCGCTCATAACGAGATACACTGCACCAACCCGGCAATAACATCGGGAAGACAGGGACACCTCAAAGGTGATAATGAGGACCTTCAATAATTGCAGCAGTCCAATCTCAGCAAACTCTGAGCAACGTCTTCTTCATTAGCCCAATCCGGCGATAACACCGGTGAGGGGCAACATCGTCATCTCGTCAACATGATGCCACGTCACGTCGTCTTAACATCTTTACGCAATGATGTCCTACAAGACTAACCAATCCCGAGTGACTATTGTGCGGGGTAACAGATGAAAAGTTGAAGCTTGAAGTCCGGAGGGCATCGTTCCATCTTCAATGACTTCGTACAAACTCTAATCCCATGCCATCGTGACAACTCAACAACGGTGGTCCGAAATAGGTCTGTATACCTCAAAGCGGATGCGGATTGCACTTCTTAAAGTTCGAGTGGACATTACGATTGCTCGAGTGCACGTACTTTGAGACGACTGGGCAAAAACCCGGGCCCACCCGGGTTGCCTTTAGTACACCTGCGGCTAAAATGCCTATAAATAGAGGGCTTGGGCTGCCCATTTTGCAAGAGAAAAAGGTGAGGAAGCCCTGCCTAATTTGCTCTGCACTCACCCCATGCAATGTACTTTCCCGTTTTAAACACCTGTGAGCTCATATATAGCCCTTTTGTACCTAAAAAAGTTAGTGTTTACCCACTCTAAAGATATAGAAGTCTTCTTTAGCAGTGAGCTGTAAGCCTTCTCACACACTTTAGAGTCTTTCTCTTCATCCTTGAACACATCCTTCTACACGTTGAGAGTCGTGTTGCTTTCTTTTGCCCGGATTTCGGTCCAGTGGTTTTATTTCAGTCTGTATATATATTATATATATATATATATATATATATATATATATTTACATATATATTGACTAACATTATCGAGTTATGCCTCGATGAGCCTAGAACTTGATGCAGAGCATTTATTTGATTTTTATATATATATATATATATATATATATATATATATATATATATATACACATTTATATATATTAGCATTTGTCGGACTTTGTTGATGAGCCTGAACTTGATGCGGAGGCGTTTACTCGCTTTTATATATATATATTTATATATATGAACTTTTTGGTCGTACTACATTTGATGAGCACGGATTTTACATGCAGTGCGTTTATTATATATATATATATATATATATATATATATATATATATATATATATATATATATATATAGCTGTGGTCAAACTACATTCGATGAGCACGGATTTTACATCGATATGCGTTTATTATATATATATATATATATATTTCGTCCCACGGAGTTTACTTACGTGGTGGTTGATCGCTTCTGACTTTCTTTACGTTTAAATCACCTGGAGTTTTCTTCGTGGCAGTTGGTCGCTTTGTACAGCTTTCTTTAGATTTCGTCATGCCTAGAGTTTATTTCGTGGCGGTTGACCGTATTTACAGCTTTATTTTTGTTTTGTCCCGCCTGGAGTTTCCTCCGTGGTGGTTGATAGCTTTTTACAGCTTTATTTACATTTTTGATCCGCCATGGAGGTGCTTCGTGGTTGGTGATCATATCTTTATATATATTTACAGCTTTTATATATATACCTGCTTACTTCTTTCATACAAATTATGGTATCTTGTGCGCCTAGGAATCATGTGATCACAAATTCAACCAATTGGATCTAGATTCGGTTCCCGTGATGGACATTTTCAGCTGTAAGCAGCTTTTAAATTATCCTGCAGTGTCTAAATTTCCTCAGATGGTTTCCATACCCACGAGGAAGTCGGCATTATTTTGTACATTATTTTCGTACGGATGCCTCTCATCTGTCAAATAAAAGCAATCAAGCCGAACACTTAATAAAATGGGAGTGTAAAAGGTCTCAATTACTATTGAGCATCAGGGTTTGAAAAACCTTTTTATAAGGCATCATTGCTATATCTTGCTAAAAACTGAATTTTTACATAAATTCAAACCTTGTGTATATAGGTTCGAACGAGGCCTCGCACTACTTCCAAATAACAGCATATAGACCCACACACACACACATTACGATAATAGTTTCTTAAAAAGAGGCGGTTACCGTGGTAACACGGATGTCGGGGGGTGCCTAACACCTTCCCCCCGCATAACCAAGTCCCCGGACCCTAATGAATCTCGGTTTCATTTACCCGTTTAACAGTGTCATATCACTGGGTCAATGTGCAAACCTTTTCTCGGTTGTGTTGGTACAACCATTTAAAAAACCAACTGGCGACTCTTAACAGTCCATCGTCGACATTATACATGTCGGACCTTTTTCACTTGTTTTTTCAAACAAATCTCACCTAAAATGAGAACACCAAATAACAAGTAACGGAAAAGGACATCTAAAAATCCCGACGTCGACAAAATGTGCTAGAATTTATTTTCAAAAGTGGTGGGCTTGAATAGTAGCAGGTAAAGCCACCAGGTAGCAGGTTAGTCTGCTATGGCATTCTAAGCATTTTCCTATAAATAGGGTGCTTAGTTAGAATTGAAAATCACACCAGAAACAAGTTTTCTCTCTTTTTCTCTCTATATTATCGAGCGTATTTTATGAGTATTTAGATACTTTGTGAGTTGCTATTCATCAGTGCAAGTTTTCTTCAGCCTTATACCGATATTCCAATCAGAAGTACTGATATTTTGAGGTAAGAGATGTTATTTTTCTCATAATGATGTTATTATTTCAATATCATTATACCGAAATATTGGTATGAATTTTATTATGAAATTTCTACATTTTTGTGTCGGGGTTAGTATTCACGTATACGACACTATTCACGAATACGACACTATTTACAGAAAAAATGAAATTTTCTTTTCTTTGTCCAAGTTGTCTATTATGGTTATTATCTTTGATTGTATCCATGTTTTGATCTTTATTCTTGAATTTTGCTCCACAATTGATTATTATAAGGTGTTTTTGAACTTGGATAAACTAAAGTACGAATCCCTAATCTTTGATCTTTTATCTTACTAGATTCGTTTTCTTTAAGATATTTTTCATTATCCTCAGTCCTAAATGATGATATTACTGAATATCTTTGGCTTGTAGTGAAAAGATGAATGATTACCTAATGAATATCTTTGGCCCGTAGTGCAAAGATGAACAGGTGTTGAGATGAACATGACCAACTGGTGATACAAATGAATATATTTGGCCTATAGTGCAAAATTGAATATTTGATTCAAGATGTATATTGATTGATGTTACAGGGATAAAATATTGATGATGGACTTTTAAATCTTAGAAGATAGTAGAATTCTTTCTCTACTTGACTCCTCTAATGGATTGATGTTCCGCTGCAGTTGTTGATCTAAAACTAGTTGTCTATTATATTTTATCAGATTTTTCCCTGTTGAAGACTAATGATAAATTGTTGTTTATTATCTTAGTCATAATATTTTTTACTGGGCTAGTTGAGCTCACCCTTTTTCCTATTTGTTCCATTTTTCTTCTCAGGAGGTGAGAACATTGTAACATTCCAGAATTTTAAAGTGTAATATTAAATATTTATTGATTTATATAAATATTTTAATGGATATGTTTATTGTTGAAAAAATAATTGTTCAATTTGAATTGATGTGGTTTAGTTAATTATTTGTTGAATAAATAATTAAATATTAAATATTTATTGAATTATATAGGTATTTAATGGCAATTTGAGTTGATGTGATTTAGTTAATTATTTTTGGATAAATAATTAAGGAGGTAAGAAAATTAATTGTTATGAGGTTATATACTAATTTAATTTAATAATTAAGTTAGGGAGCTAATAATGATTAAATGAATTATAATATTCTAATTGGAATTTGTGATTTAAAATAAAGTGTTAGTTGGTTAAATAAAATTATAATTATAAAGAAATTATAGTTTTGTGATAATGATTTATGTATTAAAGTAATTTAATAGATTAATAATTTAATTGATTAATTTAATTAAATTAATGTGTGACAAATAACCTTGCTATAAAGGAGTTATTAAAATAAATTAAAAGAGCTTAATTCAGTTTTTCCAAACAAGGCCTAATGCCTATTAAGTCTTTAATATAATTGGGTTTTACCAAACAAGGCATAAGGACTAATTGATTATATTTTTAGTGGTTAGCAAAACAAGCCTTATGGCTTTTGATTTTTAAAACTCAAATAACTGATATCAGTTATATATTTTATATTTATATCATATAATCAATGTATATTATATCCATATACGTTATATCATAAGACGTAAGAATGGAGGAGAGAGGTTAGAGAGAAGAAAAGAAAAACTCAGAGGAAGAAGAAGGGAAGAAGAAGAGAATAAGAAAATAAGAGAGGAAGAAAGGCTAGAGATTGGAGAAGAAGAAGCTTGAGAATAGAAAGGAATTGCCATCATCATCTTCTTCAAGGTATTGTTCTATTTTTTTTTTAGTTTTAAAAGTTTAGTTTTTCTCTTCCCAAATTCTCTGTAGAATCCTTGTGTAAGCATGAATTTTTTTTTTTGTTATGTGGCTTTATATGACATACTAGTGATGTTAAAACGATTTTCATAAGTTATAGTCAATGTATTGTTGTTATGTATGAAGTTTGTGAAGAAAACCTTTTTACAGAGAGTTTTTGTGAATGAGATGGGTTAATTTAAAGTAGAAATTGAGGGTTAATTAGTTGTTTAGTTGATAAATTGATCATCTAATTTGATAGAGTATGTATAATTATTGAAAAAGATGTTTTGAATTAATTTTTTTGGTTGAAAAATAAAATTTACAGTGTTGATTTTCATTAAAATATCAAAAAGTGAGTTTTTAGCAAAAACAGTGAAATTGGATGTTTTAAATTTGTTGTTTTTGTTGTTATATGGGTAGAAACATGTTGGGAGTTCTTGAATTATGTTTACATGAAGTTTTTATATGAACTGCATGTGAATTAGTCTGTTAGAAACGAGCTTGTAGGCCAAAATGGCTTTTTCTTATCTTGTTGTCAAGAAAGTCAATGAATCGAAAATTACTTTGGCATGGCATGCACTAGCTTAGCGACGTTAGTGGCGTAGCCTTATCGCCATCGCTTAGCCATGATCTTGGCTTCATAGTTTATTCACTGCGTTAGCATGATGCCATCCTCATGCCGTGGTATGACCATAGTGTAAAGCTGTGGTATGGCCGTGGCTGAGTTAGCAGAATGGTCTGACAGTGTAATTTTTGTACGCAAAATTTTAAGAAAAGTTATGTGATGATAGTAGGACTGTAAAATGTTAATTTTAGTATTTCTATACTATGAATAATTATGTTATTAAAGATTAACTTGTGTTATAGCTTGATTAGGTGATTAAAAATCCAATTTTAAATGATGAACGTACTTAGTTATGTTTGTAAAGTGGTAATGGCTAACTATGTCATGATGACATATGTTTATAGGATATTGTGATTCGTATTGATTCGGTTTAGCCTACGAGCAAGGCAAGTTTTCTAATCTATTATCTTGTTAATTCAATTAATGTTTTCAATTCGATTACAATATAACGATGTAAGTTATTCTGGAGCAAGTTATTCTTGTATTTAACTTGTTGTTTAGCATGCACAACTATATATACTAATGTCGAACATTTCTATCATTCAAATTGCTATGCAAGCTTAGTATTCAATTCTAATTAACCTTGGCTTAGTATTGTTCAAGCAAGGTATGCTATAATTATTCAAATTGTATGCTATTAGATTATTCCTAAAGCATGACTTTAGTTTACTATGATTGATTCAATCACGATTATTCTATAGTAGAGTGTTACTGGCTTTATTCAACTACTCCTTAGTTGATGTTCGTGAATTCCAAATTACATTGAAAGCTTATCCAAACCAAACTTCCTTTGGTGCGGACTTGTACTCTAAATACTGAGTTGAATAACCCTATTGTTATGATTAGGGGTTAACTTACGCATAGCGTTAAAATGTTTGTGCACAATACATTGTATGAATGGTGATCCCCCTAAGTACGAGGTCCTTATAGTCTTATGACTGTTAAAGTTGGAGTTGAAAGATTACTTGAAACTATGGACGTAGTTCATGGTCTTACGACCCTCAGTGATGTATATTTTCCATATTTTGGAATTCCAATTTCTGGTTATTGTTGATAGAGTACTATTCACTTTTGATGAGCCTATTTCGATAGTTATTATTGTTATACTTCTGTTGATTCCATATTATATCCAGTGAGCAATTGTTTTGCTCACTCTTGCATATTTATAAACTCATTGCAGCTAAAGAAGAGAAGGTAGGTGAACCTTTGACTAGCAAAGGAAAGGGAAAAATGTACAAGTGATGAAGACTTGTAATTTTTACTTAGATTAACATGTTAGACTTTTATTATGTTGATCTTAGACTTTATTTTAAAGATGTTATGTAATGTTTTCCGCATTTGAATGATGATAGAGGTTAGATAACCTGGGATATTTTTATTTAAGTTTAATCCTGTATGGGCAGGTTTTATTATTCAATTTTATTATGATTGGGTAGTTAGAAATGAATGTTTTCATTAAGTGAACACAAAATCTTGAGGAAATGAAGTACCAGGATTTGGTGATGTCACAAACATAGAAAGAACTAGCCGGGATATGGAGTGATGGTTCAGGATAGTTGTATTAGTAGTCCTCACTATTTTGTAAAATAGTGTATCAATAATTGTAATGAGGACTCCTTTTGAGTTTGTATACTCTCTATTAGACAATAGTTGTATTCAAACTCACAAAGATATCAATGTTATCGTATTTTGCACGACAATTGTATTCTTTGAAGTTATATTTATTTACGTACCATGTATTTGACGACTCGAGAATGGGTGATGTATACCTATTTAGGGGCGTCACGGTTGAGTATCAAAGCTTTAGGATATGATCCACGGGTGAGATGTGAGACAAGAACTAAGAGGGAGAGGCGGGAATTCCTTCGCTAGTATGACTTTGACTAAGTTTATTTGGTATATATTTGGTCAGTCAGAGTATATGGATAATACGTGACATGTCAATTAACCCTTGTTTTGTGGCAGTATTTGAGAATGGCAGCTGGAAATATTAATAATGGAGTGAAAGATGTAACATTCCAGAATTTTAAATGTAATATTAAATATTTATTTATTTATATAAATATTTAATTGATGTGATTATCGTTGAATAAATATTTGTTTAATTGATTTAATTTAATTTGGAGAATTATTTGTTAAATAAATAATTGATGAATTAAGGAAATTATTATTATATTGATATTTCAATTTAATGATTAATTATTTGTATTGTGTTATGTGATTAAAGGATTTATTTAATTAATTATGATTTGATTAATTAAAATAAATAGGAAAGCTTGATTAAATATAGTGTGACAAATAACTATATTATAAGGAGTTATTAAAATAAATTAAAGTAGTTTAATTTAGTTTTTTCCAAATAAGGGTTAATATATTAATTCTTTAAAATTTAAAAGGTTTTCTCCAAACAAGCCTTATGGCTTTTGGAATTTCTAGATTTTTAATTAAATAAAATATATAAAATAATAAATATGATATATTTATATTATATACGTTAGTTTTGCAACCGATATAATAAGTTGGCTTATTATTACCATAGCAGCTTTTATTTTTTGTACGAAACTATTATCGTTAGTTTACACTTACTATTGTTAGTACATAGTCTAATCTTGAGAGAAGAAAGAAAAGATTTTAGAGAGAGTTATTCGAGAATTGAGAGATGTTACGAATTTGCAAAGTAATCGTTGATTGATTAGCAAGGAGTTCTTAAGCCACAAAAGGTAAATTGTTTCATAATCGTAGTTATATATATATATATATATATATATATATATATATATATATATATATATACACACACATGGATTAAGTCAGGACTAATTTTGATTGATCAAAAACCCAATTCTAATATATTTTTTTTGTTTTTTTAAAATACTAAAATATATATATATATATATATATATATATTTTATGGAATTTAAATTTTTTTCATAATATAGTGTTTTGGTTGTGATTTGAGTGCATTATAACAAAATATGTATATACGACCGCAGGCATGCATATACATATTTTGTTATAACGCACTCAAATCACAAACCAAAACACTATATTATGAAAAAAATTTAAATTCCATAAAATATTAATTTTTTTTTAGTTGTTTTATAAAAAAAGCAAAAAAAAAAAAAAAAAAAATCCAGGACGGGACTAAAATCCCAAGGCGTCTGGACTAAACGACTCGCTCTCTCTCTCTCTCTCTCTCTCTCTCTCTCTCTCTCTCTATATATATATATATATATATATATATATATATATATATATATATATATATATATATACGGAGAAAAAAGCGAACCAAAGATTTAAGTGTCGTCTTTGTTGTCTACATGGCGACGGTTGGGCCCGTCGCGAAGACTATATGGCTATGGCGACGGATCGAACTGTCGCCATGAGCAACAGTTAAATCTTTGGTTCGCTCTTTAAGGTTCGCTTTAGAGACGGACCGTATATATATGTATATATATATATATATATATATTAGTTACGGCGAATTTTGCTTATGTTCTGTGAATTCTAAATCCTTTCGAAATTGTTGGTATACTACTGATTGTGAATATTATATATGGTGGTGATTTCAGAACTACTGTTTAAACAAGAAATTCATTCTATTTTCATTTGTCAGTAGTAGAAAATTTTGACAGTATATGTGTTCTTCATATGGCTTGAGTAATTTTCAATTTTAGTAGCCAATTCGTATGTGAAACTGTAAATTTACGCTTGTATATGATAGTTCATTGAGATACGAACATAACACAATTTGAATGAGGTGATTTGGTTAACTAATGAATTCACAATGATGATTTTAGGAAGAATGTCAAGAAAATTGAGTTTTTCATGAAAATAAGAATTTTGAGAAATTAAAATAGTTTTAGTTGGTGTTAAATTGTGTTAATTGATTGTAAATGTGAAAAATCATGTTTATGATAGTTGTATATTTATTTTACGTGTTAATATTACTGTCTATTGAGTGAAATTTGTGTTTGTTGGGCTAAAAGTAATTAATGTTCATAACCTTCTCTCTCGTCAATACGAACAGGAAGCATTGGCATTACTTGCTTAAGGTGCAGAAACGAAAACAATATACTGCCATCCCAAGCCTCCTTGTATAAGTAAATTGTGCCATACCTTCTGGTTTGAAATTCTGACTTTTGCTATTTCTGCAGATTTGGGAAAGTGTCATACATGGTCTGAAATTGTCTTAGCATGTTAAATGTGTAATGTTAAGGTTAACATAACATAGTGAGTTGTGGTTAGTAAGTTCAAAGTTGCAAAAATGATAGTAAAGAGAGAACGCATTATGTGATAACTTAGTTTATACAATAAACTTTAGTTAAGTGTTGTGATGATTAACACTTGGGAATTCTGAAATGTAAAGGGTAGCATAAGACTTGTGTTAGAATAACAAGTTTAGCTAGTAATGTATTTTATATTGAAAAGTGAATATTAGTATGTCTAATAGATGTTGTGGTTTTAATACTGTGTATAGGTGAACGTGAGTTTTAATATTTTAGCTTACGCTTGAGGCAAGTTTTCTAACTCTACACTTTCGTTGAGCTAGTTCATTTATTACATTGTGCAAGTTTT
The DNA here is from genome assembly GCA_020205615.1 of Panax quinquefolius. NCBI lineage: Eukaryota > Viridiplantae > Streptophyta > Magnoliopsida > Apiales > Araliaceae > Panax > Panax quinquefolius. Next base: position 23,596,173 of record CM035170.1, on the reverse strand, counting down.
CTAACTCTGCACTTTCGTTGAGTTAGTTCTATTATTATATTGTATAACTTCATGCTTTTGATTGAGCAAGCTTCTTATCTTAACTGTTATTGAATAAATCAATTATCCAAAGATTCATTCTAACTTGTTTACAGTTAAGCAAGTTTCTTAAGTTCTATTATTGTATAATGAACGTAGTTTTGAAATCTTGTCTCTATTATTGAACTGTTTTAATTCTTTGCATGACTTAATACATTATTGGGCAAGTTGTTAGTTTCCAGCTTGCTATCAGTTAAATGTACGTTCAGGAATTTCATTTCTAATGTTATAAGACTTGAACCTTAGCTTATTTTACTGTTCAAGCAAAGGTTAATCATTTTATTCATTTTATTGAATGCTTATGCTCTATAGTTATTCTAAGCATGAGTTTGATATGTAGAATCAGTTCATTTATGGTTCTCAAATGTTCTAAGCTATGTTGTTATTAAACAACTATTGTATTATCAATCATTGTTGATTCAACTAGTTCCCTAGTTGATGATCATTAAACTTCAATTACCCTTGAAAACTTATCCAAACCAAACTTTCTTTGGTGCGGACTTGTACTCTAAATCTTTGAGATGAACAACCATATGTTTAGGGGTTTACGCTTAGCGTTGAAATTGTTGTGCACAATACATTCTACGAAGGATTGATCCCCCAAAGTACGTGCGGAGTCCTTATAGTCGTATATGATTTGTTAAAATTCTGATTAAAAGATTACTTATAACCGTGGACATAGTTCATGGTCATTTGACCATCATTAGTATATTTAAGAATGATAATAGAACATATCATTCAATTCTATTGAGCCTATGAATTGGAAAATGTTGTACTGTTAATAGAACAAATCATTCAGTTCTATTGAGCCTATGAATTGGCAAATGTTGTAATGTCAATAGAACATATCATTCAGTTATATTGAGCCTATTATTTGGCAAATAACGTAAAGATATTTATTCTTATTTCAAGTGAGCTTTGTTTGCTCACTCTTATATATTTATACATTTATTGCAGCTATGGTTGAGAAGGTAGATAAACCTACAACTAGCAAAGGAAAGGGAAAAATGTACAAGTGATGAAGACTTGTAATTTTGCTTTATCATTATGATGATAGACTTTTAATAATGACGTGATGTAATAATTTAATTTTTGCACTTGAATGATTGTATTAAAGGTTAGACAACCTGGGAGATAATGTTTTTATTAAAGTAATCATGTATGGGCAGGTTTTTATTATTCAATTTATTATGATTGGGTAGTTAGATATGGATGTTTTGATTACGTGAACACCAAATCTTGAGGTATTGAAGTACCGGGATTTGGGGGTGTCACAAGTTGGTATCAAAGCTTTAGGTTATGAACCTTAGGTGGGGAAAAGCCTTAGGAAGTAACCTTTGAAAAGATAGTGGTGATTAACTCTTATCGAGTTTTAAGGAAGAAATAATAAATCACTTATGTGCTTATGTGTTTATAGCTTATGTGCTCGTGAGTGTCGAGTAATAATGATTAATAATTGAAACATAAAATTTTGTTGTCAGGATGACTAATGTCGGAGAATCCATCCAGGCTAGGGAGGATAGACCTCAGTTGCATATAGAGGAGGAGCCTCGCAACATTCAGGTTATTTGGGAGCAACTACTGCCACGGGAGTCAGCCCCGTTGGTCACAGTGGTTGAAGATGAGGATGATGATGTGGAGACGGATGAGGAGGATCCCGTTGAGTTGCCACAGGAGGATGAGGATGACGAGGACGAGAAGGAGGAGACTCCACTAACCTCGAAAACTGCTCTAATGTACGATGAAGTCTACGACCATAACGTGGAACTTCAGGATACAGTCGAGGAATTGCAAGAAATAGTAGCTGAACAAAAGACTATGCAATGACACAGAAAGACGATGAGATCCAGGATCGTGAGGAATGACTGACTAATGTCAAGGAGAAACTAGAACAGACTGAAGGAGAAAAAGAACAACTGATCGAGGAGGTCGCTGAATTGAAGAATAAACTAAGGGAAGAAGCTACGAAGAGGGCAATAGTCGAGGACGCATATGAGGAAATGTTTCAACGAGCCGGGGTAACAGTGAAAGACGCATATGCAAATAGAATGAAGATGGAAGATATGCATAGAGTATTTAACACCGTGGTTAATCGAGCTCAAGATCGGGTCATGGGTTATCCGATCCAGTTCGAGACGCTGCCATCATATGTATTAGATCGCGGAACAATGTTCCGGATTATGGAAGATATGAGACCCCAGATTTTTATGAATAAATATTTAATTTTCTCGAAATAATTTTTTGAATATTATGGTGTGGATTTGATATAATGTTATAGTTGTGGGTAGTATTTATAAATTTTGAAAAGTATGCAAGTTATTGTATAATATTCGATTGGTCGGGGAATATTCTTTTTGTCGGGGAATATCAAATGCTGACAGTACAATCATTCTTTGGACCCAGAACGAAATTATTGTCGGATGGAGAAAAGGACAAAAATATTTTTATGAGAATAACAGCTGAAATTTTACTGTTAAAACTGTTGAACTACTCGGTAGTAAAAGTACAGTAATATGCGTGGTTACATAGTAGCACACAGTATTGATTATTGATGTTTACGTGATAACTCACTCAGTTTTGTTTTATTAGTATTATTAATGTAATAAAACAGTAAAATCTTTTTATATAAAACAGAATACTTTTATAAAGTTATTTATTTTATTAGACAATAATTAGAATATATTATATTTTATTATGCATAGTGTTGCATAAAGTATGCGCATAGTATTTTGCATAGAAAAATCTTTTTATATAAAGCAGAATACTTTTATAAAGTTATTTATTTTATTAAACGATAATTAGAATATATTATATTTTGTTATGCATAAGTGCGTGCATAGTGTTTTGCATAGTAAAATCTTTTTTATATAAAATAGAATACTTTTATAAAGTTATCTATTTTATTAGACAATAATTAGAATATATTATATTTTTTTTGCATAGTAAAATCTTTTATAAAGTTATTCGTTTTATTAGATTATAAATAGAATATATTATATATTTTTTAAAAGATTTTTCTTTAAATATGGACCGTCAGATTAAAGTAAATCAATACGGACCGTTCATGAGTTAGTTCTTATCTTGATCCATTTTTCTATAAATAGAAGCTCATTCATTCATTATTTCTTACGAATTCACTGAAACTCTAGAGAGAGAAACTATAGAGAGAAAGAAAAAAAGTGTTCTACTACTTCACTACTTCTATATCCAGTACTCTTCTTTCTAAGGTAGGGAATATTATTTGTTGTACTCGTAGGGAGTATTATTTCTTTTGTATTCATGAAGAGAACTTCTGTTATTCATTTCTTTATTATTACATTGGAATAACTTTTGTATGTCACTGCTGGCTACCTATACTTGGTGAAATTCTTCTATTATTCCATTCTTTATCATTATGTTGGAATAACTTTATACTATCTGAAAGTACTTCATACATGGTGAAATTCTTCTAATATTCCATTCTTTATTATTACATTTGGAATATCACATGCATGCGCTTTTTTACGTCCGGACTGGTTCCGTTATTTATTATTACATTGGAATATCTATCGGTGCTAATTTTGCTGACATTGGTTACATTATTATTATTATGTTGGAATAACTTTGTGTATGCGCAATCTTTGCATGCATGGTGATTTCTTTTGTTATTCCATTCTTTATTATACTTAGTTGGTTAAACTTTTGACTTCTATACTCCATTAAATTAGTGGAATATCCTTGATATTTGCGCTTCATCCAGTATCTTTTCATGGAAATATTCTTCTGAGCATTCTTGAATTTTACTCTACAAAGAAGTATCACGTTGACAATTTGGACGTTATTAGTTTCTGGATAAATTAATTCTTGAACTTCTTTTATTTAATTATTATGTAATTGTCATCATCCTCATGTTTATATTATGTTGAAAGTTATCTGTGGCCTGTAGTGCATAGATGGACTTGGTATGATTATGACCAGGGATTATTCGGTATAATCATGACCGTAATGTTACAAATGATGTGTAAAAAGTCCTCATTGGCCTGTAGTACATTGATGGATAGTTTTTGGTATGATTATGGCTATGGATTCTCTTCGGCCAAGGGTGCAAAGATGAATTGTTTTATGGCATGATTAGGACTGTTGATGAAAACATGATTATCTTTATCCTGTGGTGCATGGATAATTCGTGGTCGTGATACTAAAGAATATCCTTGGCCTGTAGTGCAGGGATGATTTGATGATGTGGATTATTTATTAAGCTGAGTCTCAGCGATAAAAGTGATAAAAAACCTTTTAAATCATAGAAGATTGTAGATTTTATTCTCTACTTGACTCTTCTAATGGATTACTTGTTCCACTGCAGTTAAACTTGATGTTTATTGTATTTTATCAGTTTAACATTGTTGAAGGCTAATGATAATTTATTTTGCATTATCTTAGTCATAATATTTCTTACTGGGCTAGTTGAACTCACCTTTTCTTTCACTGTTCTCTTCAGGATATGAGAATATAGCTGGGACGAGTCGGGGAACGGAGTGATGGACCCGATGATTGTATTAGTAGTCCTCACTATTCTGTTAAATAGTGTGACAATAAATTTATTGAGGACTTATTTTGAGTTTTAATGTTGTCTAGAAGACAATGTTTTATATTAAAACTCACAGCTCATTTGTATATTTAAGATTGTATTTGAATTTTGTACTATGTATTTGGCGACTCAAGATAGGTAATGTATACCGATTTTGGGGGCGTCACAGTTGGTATCAGAGCCATATGTGTGAAGAGCCCCGAGCCTCTTGCTGGTAACTTCCAAGTCCTAGAATGCACCGAAGCCAGACTCTCCGTAGTGGACGCCGTCTTTCGGTGGCAAGATGATAGGTATCAATATGAGGTTCTATCCAAGTAAAGGGATTAAAGTCACAGTTGGTATCAGAGCTTAAGGATATAATCCCTGGCTAGGATGTGAGAATTGAACTAGGAGGGTAGAGACATGGAATTCCTTCACTAGTATGACCTACCTAAGTTTATTTGGTATTTAATTGGTCGGTCAGAATATAGGGATAATATGTTACATGTCAATTAACCCTTGTTTTGTGGTTGTATTTGAAAATAACATCCGAGAATATTGAGAATAACAATGGAGCACATGAGACAGTGGAGACACCTCTAATCACCAACCAAGATAATGTGATTAGAGATATCCATGTGGTGATTGAGGAATTAAAAGTTGAACTCAAGCTAGTCGCAAAGGTATGGCGAGAGTGAGGAAGAAGAGGAACACGAGGAGGATTTATTAGAAGAACTTATTGATCAAAATGTAGAATTGCAAAATCGTATTCATGAGTTAGAAGAGAAAAGTTGAAGAAGCGGAAGGCGGATCGTGGAGCAAAGGAATGTAACAATTCAAAATTGTATTATCCGATGTGCGATGGTGAGCAGGGCGCTCTTTGGTAGAGTATCACGATATTAAAGCTAGAATCGAGAATTCAAATGTCAAGGAGCAATTTGAAAGAAGAAATAGCTGAGCAGTGAGAATGAAAGATGCATGGGTAAAAGCCACACGACAGCGTTGATATTGTGGGAAAGAGAAGTCCAGATCCAAGAAAGCTAAAATAGATGATATGTATTTCTCTCTTTCGACAAAGAATTGGGAGAACCCGGACCTCGAGTTTTGAATTACCCTATACATTGCGGTCAACCCCAATTCAATATGGATCGAAGGTTAATGATTGGATCATGGGCGAGTCTGACGAAGCGGTTGAGGGTGGAATATGCCCTATAGCGAAAGTCAATTCCGAGTGGTAATGATGACACCAAAAACCCCGTCCGAACAAGTGAAATTCGGTAGTTTAAGGAGAGCATTTTTCGTGATGAGGAATCGAACGAAGTTATCACGCAAGTTAGTTAATTATAAATTTCTGCGAAGTCTATACCTTATTCGATATCTGGGTTCTACCTATTCTTTTATCTCTTTGCTTGCGCTCAACATTTAAATTTGACTCTAGAGAAGTTAGACTTTGACTTATCGGTTGAAACTCAGATTAGGAAAAACCTTCATTACATGTGCTATCCAAGTCTTGGATGAGAGTCACGATTTTGAATGATATTTCTATTGTTAATAAATTTCTTGGCGTATTCTTGAAGACTTCTTAGCCTACCCCTAGGCGTGAAATTGAATTTTGTATTGACCCCGTCTGAAAACCCATTTCTTAAACCCTCAAATATTTCTTCAACTAAAATGAATGTAACATGCGCCCAAAAAGCGTTGACTCGAAAGTCATTTGTTGAAGATTACGATCGTACCATTTAATATCATCGTGGAAGTCTGAACGTGGTAGCTAACGTGTTGAGTAGAAGATCGTATCTTTGTTACAAGTGTGAATATCTGAACCCACGTGAAGATACTTGAATATATGATTAGAATCGACTTTAATCGATAAAGTTAAAGCCGCTCAAGCTACATACTCAGAGCTGATGAATGTGAAGAAGAAGGTTCAAGAGGGAGTTATTCTAGAAGCAAGAATCGACGAAGAGAGGAAATCTCAACCCTCGATTTAATTGGCCCATTTAAAATCCTCGATCGAGTAGGAATTGTGGCCTATAGACTCGTTTTACCGCCAAGTATGTCGCGTGTTCATAACGTTTTTAACGTATCGATGTTACGTAAATATGTGGATGACCCGAACCACAATATTAATTTAGAATGGACGAGATAACAGAAGATTTAACGTATGAGGAGATACGTGTTAACATCTTGGATAAGAAGGATCATATTCGACACTCAAAGGTTATACCTCAAGAGTTAGAATTTGAAGTGAAGTCAAGGTATCCTCACATGTTCGGCATACCAGGTACGTACGTAAATTTTGAGGGCGAAATTCCATAAGGAGGGGAGATTGTGAGACCCCAAATTTTTATGAATAAATATTTAATTTTCTCAAAATAATTTTTTGAATATTATGGTGTGGATTTGATATAATGTTATAGTTGTGGGTAGGATTTATAAATTTTAAAAAGTATGCAAGTTGTTGTATAATATTCGATTGGTCGGGGATATATTCTTTTTGTCGGGAAATATCTGTACAACGGTACAATCATTGGTGGACCCCGCAACGGAATTATTGTCGAATGGAGAAAATGACAAAAATATTTTTATGAGAATAACAGCGGAAATTTTACTGTTAAAACTGTTGAACTACTCGGTAGTAAAAGTACAGTAATATGCGTGGTTGCATAGTAGCACACAGTATTGATTATTGATGTTTACGTGATAAGTCACACAGTTTTGTTTTATTAGTATTATTAATGTAATAAAATAGTAAAATCTTTTTATATAAAACAGAATACTTTTATAAAGTTATTTATTTTATTAGACAATAATTAGAATATATTATATTTTATTATCGCATAGTGTTGCATAATTATGCGCATAGTATTTTGCATAGTAAAATCTTTTATAAAAGCAGAATACTTTTATAAAGTTATTTGTTTTATTAGACAATAATTAGAATATATTATATTTTATTATGCATAGTACATGCATAGTGTTTTGCATAGTAAAATCTTTTTATATAAAATAAAATACTTTTATAAAGTTATCTATTTTATTAGACAATAATTAGAATATATTATATTTTATTATGCATAGTGTTTGCATAGTGCCTGTATAGTGTTTGCATAGTAAAATCTTTTATAAAGTTATTCGTTTAATTAGATTATAAATAGAATATATTATATTTTTATTTAAAAGATTTTGCTTTAAATATGGACCGTCAGATTAAAGTAAATCAATCTGGACCGTTCATGAGTTAGTTACTATGCAGTCCATTTTTCTATAAATAGAAGCTCATTCATTCATTATTTCTTACGAATTCACTGAAACTCTAGAGAGAGAAACTATAGAGAGAAAGAAGAAAAGTGTTCTTCAACTTCACTACTTCTATATCCAGTACTCTTCTTTCTAAGGTAGGGAATATTATTTGTTCTACTCGTAGGGAGTATTATTTCTTTTGTATTCGTGAAGAGAACTTCTGTTATTCCATTCTTTATTATTACATTGGAATAACTTTGATATCTGTGAGCTACCCTATACTTGGTGAAATTCTTACATTATTCCATTCATTATCATTAGGTTGGAATAACTTTATCATGCAAAATCTTGCATACGTGGTGAAATTCTTCTAATATTCCATTCTTTATTATTACATTTGGAATATCACGTGCATGCAGGCATTTTACGCCTGTGGGACTGGTTCCGTTATTTATTATTACATTGGAATATCACGCCGGTGCAATTTACTTTGATCCGGTTCCGTTATTATTATTCTGTTGGAATAACTTTTATCATGGCATGCGCATGCATGGTGATTTCTTTTGTTATTCCATTCTTTATTATACTCAGTTGGTTAAACTTTTGACTTCTATACTTCATGAAATTAGTGGAATATCCTTGATATTTGCGCTTCATCTAGTATCTTGTCATGGAAATATTATTCTTAGCATTCTTGAATTTTACTCTACAAAGAAGTATCATGTTGACAATTTGGACGTTATTAGTTTCTAGATAAATTAATTCTTGAACTTGTTTTATTGAATTATTATGTCATTGTCATCATCCTCATGTTTATATTATGTTGAAAATCATCTGTGGCCTGTAGTGCATAGATGGACTTGGTATGATTATGACCGAGGATTATTCGGTATAATCATGATAGTAATATTACAAATGATGTGGAAAAAGTCCTCGTTGGCCCGTAGTGCATTGATGGGACGATTTTTGGTATGATTATGGCTATGGATACTCTTGACCAAGGTGCAAAGATGAATTGTTTTATGACATGATCGGGGCGTTGATGAAAATATGATTATCTTTGGCGCGTGGTGCATGGATAATTCATGGTCGTGATCTTAAAGAATATCCTTGGCACGTAGTGTAGGGATGATTTGATGATGTGGATTATTTATTAAAGTGAGTCTCGTGATAAAAGTGATAAAAAACCTTTTAAATCATAGAAGATAGTAGATTTTATTCTCTACTTGACTCTTCTAATGGATTGCTTGTTCCGCTGCAGTTAAACTTGATGTCTATTGTATTTTATCAGTTTAACATTGTTGAAGGCTAATGATAATTTATTCTGCATTATCTTAGTCATAATATTTTATACTGGGCTAGTTGGGCTCACCCTTTCTTTCACTGTTCTCTTCAAGAAATGAGAATATAGCTGGGACGAGTCAGGGAACGGAATGATGGACTAGATGATAGTATTAGTAGTCCTCACTATTCTATTAAATAGTGTGACCATAGATGTATTGAGGACTTATTTTGAGTTTTAATGCTGTCTAGAAGACAATGTTTGTATTAAAACTCACAGCTCATGTTGTATATTTAAGATTGTATTTGAATTTTGTACCATATATTTGGCGACTCAAGATGGGTGATGTATACCGATTTTTGGGGCGTCACAGAAAAAGAGTGTATTAAGGCTAAGTAGTATCTTAGTAGAACATTGCAGTTGTTGTAACGCCCCGAAATCTGGTCTATTTTCTCATCCAGATTCCGTACGTCACGATCCCATCTTCTTCCAAACATACATCATTATATAGCTAAATATAACGATATACATTCTCAAATCCCAGGTTCTATAACCATAAAACCTCTTTCATTACAAATAATGATAATTACATTATTCTTTACATCTTGTACAAGTGACTTTTATCCGCCACCAAGGATACATAATCGTTCATTAAACTATTCTATAGTTTAATTCTATCATTCTATATTACAAGTCTTCGCTTGATCTTCACGCTCATTCATATAATGAATGGCACATCGTCTGGATACCGATCAACTTGATATTTACGGGATCCTTAAGTTCTTTCAAACATCGTTCGCTAAAAATGTTTTTATTTAAAACAAGTGTGAGCATTAAATTCCCAGCAAGTCATACAGTTGAACAAAAAACTTTAATGATTCAACCATTCTTTTAAGACCTCAATAACCGAACAAAGGTTATGAAGCAGCTTGAATAATAGGAATAGTCTTGATTCCTATCATCTTAAAACATCAGTTACATGCACTTTGAAATACATTCATTCTTCTACCTTTTTCATACACATTCTGTCTGGCTAGAATCATTAGCACAGACTTAACAATAACGGTTCATGTATAAACAGAACATACTTGTATTGAACAGCTCAATCACAGAACAGTTCATCTCATAGAAACAACGAAGTGTTCAAATTGTGGCACAAGGCCTCATACATACTACCCCCTTGTACAAGTATCACACATTTGCACATAGACAGAACTTCTCAAGTTCAACATCTGAGAAGTTTAAGAAACTAGCATTCATATAGTATGAATGAAGTTAGGAAACTTGCCTTACGCACAGCTATAACTTACAGTTTACGCTGAATTGCTCATTCCAACACCCTATATAACACATAAGGAAATAACAAGTACACCAATTAGTCATATACTTGACTTACGCATTGGTTTACTTGACTTTACTTCTTAGGGTTCGCGTTCTTGCAATATAAGCTTACGCGACTAACTTCCTTTATCGGTTAATGGTTTCTTGACATACAAAGATGTCTTACTCATTACGTTCATCATCTTTGATGATTTACATTCTTATCTTCTTCTTATAACTTCTATAGGACTCAGTACACATCGCGTCTCTGCTAGTAGTCCATATGGTACTCTGAGTGGTTTCCCACAAACAACCAATAAACAAGTTCTCGTCTCGTCTACACTACCCACACAGTGAGTTAGATGGGTTGCCAGTTTTGTATATACCTTCGCTCTCTGAAGGAATTGTTTAGCCCAGCTCCCATATGTCAACTATCAAAGTTACATTTGTACCATAACCTAACTTACCTTAATTTATCCGAACTATTAAACTATAATGTTCGTTAAGTCAACTTCTTATTCCTTACGGCTTTCTGGAAACTAAATGCCATACCTCAGGATTCATTTCTTCATCGTCTAAGTTATACAGTCTTTTGTATACTCGGAATGATCATTCAATGTCAATACTATGAGGTCATAGCGTTAAACATTTCATAATAACTTATTCATACCATACAACGTCCGGTTCATTCAACTCGGAACATTGTCGAAGTTATACTTATTAACTCGGCTTCTTAACGTTATACGTTATTCTCTTTAATTCAGTTTCTTCACCGTTCACGGTTAAGCAACCTTCTTCATTACCTTACGGTCAAACCATACACGGAGTGTAGGTTCTTATCCGTTTAATACTCGCTTACACTCAACCCTCACATTGGTTAAAGTGTTCAACGCTTACTTCATTCTAACATTCTCTATCCGAGTCATACTCGGACTTTCATTAATCTCATTACCGTTCGTTATGGCTTTCCTTGATAAATCATATCTTACTTACTACTTTTGTAAACGTCTAAGTTATACAACCATTGTACACATAGAACGTTCGTCCAACTCGAATACGATTCATGAGGATCGTTTATGTATTCGACGTTCACGTTGCTCGTCTCTTAATCTCTCACTCAACCTTTACTCAAGGTTTCAATCGCTTTCAACGTTATTCAACCCATGAACCCCATGTTCATTATTCTTTCTTAATGTCGAAGCCATACCATTCGTTGTATGCTAAGACCGATCGTTCATTGCAACTATGTTGCATTCACAGCGTTTATACGCTTTACACTTATCTCTCATTACCATGACATAACATCGAAAAGTTATTCATTACCTTCATCACGCAACATCTAAGGAATCATAATCATAGCAATCCCTCACGTTCGTTTATTACGACTACGGTCCCCGGATATCAGTTACGTAATCTAGCTCTTACATTCTTCGTCTTTCAATCTCGTTAAATCTTTCCGTTCAACATTTACCAAAGGTTTAAAACACTTGACTAAGTGTTAGATTACTTGAACTACATGTTCATATTTCTTTCTTGCACATCCCCCAGTATTTGAGAAATAAAATTCTCATTTTTGGGCATTGCCAGACCTTTGGCATAACATGCCATGCTTTCTCTCTCTCTCTCTACACGCGACGCCGACCTACTTCTCTTTCTTCCTTGGTCTGGCGCTGCGGTGACAAACCCTTCGCTATAACTCGCATTGCAATACCAATTAATGACTCACGAGGCTAGAGAGTTCATTTGCGGCGCCACTTCTCGGTATGATGGCTGAAGCTTAAACCCTAGAAAATTTTTCTAAGTGTTGAATCAAGTTTGAGATGCGTACTTTGCGATCTCATAACTCCTTCGTTATAACTCAGAACGAGGTCTTTCCAAAACCATTTTCTTCCTTATCTTATATACTTCAATTAGCCATGGACAGAATTTCATTCTGAATCCGTTAACATGCCATTCAATTGGCTTAATCTTCGCTCTTCGTTCATTTTACGTTTTTAACGTTCTTCGCTCGTTCGTCCGTAATTCGGTCATCCGAACTCGGAACTCGTTTATTCTTGAGTCCATGACTCACGTTTTCTATGTTCTCTTACATTCTTATAAAACCCTACACGTTCGGGTTCATTTACTAACTTTCAAATTCTCGTTCTTCTTTTACAAAAATTTCGCCATAACTTTCGTTATAGCTTAATTTTAATCCAGTTCCTCATGAACGTTTCTACCGTTCCTAACCAAGCAATATGCAACTAACTTATACACGATGGTTTTAAACTTGTCCATCAACAACATTTATCCTACGATGGTTTTAAATTTGTCCATCAACAACATTCTACGTGTTCTTCGCGTGTTCTTCGCGTTCTTCGTTCGTTCTTCATTTTAATCGATATTTTGGATTATGATTCTACTTTTTCTTGGAATTTGATGTTATAGAACATCATTCCTTACTTCTTCCACCTACGCATTCATAAGATTCATTCGGATCGCTCAAAATCCTTACGAATCTTATACTTCCTTAAGAAATTTATAAACTAAATTTCTTATTCTTATTTCTTCATTTTCTCATGATTTCAACCATATGAAATCATTTCTAACATCATCTTCTCCCTATTCTCATTAAGCTATGTTTTAAACATATTAAAATTAAAGAAAATATTAAATGAAACTAGGGTTCGAATTACCGTTCTTCTTTAATCCTCTTCCATTCGAAAGAGCCGACGTTTTGTAAGTTTTTCTATTTCACGATCACTTTTGATCCAAGCATTCATGCTCATACTCTTCCTTATTCTTCTTGTCCAAGCTCTCAAGCTCTCTCTCTCTCTAAGGTGTAGGATTTTCAAAAATCCATAATAATGAATTTAAGCTTTCTATTTATAGAAAACCAAAGCTTAAGGCAAATCGGTCATTTTGCCCCCACCTCCTTACTATTCCAAACTTAGCCACCAAGTTTACTTGGCCACCACCCTTACTTGGTGGCCAAGTGGCTGGCCCACATGCCCATGGGTCACCGCATGGGTTGCCCCAATGGTTATTACCCATTCGTTTACCCAACGGTTCGATCCGCGGTTTCTTTTCTTTGTTTGGGCCTTAACCCTAATTCTTATTGGGCCAATCTTGGGCTTAATTTTACAAATCATTGGGCTTGACATAATCCAAGTCCAATTGGATTCTACAAAGTTCATGAACGCAAAGTCCATTAAGACTTATCGCATTCTACGATCGTATTCTACGCATTCCTTTCTCGTATTCTTGCCTTCTCTTCATATATTGTTCGTACGATATTCGTATTACACGTCGTACTAATCGTCGTAATATACTCGTATAATAACTCGTATCATACTTGTATTTCTCACGCATAATAACCCTAGTTAATATACGTACTCATTACATTCTCGGAACTCACTTTCCCTAACCCTTAGGTTTTGATTCCGCAGGCGAAAACTTCATTTTTTCCATAACTGAAATATTATTGAATATTCCATCACGTCTCAAGATTTCATGCAATCAGTAACTTCTCAGAATTTCAAAATAAATCTCCGAGCATAAACGAGTGAATAGTGCCTATTTCGTCTTTTTCCCCAGAAATATTTTTGTTCCCGGAAAACTTTCATTTTCGTCTTGAAAATTCTTACTCGTTCATTCTAGCTCGTAGCTAGAATCCTCCCGATTAATAATCATTCTAGGTTATGGAACGATTAATGAACACATAGCACAGAATAGTATTAATAAAAATTCATTTTATTAATAACTAATTCTTTAAACCTAAATTTTGGAAAAATCCAAAATTATGGGTTGTTATAGTTGTTATGCGAGTTATAAATATTAAATAAATTGTAAATCCCAAGTGTTATGTAACCTATGGGATATGACGATGACGTTGTCCTGAAACTTTTGTAGTTAAGAAAAGAAATTTAAATAGCAGTGATGCTATTGTTTTATATTTTTAAAGAGGTTATGAATAAATAAAAGTTGTTATTTTATTTAGAGTGTTATGTGATTATACGGTTATTTCTTTTGTGGAGGCAAGCCAAGTATTAATTACTTAAAATAGTTGAATAATAATCTAATGAGTGTATTTTTAACAGAAAATGCCTACCAGACATCAACCACCACGACAGAGAACCACCGAAGTAACCAATAATAATGACAATGTTGATGCTATCCCAATTCAACAATTAGTGACATTACTGACAGAAGTGTTGTAAAATCAACCACAGAACCAAGGAACAACGTTTAAGGAGTTCAAGGCGGTTGGACCACCTGAATTTCGAGGGTCCATGAATCCAGTCGAGGCACAGACTTGGATTATGGAGATAGAAAAGGTATTCGATGTTGCTAGGGTAGGGGATGATTAGAAGACTGCTTTCGTAACATTCATGTTGAAAGCAGAAGCTAGTTATTGGTGGCAAACCAATAAAACTAGAGAAGGACCAGGGATGATGATATGGGATAGGTTTAAGGAGATATTCTTCGAGACCTATTTCCCAGAAAGTTCAAAGGGTCAGCTGGAAAGTGCAATTTTGGGCCGAAGCAGGTACAATGATGTGATGTCAAAGTATCGCTAAATTCAACGAGTTGGCGAGGTTTGCATATATCAAGTCAAGACAGATTTAACGCAAGGCGAAGAGATTTGAACAGGGACTGAAGCCTTGGTTGTACAGTAGTGTTTCCCTATTCCAATTGAAGACTTTCGTAGCAGTGATGGACAAAGCAATACTCGCTGAAGGTGGAGGCGAGGCAGTGACAAAGTTCAATTGGGAATAGAAGAAGAAAAAGAATGAGGTGGAAATTAAGAATGGAGGTGGTAGTGGTGGAAACAACAACAACAACAACAACAACTTGAAGATGAAGTGGAATGGAAACGTGGGTGCTGGAAACCAGTAGGGTAACCAGCAAAACAAGAAGTTTAAAGCACGTGCTACATGCTGGAAGTTTCACAAGGGTGCGTGCTTGATGGGGAAACGAGTATGCTTTAATTGTGGCCAGGAGGGTCACATCACCCAAAATTGCACTCAACCTAAGAAGAACGTGTGCTTCACGTGCGGATCCAAGGATAACTTTGCTTGTGAATGCCCTAAGAAGAAGGATGGAGTGACAACCAGAAGCAATGGAGGTAACAGTGGAGGTACAGTATCAAACAAACCCACAGCTAGAACCTTCGACATGACTGTGCAAGATGCTGTGCAATCAAAAGATGTCGTGTCAGGTATTATCCCAATCAATTATATTGATGCTTATGTATTATTTGATTCAGGTGCTACTTGCTTGTTTATCTCTGATGAATTTGCTAAGAGGTTAGAATTGCATAGAGAAGAACTGAATTTTCCTTTGAACATAGAAATTGCGAATAAAGAGGTAATCCCTGTTAGATTTGTATACAAGAACTGTAGGGTGAACATTAAGGAGAATATCTTGATGGTAGATTTGATTCCGATTAGACGTGGAGAGTTTGATGTTATTTTGGGAATGGATTGGTTGTTTAAATATGGAGCGGTAATTGATTGCCAAAAGAAGTGTGTAAACCTTATGACCCCGTCTAAGGTAGTATTTTATGGTAGCAAGTCGCCTAGACAAATGAAATGTCTGACGATTATGCAGGCCAAGAAATTGTTGAGTTAAGGCTGTGTGGGCTATTTAGCTTACATAGTCGATACTCAGAAAAAGAATGTGAAACTGGAAGAGATATCAGTGGTGAGGGAATTTGAGGATGTGTTTCTAGAAGATTTGCCAGGACTTCCACCTGACATAGAAATTGAATTGTGATCGACTTAGTTCCGAGAACAGCACCGATATCGAAGGCCCTGTACAGAATGGCTCCAGTAGAAATGAAGGAACTGATGGTATAGTTACAAGAGTTGCTAGATAAGAAGTATATCCAACCAAGCGTATCACCGTGGGGAGCGCCAGTGTTATTTGTGAAGAAGAAGGATGGGTCAATGCGTCTTTACATTGATTATAGAGAATCAAAAAACTCAATATTAAAAATAAATATCCATTGCCAAGAATAAATGACTTGTTTGATCAGTTAAAGGGTGCTAAATAATTCTCGAAAATTGATTTGAGAAGTGGTATCACCAATTGAAAGTGAGGAAGGAGGATATACCTAGAACGACATTCAGAACTCGGAATGGACATTACGAGTTTCTGGTGATGTCTTTTTTTTAACAAATGCCCATGTCGCGTTCATGGATTTGATGAACAGGGTGTTTAAACCATTCTTAGACAAGTTCGTAGTGGTATTTATCGATGGCATTCTGGTGTATTCCATCAAAAGTGGAAGCTGTAATAAATTGGGAACAACCAAGAACACCGTTGGAAGTGAGGAGTTTCTTGGGACTGACCGGTTATTATAAATGATTTATTCCAAATTTTTCTAAGATAGCCACTCCATTAACAAATTTGACAAGGAAAGCTGTAAAATTTGTTTGGACAGAGAAATGTGAAGAATATTTCCAAGATTTGAAGAAGAAATTAAGCATGGCACCTGTGTTGTCATTACCAGATAGTACATGTAACTTTGTGGTGTATAGTGATGCCTCGCATAAGGGATTGGGTTTTGTTCTTATGAAAAATGGCAAAGTTATTGTGTATACATCAAGACAACTGAAGGATTATGAGAAAGGTTATCCGACTCATGATTTAGAATTGGCTGTAGTAGTGTTTGTCCTCAAGATATGGAGACACTATCTCTATGGGGAGAAATGTGAAATCTACAAAGATAATAAAAGTCTGAAGTATATTTTCACACAGAAGGACCTGAATATGCGACAAAGAAGGTGGATGAAATTGATAAAGGATTATGATTGTGAGATCTTTTATCACCCGGGCAAAGCGAATGTGGTTGCAGATGTTTGAGCAGGAAAGGTCGGGAGAAGTTGATGCTGATAACTACTCAGGATGAGCTTATTTCAGCAATGACAAAGCCAGAGTTGAAAATTAAATTTCCAAAGGAATCCGATGAACGACTATTTCAGATAGATGTCAGTCCAACTTTGGTGGACAAAGTGAAGAGTTCTCAACTACAAGATAAAGAATGCAAAATGATCAAAGAGAAAGTGGTTGAGGGTAGCGATGTTAAATACAAGATCGATACCGAAGGACTACTACGGTTCGAGGAAAGAATCTGGGTTCCAGCAGTGCCAGAGCTTAAAGATGAAATCTTGACCGAAGTAGACAACACAAGATATTCGATTCATCCAGGAAGTACAAAGATGTATCAAGATTTGCGGAGACATTTTTGGTGGCCGAATATGAAAAGAGACGTTGCAGAATGCGTTGCAAAATGCTTGATGTGTCAGAAGGTGAAAGCTGAACATCAACAACCAAGCGGGTTACTTCAACCGTTGGAAATACCGGAATGGAAATGGGAGCATATCAGAATGGATTTTGTGGTAGGATTTCCAACGACTCAAAAAGGATACGACGCGATATGGGTGATAGTGGACAGACTAACAAAATCTGCACACTTTTTGCCAATAAAGATTAGATTTAATCTTGATCAGCTACCGAAACTGTACGTTAAAGAGATCATGTCAAGACATGGAGTTCCAGTGTCAATTGTGTCAGATAGAGATCCAAGGTTCAAATCAAACTTCTGGAAGAGACTACAAGAATGTATGGGAACACAGTTGCGAATGAGTACAACATACCATCCATAAACCGATGGGCAAAGCGAACGAACAATCCAAACGTTGGAAGATATGTTGAGAGCATGCATTATGGATTTCAAAGGAAGCTGGGATGAACATTTACCATTAGTAGAATGTGCCTACAACAATAGTTACTATGCGAGCATCAGAATGCCACCTTACGAGCCATTATACGGCAGAAAGTGCAGAACTCCACTATGCTGGGATGAAGTCGGTGAACGCCAAATGTTAGGACCAGAACTGGTACAACAAACTACTGAAGTTGTCAAACTCATCAGGACAAGATTGGTAGCAGCCCAAGACAGACAGAAAAAGTATGTCGATCAACACAGACAGAATCGCGAATTTGAAGTAGGAAATTTTGTTTTCCTAAAAGTTTCTCCTTTGAAGGGGAAAATTCATTTTGGCAATAAAGGAAAGCTCAGCCCAAGATTTATTAGACAGTTTGAAATACTAGAAGAGCGGGGGAAGTGGCTTATGAGGTAGCTCTACCTCCAGAATTGGAAAACATTTATAATGTTTTTCACATATCAGTGTTACGACCGTATAAACCCGATTACAAGCACGTGATCAAGTACGAACCATTGCAATTCGATAAAGATTTATCTTATGAAGATGTTCCTATCCAGATAGTCGACAGGAAAGAACAAGTGCTCAGAAATAAAGTGATACCTTCTGTGAATGTGATATGGAGAAACCACAATGTCGAAGAGGCAACGTGGGAACTCGAAGCTGAAATGATGAAAAGTTACCTTGAGTTATTTGTTTAATCTATGTCTTCGATTCTGGGGACATAATCTTTGTAAGTAGGGAAGAATGTGACGATTTGATTGTTTGAATTGTGATTCTGAGGACAGAATCCTTTTAAGGAGAGAATGATGTAACATTTCAGAATTTTAAATGTAATATTAAATATTTATTGATTTATATAAATATTTAATGGATATGATTATCATTCAATAAATATTTGTTTAATTGATTTAATTTTATTTGGAGAATTATTTGTTAAATAAATAATTGATTAATTAAGGAAATTATTATTATATTGATATTTCAATTTAATAATAAATTATTTATATTGTTTTATGTGATTAAAGGATTTATTTAATTAATTGTGATTTGATTAATTAAAATAAATAGGAAAGCTTGATTAAATATAGTGTGACAAATAACTATATTATAAGGAGTTATTAAAATAAATTAAAGTAGTTTAATTTAGTTTTTTGCCAAACAAAGCTTAATATATTAATTCTTTAAAATTTAAAGGGTTTTTGCCAAACAAGCCTTATGGCTTTTGGAATTTCTAGATTTTTAAATTAAATTAAATAAATATAATAAATATAATATATTTATATTATATGCGTTAGTTTTGTAACTGATATAATAAGTAGGCTTATTATTGCCATAGCCGTTTTATTTTTGACACAAACTATTATCAGTTAGTTTACACTTACTATTGTTAGTACCTAGTCTAGTACTAAGAGAAGAAAGAAAAGATTTTCAGAGAGAGTTGTCTGAGAATTGAGAGAAGTTCTGAATTTTCAAAGTAATCAGCAGTTGATTAGCAAGGATTTCTTAAGCCACAAAAAGGTAAATTGTTTCATAATCGTAGTGTATATATATATATATATATATATATATATATATATATATATATGAGTTACGTCGAATTTTGCTTATGTTCTGTGAATTCTAAGTCCTTTCAAAAATTGTTGGTATACTACTGATTGTGAAGATTATATATGGTTGTGATGTTAGAACTACTGTTTAAACAAGAAATTCATGCTATTTTCATTTGTCAATAGTAGAAATTTTTTACAGTATATGTGTTTTTCATTAGGCTTGAGTAATTTTCAATTATAGTGGCCAATTTGTATGTTAAACTGTAAATTTACGATTGTATATGATAGTTCATTGAGAGACGAACATAACACAATTTGAATAAGGTGATTTGGTCAACTAATGAATTCACAGTGATGATTTTAGGAAGAATGTTAAGAAAATTGAGTTTTTCATGAAAATAAGAATTTTGATAAATTAAAATAATTTTAGTTGGTGTTAAATTGTGCTAATTGGTTGTAAATGTGAGCAATCATGTTTATGATAGTTGTATATTTATTTTATGTGTTAATATTACTGTCTATTGAGTGAAATTTGTATTTGTTGGGCTAAAGTCTGCCTCTTGCTCATATAGCATTCTCTCTGCGTCTGCAATATTCAACAGGGTGTAGGCTGCTACAGTGCGTAAGGCAAAAAAATTACCACATGGTGCTGAGTCCCACCCTTGTATGTACAAATTTGCACCATACCCACAGTTTGAGATTCGACTTACATTATTTACGTAGATTTGGGAAAGTGTCATAACATGGTTTGAAATTGTGTTAGCATTTAAATGTGTAATGTTAAGGTTAACATAACATAGTGAGTTGTGGTTAGTAAGTTCAAAGTTGCAAAAATGATTAGTAAAGCGAGAACGCGTTATGTGATAATTTAGTTTATACAATGAACTTTAGTTAAGTGTTGTGATGATTAACACTTGGGAATTCTGAAATGTAAAGGGTAGCATAAGACTTGTGTTAAAATAACAAGTTTAGCTAGTAATGTGTTTTATATTGAAAAGTGAATATCAGTATGTCTAATAGATGTTATGGTTTTAATATTGTGTATAGGTGAATGTGAGTTTTAATATTTTAGCTTACGCTCGAGGCAAGTTTTTTAACTCTACACTTTCGTTGAGCTTGTTCATTTATTACATTGTGCAAGTTTTCTAACTCTGCACTTTCGTTAAGTTAGTTCTATTATTATATTGTATAACTTCATGCTTTTGATTGAGCAAGCTTCTTATCTTAACTTTTATTAAATAAATCAATTGTCCTAAGATTCATTCTAACTTGTTTACAGTTAAGCAAGTTTCGTAAGTTATATTATTGTATAATGAACATAGTTTTGAACTCTCGTCTCTATTATTGAACTGTTTTAATTCTTTGCATGAGTTAATACATTATTGGGAAAGTTGTTAGTCTCCATCTTGCTATCAGTTAAATATACGTTCAGGAATTTCATTTCTAATATTATAAGACTCGAACCTTAGCTTATTTTATTGTTCAAGCAAAGGTTAATCATTTTATTCATTTTATTGAATGTTTATGCTCTATAGTTATTCCAAGCATGAGTTTGATATGTAGAATCAGTTCATTTA
This sequence comes from Panax quinquefolius, assembly GCA_020205615.1. NCBI lineage: Eukaryota > Viridiplantae > Streptophyta > Magnoliopsida > Apiales > Araliaceae > Panax > Panax quinquefolius. The sequence goes on along the minus strand of CM035170.1, from coordinate 23,574,862 downwards.
TGGTTCTCAAATGTTCTAAGCTATGTTGTTATTAAACAACTATTGTATTATCAATCATTGTTGATTCAACTAGTTCCCTAGTTGATGATCATTAAACTTCAATTACCCTTGAAAACTTATCCAAACCAAACTTTCTTTGGTGCGGACTTGTACTTTAAATACTGAGATGAACAACCCTATGTTTAGGGGTTTACGCTTAGCGTTGAAATGGTTGTGCACAATACATTGTACGAAGGATTGATCACCCTAAGTACATGGAGTCCTTATAGTCATATGATTGTTAAAGTTAAAGTTGAAAGATTACTTATTACTGTGGACATGGTTCTTGGTCATTTGACCCTCAGTAGTATATTTAAGAATGTTAATAGAACATATTATTCAGTTCTATTGAGCCTATGAATTGGCAAATGTTGTAATGTTAATAGAACAAATCATTCAGTTATATTGAGCCTATGAATTGGCAAATGTTGTAATGTCAATAGAACATATCATTCAGTTCTATTGAGCCTATTATTTGGCAAATGACGTAAAAATATTTATTCTTATTTCAAGTGAGCTTTGTTTGCTCACTCTTGCATATTTATACATTTATTGCAGCTATGGTTGAGAATGTAGATAAACCTACAACTAACAAAGGAAAGGGGAAAATGTACAAGTGATGAAGACTTGTAATTTTGCTTTACCGTTATGATGATAAACTTTTAATAATGACGTGATGTAATAATTTAATTTCCGCACTTGAATTATTGTATTAAAGGTTAAAGAACCTGGGAGATAATGTTTTTATTAAAGTAATCCTATATGGGCAGGTTTTTATTATTCAATTTATTATGATTGGGTAGTTAGATATGGATGTTTTGATTACGTGAACACCAAATCTTGAGGTAATGAAGTATCGGGATTTGGGGGTGTCACAAATGAGACTGTGATGTCAGGCGAAGAAGGAATTAGAGATATTCTTGTGGTGAGGAAAGAATTAATAGTTGCACCCGAGCTAGTCGCAGAGGTAGCAGCTGAGAGTGAGGAAGAAGAGGAACCTGAGAAGAATTTATTAGAAGAATTTTATGATCGAAATGTAGAATTGGAAAATCGTATTCATGAGTTAGAAGAGTAGGCTGAAGAACGGCAGGCGGTCATGGAGCAAAAGGATGCAATGATTTAAGGTTGTATTACCTGATATGTGATGCTTGAACAGAAGCACTCTTTGGCAGAGTATAAGATGATAAAGCTGGAATCTGAGCTGAAAGAAGAAACAACTGAACGAGTGAGAATGAGTGATGCATGGGTAAAAGCCGCACGACGCGTTGATATTATGGAAAGAGATTTCTGATCTAAGAAGGCTAAAATAGATGATATATATTTCTCTTTTTGGAAAGCAATTGAGAGAACCCAACATCGAGTTTTGAATTACCCTGTACATTGCGGTCAACCCCAATTCGATATGGATTGAAGATTGATGATTCAAATCATGAAACAGGAATACGACGAAGCAGTTAAGGGTGGAATATGCCCTATAGTGAAAGTAAATTCTAGCGATAATGATGACACCAAAGGTTGTCCCACATAAGTCAAAATAGGTGGTTCAAGTGAGAGCGCCTTTCATAACTTTCCAAAAAGCGAGGAACCGAACGAGGTGATCACGGGTAAGCTAATCATAAACTCTTACGAAGTTTATACCTTATTAGATACCGGTTTTACCCATTCTTTTATCTCTCCTACTTGTGCTCAATGTTTGAACTTGACTCCGGAGAAATTAGACCTTGACTTATCTGTTGAGACTCCGTTAAGACAAACTTTCATTACATCTACTGTTTATAAATCTTGCTTGATTCAAGTTGGTACCATAACATTACCTGCCGATCTTATTTCGTTAAAAATTCTTGCATTTGATGTTAGCTTAGAGATTGATTGGTTAACCACGCATCATGCTAAAATTGATTATTTTCGTAAGGTTGTTAGTTTTCATATTCTTAACCAACTTGTTATGAGAATTCAAACAACAAAACCACTAAAGTCAATAACTGTCATATCAAGCTATAAAGCTATTCGTTTATTGAAAAATAGATGTCAAGCTTTCTTTGCCCATGTCACGGACTTGAACAAAAACACGTCAGATTTGAATAATATTTCTATTGTTCTTGAATTTCTTGACGTATTTCCTAAAGAACTTCCCAGTCTACCCCCAGAACGTGAAGTTGAATTCTTTATTGACCTTGAACCTGGTACAAAGCCCATTTCTAAAACCCCATATCGAATGGTTCCTATTGAACTTCAAGAGTTAAAGGTCTAACTACAGGAGTTGTTGGACATCAGTTTCATTCATCCTAATACATCTCCTTGGGGTGCTCCTGTGTTATTCGTAAAGAAGAAAGACGGGAGTATGCGACTTTGTATTGACTACCGAGAATTGAACCATGTCACCATCAAGAATAGGAATCTGTTACCTCGCATTGATGACATGTTTGACCAGTTGCAAGGAGTACAATTCTTTTCAAAGATCGATATTCATTCTGGATATCATCAGCTGAAGATTAATCTGAGGATATTCCAAAGACTGCCGTCAGAACTCAGTACAGGCATTATGAATTGTTAGTCATGTCTTTTGGATTGACTATTGCTCCTACTGCTTTCATGGACATGATGAACCGTGTGTTCAAAGAATATTTGGATCAGTTCGTTGTTGTCTTTATTGATGACATCCTCATCTATTCCAAAAGCCGTGAAGATCATGAGCACCATTTGAAGCTGGTACTTCAAAGGCTTCGCGATAACAAGCTATATGCCAAGCTGAAAAAATGCGATTTCTGGCTTGAGGAAGTAGCATTCCTTGGGCATGTGGTGTCAAAACATGGAGTATTTGTCGTCCCGGTGAAGATTGAAGCCATAAAAAGTTGGGAGCAACCAAAGTCGGTGACCGAAATACGTAGCTTTCTGGGCTTAGCTGGTTACTATCAGAGATTTAAGGAAGGATTTTCTCGAATCTCTACTCCGTTAACTCAGCTGACTCGTAAAGATACAAAATTCGGTTGGAGCGAGGATTGTGAGAAGAGTTTTCAAGAACTCAAGAGGAGACTCATTCCGCACTGCTTCGACAATACCATCCGGGTTGAATGGATATGTTATCTCTGGTGATGCTTCGTGAAAAGGGTTAGGATGTGTTCTCATGCAACATGGAAAAGTCATAGCCTATGCCTCGCGACAACTCAAGAAATATGAGAGGAATTATCCTACTCATGATTTGGAGTTGGCAACAGTCATTTTCGCATTGAAGATCTAGAGACACTACTTGTGTAAGACCCCAACTTATTATTAATGAAATTAAATTTCCTCTATTTATTATTTTGAAATAGTAAGGGTTAATTTGATTAATGTGGTTAGTTATGGGTAAAATGCGTAAATATTTTTAAATAAGCAAGTGGTTATAAAATATTCATTGTTGTCGGGAATATTCATATTGTCGTGGAATATTCTTCTTTGTCGGAAAATATTTATACGACGCACAGTGACCTTTGTGGGCCCCATAACTCTAAAAGCGATTGGATGAAGAAAATGACAAGTATAAGTTGTTTATAAATAATGAGCGTAGTTGATACTTAATTAATATTGTTGGAATACCGGTAATTAAAACACGATGTCTGGCATTGTTGCGATAAGTAGCACACGGTATTGCATCAATTTTGATTCTTACGTAAAAAGGCACTACTCAATAATTGTTACGATGAATTCTCGTTCAAGTATTTTATTTTATTGATTCAATAATTGTTGCGTTGATATTTTATATTCTTTATTATTTCAATAATTGTCACTACACAATATTTTTCATTATCGAAGCAATAATTCATATTATCTGAATAATATTATTAGAAAACATTATTGGCAATGTCTAGAAAAGTTACATCAAGGAGAGGTTTGGTCACCTAATTGCGCACCGAAGAAGGAGAAATTCTTATTGGAAGGCCCTCTTCTCACGGTTATCGAAGATTGTGATTCGTAATATTATTTATGAATAATTAATTATTGATTTATATGATGAGGAAAATATTGATTTTATGTGGATATAGATTGAGAAAATTTTTAATGTGACAATTGTTAAAAATTGATATTTTATCTTTTCTGATAAAATAATGTTTTATTATATTATATAATAATGGTGATATTTTTACAATGAATGTGGGATATATGAGTATATGAGGAGAAAGTGTATTTTTGTTGAAAAAGTTGTTTAAAACATGTTAAACATGTTGGTGGACACATTTCTTTACTGAAATTTGATAATAGCTTGTAAAATCACCCGTTTGTGGATTTCGGTCAATTTTTGTTTGGAATTTGGAAAAACTTTCTTCTGCAAAGTTGTAGAGAATTGAAATTCCTCTCGAGATTCAAATTTTCTGATAAAAGCGCTATTTATTATGAATTATTGAAGTTCCGAAATTCCGAAATAATTGATTTTTGGAAGTTTTAATTATTTTTTTTAATAAAAACGTTTTTTACATTATGGTGTGTTCCACATGTGTGTTGAATGGGCTGATTTCAGATTTTCTACGGTGGGCTTGAAATTTTTTATAATATATTATTATTATATTAAATTTTCGCTTTGGTGTTTTAAGCAATTTTCTATAAATAGAGGTGCTTATGTTAGAATTGAAAATCACAATTAAACTAAAGATTTTCTCTCTCTCTCTCTGGATATCTTGAGCGTATTTTTGTGAGTATTTTAGTACTTTGAGTATTCTTTGTACGGTGCAAGTTCTTTCAAAGACTATATCCGAAGATTCGATCGTAAGTATTGTTTTTTTGAGGTAAGGGATAATATTTTTTTTTAAATGTTATTATTTCTTCAATATCATTATGTCGAAATATTGGTTGGAACTTTTTATCAAATTTGGAACTTTTTCATGTCGGGGTTACTATTTATGAGTTACTATTCACGAGTTACTACTCATGAGTTAATATTCACAAGTTACTATTCATGAGTACTATTCACGAAGCATGATGATTTTTTTTATGAAATTTCTATCTTTTAGTGTCGGCGTTACTATTCACGATATCGATTAATTATTCACGAATCGACACTATTCACGTAAAAATTAAATTTTAGTTTTTTTCGTCCAAAATATCTTTTATGGATACTAGCTTTGATTGTATCCATGTTTTGATCATTCTTGAATTTTACTCCACTGCGGTTATTTATGAAGTATTTTTGAACTTGGATTGTTTAAAGTACGAATCCTTAATATTTGTTCTTTTGTTTTCTTGGATTCGTTTTTTCTTTAAAATATTTTTCATCATCCATGGTCCTAAATGATGATATAACAAAGATGAATATCTTTGGAATATCTTGTAGTGCAAAAAGATGAATGATTTTATGATGAATATCTTTGGCCGTAGTAAAGATGAATATTTGATTTATGTTGTATATTGATTGATGTTACAGGGATAAAATATCGATGATGGACTTTTAAATTCATAGATGATAGTAGATTTTATTCTCTACTTAACTCTTCTAATGAATTGTTATTTCCGCTGCAGTTGTTGATCTAAAACTTATTGTTTATTGTATTCTATCAGATTTTTCTCTGTTGAAGACTAAGGATAAGTACATTATCTTAGTCATAATATTCTTTACTGGGCTAGTTGAGCTCACCCTTTTCCTTTTTGTTCTATTTTTCTTCTTAGGAGACGAGAATATAGCAGGAACTAGTCGGGGTGTGGAGTAATGGTTCAAGACAGTTGTTTTAGCAGTCCTCCCTATTTTGTAAAATAGTGTATCAATAATTGTAATGAGGACTTATTTGAGTGTGGATATTGTCTAGAAGACAATATTTGTATTTAAACTCATAGTTTATGTGTTATCATATTTTGCACGACAATTGTATTAATGAAGTTGTAATTGTTTCTGTACCATGTATTTGGCGACTCAGAATAGGTTGGTTTGATTAGACCTATTTTGGGGGCGTCACAGTTGGTATCAGAGCTTAGGGATATAATCTCTGGCGGAGATCGGGGAATAGAACTAGGAGGGGAGAGACGAGTAAATCTTTCGCTAGTGTGTCCTACCTAAGCTTATTTGTTGGTCGGTCATAATATAGGGGTATTATGTGATTTGTTAATTTGTTTAATTAACCCTTGTTTTATGGCGGTATTTAAGAATGTCGACTGAGAATGTTAACAGTGGAGTAAATGAGACCGTGGAGACACCTTTGCTCACCAACGAGGAGAACGTGCAACAGGTTGGCAATGTTCCTCCTGTGAACAACACCACTGAGCAGATGATGAACGATGGTATGTTTAGGAACTTTCTAGATTTCATGCAAAACCAAATGAGAAAGACTAATGTTCAAAATGCAGGTGGAAACACTGGCAACTCACGGATGGTCACCGCTAAGAAGTTCAAGGAGTTAGGACCGCTGGAGTTTTTGGGAAAGCCAGAACCACTTACGGCAGAAACGTGGAAAAAGCAGATCACTAAGATATTTGATGCCTTGGGATGCTCAGAGGAGCAAAAGGTTCCTTTCGCCACTTTCATGTTACGAGGAGAGGCAGATTATTGGTGGGAATCCGTAAAGCGTACTCAGCCTACCGCACTGCATATGTCTTGGGAGAAGTTCTAAGAATTGTTCAACGACAGGTACTTTCCCGAAAGTATTCGTCACATGAAGGAGGTAGAGTTCATCAAGCTGGAGTAAAACAATATGAACGTGTCGCAGTACGAAGCAAAGTTTGCCGAGTTGTCTCGATTTGCAACCCATTTGGTTGATAATGAGGAGAGAATGACACGAATGTTTCTGCGAAGTTTGAAACCCAAAAGACGTCAATACCTCATTTCTCACAAACTTTGTTTATATTCAGATGTTGTGAATAGGGCTCAGTTATTGGAGCGCGATAATGAGTCGTCTAACCTACTCGATGATAATCGTACTGGTGGTAACGGTCATCGGAACAATGTTAACCATCGTGGAGGAAATTATCATGCCAGAAATGGTAACCATTTCGGTGGTAATCATGGCCAAGATAATAGAGAAATAATTCAAGTGGAAATTTTAAAAGAGAAGATTCAACAATGACGGTAAGACGTCAAGCACCAACACCAAAGAACGAATTTTAGAGGAGGAGAAAGACCGCCGATTAGATGCTACTGAGATGCGGGAAGAGGACACATAAGTCCAAACTATTCACAAACTTCCGAGGTATGTTTTAGTTGTGGAAAAAGGCGGTCATATAGCTCGAGATTGTCTCAGTAGCGAAACCAAGTCCAATGGGGATGGTGACTCCAAAGGTCATCCCGGACAAGTCAAAGTCATACCTTCTTGGAAGAGCATTTTCGTGACTTCTCAAAGCGAAAGTAACCCGAACGAAGTTAGCACGGGTTAGTTAATTATAAATTTTTGCGAAGTTTATACCTTATTAGATACCGGTTCTACCCATTCTTTTATCTCTCCTACTTGTGCTCAACGTTTGAACTTGACTACTGAGAAATTAGACTTTGGCTTATTTGTTGAAACTCCGATAGGAGAAACTTTCATTACATCCACTGTTTATAAATCTTGTTTGATCCAAATTGGTTCCCTCACCCTACCTGTTGATCTTATATATTTAAAAATTCTTGCATTTGATGTGATCTTAGGAATTGATTGGTCAACCACTCATCATGCTAAAATTGATTACTTTCGTAAGTTTGTTAGTTTTCATATTCCTAAGCAACCTGTTATTCGAATTTAAGCAACCAAACCATTGAAGTCAAACACTTTAATATCAAGCCATAAAGTCATTCGTTTATTGAAAAACGGATGTCAAGTTTTCTTAGCCCATGTCATGGACTTGAACAAAAATACGTCAGATTTGAATGATATTTCTGTTGTTAGAAAATTTCCTGACGTATTTCCTGATGAATTTCTTGGCCTACCCCAGAGCGTTATATTGAATTTTGTATCGACTTTGAACCCGGTACAAAATCCATTTCTAAAATATCATGGCTCCTATTGAACTTCAGGAGTTAAAAATTCAACTGTAGAAGTTTATACCCGAGCCTTTATCTGGTGACTTCCTTTGTGGAATGCACTGAAACCAAACTCTCTGTAGGGGACGTCATATTTGTGCGGTGGTAAACTGATAGGTGCCATTGTGGCGTGCTATCCAAGACTGGGATATGAGTTACAGTTGAGAGCAACCTAAGTCAGTAATCGAAATAAGTAGCTTTCTAGGCTTAGCTGGTTACTATCGGAGATTCGTGGAAGGATTTTATCGAATCGATACTCTATTAACTTAGCTGACTCGAAAAGATACAAAATTCGAATGGAGCGAGGAATGTGAAAAGAGCTTCCAAGAGCTCAACATGCAAGAACGACGCGTTGGCTCGAAATTGTTGAAAGATTACGACCATACCATTCAATACCATCCTGGAAAAAAACAAAAAAAAACGGATGTGGTAGCTAACGCATTAAGTAAAAGATCGTATGCGTTTACGAGTGCGATATTGTTAACAAAAAGACCCATTTCGTATCACTTACAAAAGATGGAGATAGAGTTAAAGATTCCAAGAATCTGCGTGAAGATAACGAATATATAATTAGAATCAACTTTAATCGATAAATTTAAAGTCGCTTCTACGGACACTGGAGTTGATGAATATGAAGAGGAAGATGCAAGAAGTCGTTATTCCAAAAGCGAGAATCGACGATGTGAGGAAAGCTCAAACCTTTGATTTATTAGTCAATTTGAGATTCTCGATCAAGTAGGGCGTGGCCTATAGACACATTTTACCATAAGAAGTATGACGCGTGTTCATAACGTTTTCACGTTTTGATGTTACGTAAATATGTGGACGACCCGAACCACATTATTGAGTTAGAATCAGACGATATAGCAGAAGATTTAACGTACGAGGTGGTACCAGTCAAGATCTTGGATAGGAAGGAGCATGTCTTACGCACAAAGGTCATACCACAAATTAAAGTTTTGTGGAGGAACCATGCTATTGAGAAAATGACCTGGGAGTTGGAAACGGAAATGAAAACAAGGTATCCTCATCTTTTTGAAACACCAGGTACGTACGTCAATTTCGATGACAAAATTTAATAAGGAGGGGAGGTTGTAAGACCCCAACTTATTATTAATGAAATTAAATTTCCTCTATTTATTATTTTGAAATAGTAAGGGTTAATTTGATTAATGTGGTTAGTTATGGGTAAAATGCGCAAATATTTTAAATAATCAAGTGGTTATAAAATATTCATTGTTGTCGGGGAATATTCGTTTGGTCGTGGAATATTCTTCGTTGTTGGAAAATATTCGCATCGACGACTTGCCTTTTGTGAGCCCATAACGTAAAAGCGATTGGATGAAGAAAATGACAAGTATAAGTTGTTTATAAATAACGGCAGTAGTTATTCAAGAATTATCTTTGTTGGAATACCCGGTGATTAAAACATAGTAATGTGCGTTGTTGCATAGTAGCACACGGTATTGCACAAATTTTGATTCTTACGTAAGAAGGCACTACTCAATAATTGTTACAATAGTTACTGTTTAGTATTTTATTTTATTAATTCAATAATTGCTGCGTTGATATTTTATATTACTGTTGTTTCAATAATTGTCACTACACAATATTTTCCATTATCGAAGCAATAATTCATATTATCTGAATAATATTATTAAAAATATTATTAGCAATGTCTAGAAAGTTACATCAAGGAGAGGTTTGGTCACCTAATTGCGGCGCCAAGATGAAGGAGAAATTCTTATTGAAAGCCCCCTCTTTCACAGGGAGCGCACGGTCGTCGATGATTGTGATTCGTAATATTATTTGTGAATAATTAATTATTGATTTATATGATGAGAAAATATTAATTTTATGTGGATATAAATGGAGAAAATTTTTAATGTGACAATTGTTAAAATTGATATTTTATCTTTTTGATAAAATAATATTTTATTATATTATATAATAATGGTGATATTTTTACAATGAATGTGGGATATATAAGTATATGAGGAGAAAGAGTATTTTTGTTGCAAAAGTTGTTTTAAAACATGTTAAACATGTTGGTGGACACATTTCTTCTTTGAAATTTGATAATAGCTTGTAAAATCACCCGCTTGTGGATTTCGGTCAATTTTTGTTTGGAATTTGGAAAAACTTTCTTCTGCAAAGTTGTAGAGAATTGAAATTCATATAAAAAGTCGCGAGATTCGAATTTACTGATAAAATGGCTATTTATTATGAATTATTGAAGTTTCGAAGTTCCGAAATAATTGATTTTTGAAAGTTTTAATTATTTTTTTAATAAAAACATTTTTTACATTATGGTGTGTTCCACATGTGTGTTGAATGGGCTGATTTCAGATTTTCTATGGTGGGCTTGAAAATTTTTATCATATATTATTATTATATTAAATTTTCTGCTTTGGTGTTCTATGTAATTTCCTATAAATAGGGTGCTTAGGTTAGAATTGAAAATCACGCCAGAAACTAAAGATTTCTCTCTCTTTCTCTCTCAATATATTGAGCGTATTTTTGTGAGTATTTTAGTACTTTGAGTATTGCTATACGATGCAAGTTCTTTCAAAGACTATATCCAAAGATTCCACCAAATCTTTGTTTTTTTTGCGAGGTAAGGGATATTATTTTTTAAAAAATATGATATTATTTCTTCAATATCATTATGCCAAAATATTGGTTGGAACTTTTTATTAAATTTGGAACTTTGTCATGTCGGGGTTACTATTCACGAGTTATTATTCATGAGTTACTATTCACAAGTACTATTCACGAAGCATGATGATTTTTTTTTATGAAATTTCTATCTTTTAGTGTTGGAGTTACTATTCACGTATACGACACTATTCACGAATACGACACTATTCATAGAAAAATTAAATTTTTGTTTTTCGTCAAAAATATCTATTATGGATACTAGCTTTGATTGTATCCACGTTTTGATCATTCTTGAATTTTACTCCACTCTGGTTATTTATGAAGTATTTTAGAACTTGGATTGTTTAAAGTACAAATCCTTAATATTTGTTCTTTTGTTTCACTGGATTCGTTTTCTTTAAAATATTTTTCATCATCCTCAGTCCTAAATGATGATATAATCGAATATCTTTGGCTTTGTAGTAAAAAAGATGAATAATTTTATGATGAATATCTTTGGCCCGTAGTGCAAAGATGAGCAGTGTTTAGATGAACATGACTAATTTGGTGAATATCTTTGGCACTGAGTGCAAAAAGATGAATATTTGATTTATGATGTATATTGATTGATGTTACAGGGATAAAATATCGATGATGGACTTTTAAATTCATAGATGATAGTAGATTTCATTCTCTACTTAACTCTTCTAATGAATTGTTGTTTCTGCTGCAGTTGTTGATCTTAAACTTGTTGTCTATTGTATTCTATCAGATTTTTCCCTGTTGAAGACTAAGGATAATTTGTTGTACAATATCTTAGTTATAATATTATTTACTGGGCTAGTTGAGCTCACCCTTTTCCTTTTTGTTCCATTTTTCTTCTCAGGAGACGAGAATATAGCAGGAACTAGTCGGGGTGTGGAGTAATGGTTCAAGGCAGTTGTTTTAGTAGTCCTCACTATTTTGTAAAATAGTGTATCAATAATTGTAATGAGGACTTTTTGAGTGTGGATATTGTCTAGAAGACAATATTTGTATTTAAACTCACAGTTTATGTGTTGTCATATTTTGCACGACAATTGTATTAATGAAGTTATAGTTGTTTATGTACCATGTATTTGGCGACTCAGAATAGGTTGGTTGGATTGGACCTATTTTGGGGGCGTCACATCTTGTATGGGGAGAAAGTGGAGATTTATACATATCATAAAAGCTTCAAATATTTCTTCACCCAAAAGGAACTCAACATACGGCAACGACGTTGGCTCGAGTTGTTGAAAGATTAAGATCATACCATCCAATATCATCCTGGAAAAGCAAACGTGGTAGCTGACGCATTAAGTAGAAGATCATATGAAGGTACAAGTGCAATGTTGTTAACACAAAGGCCAATTTTGTATGACTTGCAAAGGATGGGGATAGAGTTAAAAGTTCCAAGTACCCACATAATGATATCAAGCATACGAGTAGAACCGACTTTAATCGATAATGTTAAAGCTGCTCAAGCTACGGACATGGAGTTGATGCCTCTGAAGAACAAAGTACAAAAAGGTGTTATTCCAGAAGCAAGAATCGATGAAGAAGGAATACAGACTTTGTGTTCCTAACGATTCTGACTTGAAGCATAGAATCATGATGGAGGCACACAACAAACCATTTGCAATCCATCCTGGGAGTACCAAAATGTATCGTGATCTTCGACATACATTTTGGTGGAGTAATATGAAGAGAGAAATCGCGGAGTTTATCTCGAGGTGTTTAACCTATCAACGTATAAAGGCGGAGCATCAAGTGCCAAAGGGTCCATTGTAACCACTTAAGATTCCAAAATGGAAGTGGGAACACATTACTATGGATTTCGTTAGGGGTCTTCCCAAGGCTTCTAAAGGCATAGATGCGATTCGGGTTATTGTTGATAGATTAACCAAGTCTGCTCACTTCTTGCCTATACGGGAGACTTATTCCCTTGAACGTCTTGCTCGTATGTACGTAAATGAGATTATGAGATTGCGTGGCATGCCAGTATCCATAGTTTCATATCGTGACCCATGATTCACTTCACGATTTTGGGTTAGCTTGCAGAAAGTTATGGGCACGGATTTATGATTTAGTTTGGCATACCATCCTCAAACGGATGGACAATCAGAGATGACTATTCAAACTCTTGAAGATCTATTAAGACTCTGTGTCCTAGATTTCAAAGGGAGTTGGGATAAGTACCTACCATTGGTGGAATTCTCCTACAACAATAGTTATTAAGGAAGTATAGGTGTGGCTCCATTTGAAGCATTGTATGGATGAAAGTGTCGCTCTCCAGTATGCTGAGATGAGGTGGGAGAAGCAACGTTGTTGGGACCAGAGTTGGTAGGAATGACTACAGAGAAGATCCAAATGATTCGATAACGTATACAAACGGCACAGGATCGACAAAAGAGTTATGCGGATATTCATCGAATGGACGTGGAATGTAATATTTGGGATAATGTATTGTTACATATTGCTTCATGGAAGGGAGTTATAAGATTTGGGAAGAGAGGAAAGCTCAATCCATGATTTGTTGGTCCATTTGGGATTCTTGACCGAATAGGAAATGTGGCCTATAGACTCGCATTACCTCAAAGCAATGTCTCGTGTTCATAATGTTTTTCACATATCTATGCTTCATAAATATGTGAAAGACCCGAACCACATTATTGAGTTAGAACCAGACGAGATAGCCGAAGATTTAACGTACGAGAAGGTACATGTTAAGATCTTGGATAGGAAAAAGCATGTCCTACGCACCAAGGTTATACCACAAGTTAAGATTTTGTGGAGAAACCATGCTATTAAAGAAATGACCTGGGAGTTAGAATCTGAAATGAAATAGAGGTATCCTCACCTTTTCGAAACATCAGGTACGTACGTCAATTTTGAAGACGAAATTTCATAAAACACTACAAGGAAATTGGTCATTGGCAATGGGGGTATTGGCGACGGCCCGTAACTCGTCGATAATGAAACCAATGCCGACGGGAACGCCATCGCTAAAGAGTGTCGTCGATAATAACTTTTCCCCCAGGAAAAATAGGTGCGAAAATTTGGCGGTGGAGGGAAAAAGCATTGGCGACGGACATAAAAATAAAAGGCGACAGGACTGCCGTCGTGAATGACATAATGGCGATGGGACTCGAGCAACAGCATGTGTCATCGAGAATGAGTAATATATTTTAGAACCCTGGTTCGCGACGGCAACCTCTTCTTTTGTTCCTTTTCCCTTTGTCGTCTGAGATTTTCTCATTTCCCTCTCAATTCGTTCGTTTCCCTCTAAATTGAAGATTCAGTTGGTTTAACTAGGTCGGAATGCTCGATTGATTGCCCCCATTTGACTCCATTATCTCACTGCAGTTCGCCCCTTTCCTCCCTCTTGCTCTGTTACTTCTCCCTCTTCCTCGCCACTGTTCATCGGCGCCGATTGGTCAAACACTGTTCTTCTTAAAGGTAATGTTTCTTCTCTAAATAACTACTGAACATTATTTATTGCTCCTATTATGAACATAAAATTCTATTAGTGTTAGCTTTGATTTCAAATTGAGGGTTGTTTAAGTGGGTTGAATAGATGAACTTGATGTGGGTATGATATTATATAATGCAATACTTGAAATAGTTTAGTTTGTTCTTCCATTTAGTGTATATAAACTGGTATATGGTTTTTCCCATGTGAAAGCTTTGCTCAAAGTTTTCCTTTTTTATTTCCTTTATTAAATAATTGTACTAAAGCCATGAAATAGTGATTCATTGTGATAAGATATGATTTTAAGTGATTGATTAGTTATAACTTTACTACGTATATATTCAGTAATATATATGAAAAATAATTTTCGATCATTTTTTACATGATTTCAAGTGTGTGTAAACTTTCTATAAGTTCAACAAAAAGGCATGTATTATCATATTAATTAAGCTATATTATGAGCATATATATAAATAACACTTGAGTTAATTATCTGTAGTTTTGTGTTATATATAAAGCTATATTATTTATGTGATTTGAAAAAGAGAAAAGAACTACTTTTATACAAGTATAATTTCTTGATTAGAGGGCCTTCCATAATATTTAGGGTTTATAATGATTCTCTTTTCTTTTACACATGCTTGGGTTTATAATATTTTGAGACATGATTCTAAATGAACTCTGTTTATTGACTGTCTCTTGTTGTATGCATCAACATTATCATACAAAAATCCTTTGTTGATCAAAAGTACTTTAAAGTCATTAGTGTATATGGATTCTTGTATATTCTAGATTTTTCAAATTCATTTAGCAACTGTACTTCTTGAAGGTAGTTCAAAATCTTACGTAATTATAACTCTTGTTCTAGCTCAACTATTAGATGTTGAAACTTCTGGTCTGGTTTCTACGAGCAGTTGAAGGGGAAAAAATAAACATTCGAACCTCTATAGTTATTAACCTAAGTTCAGTGTAGACTGTAGACCTAGAATCAATGTATAGAGGTTGCATTATATAATTATGTCCTTGAGCTCTGTATTTGTCTCGATATATAGTTTGGGGCTTAGTTTGTATATAATTATGTTCCTTGAGCTCTATATTTGTCTCTGTATTATGTCAAGTGTTTTTGAGTATGTTGCTAAGAATAAAATATGTTGGAACACATTCGTTTATAGTTGACATTGTCAATTTTTTTACAATTATAAAATGACATAATCTTCATAATTTATCATAATTACTATTCAGCGGATACTTCAATTTTTTTCTATGTGCATATTTTCATATAGTTTAGGAAGCTTAGAAACTTGTTTGAGATTCACTTAGTAGGAATGGATCTCAAATAGTCCCCGTGTTGGAACTGTTCTTGTATGTTTCGATCTCACTTAGGTTGGTGTTAATGACTTAAGCACGTCTTTATATTTTTTGAAATTTCGATCAGTACATATCTCTTGATGTTCTTCGGGTGCATATTTAGACTACGATGTGTTAGTCTATTTCATGTACTTGAAGACCATGGGGAGGTGCTGCCGAAATTTCTGAAAAATTTAAAGATGTGTTCAAGTTGTTGGCATCAGTGAGGCGACACATCCGGGAATGGGATAGAAGCCTGAACCGTTAGAGTGGGAGATGAAGTTAGGAAACTCATAAGCTTGCATATACATTAACTTGGAGACTTGATTGTGTTTGTCTAACTTTCCATATATATAGCGCACGGTTGTCAAGAGATGTCTATTGATCGAAGTTGGATGGAACGTAGGGTAGCCACCGATAGAGTGGGCTTAGCTCGAGTATCGTATCGTGGGAAATTTGAAGCAGTTTCTCAACTTCGCGTTTGAGCAAGTTAAGCGGTGATGAGATCGGATGTCCTTGTAAGAGGTGTGTGAATGAAATGTGGAAGGAAAGGAGTGATGTCATATGCGACTTATTTGCGTATGGGTTCAAGCAGGGTTATACGACATGGATCTATCATGGGGAAACCTGGTTGGATGAACATGAATCAGAACCAGAATCCAGAGGTGATGAAACCTTTGATCGTATTTAACATGATAATCGGTCGCTAGTTCATACTTCCAATGGAATACAGACAGGGATGGCAGTAGCGTCGAGCAAGAGCCGAATAATGGGGCTAAGGGTTTCTATGAGTTATTGCATGAAGCAGCGATGCCACTGTATGACGGGCACAAAAAGCAAACCGTCTTATCTGCCGTGACTAAGTTTTTACACTTCAAGAACGAGCATGACTGTAGCGAGAGAGGTTTTAATGAAGTGTTAAGCATTGTGAAGGAGTGTTTACCTGCATGCAATAAGTTACCAGAGTCGTACTATGATGTGAAGAAAATGGTCAAAAGGCTCAGTCTAGGGTATAAGAAGATTGATGCTTGTGAGAATGACTTTATGTTGTATTACGGTGATGTTAATAAAGATAAGAGGTCGTGTGATATTTGTGGTACAAGTAGATACTGTGAATAGCGCAAAAAAAGGGAAAAGACATGCCGAGAAAGATCTTACATTACTTTCCCATTGACCCGAGGCTTCAGCGGTTGTTCATGTCAACACATACTGCCGAGGATATGAGGTGGCACTCTACACAGGACATAGTCGAAGGTCAACTGACGCACCTGGTAGATGGGCTTGAGTGGAAAAATTTTGATAACAAGCACCCCTCGTTTGCTGAAGAGGTTCGGAATGTTAGGCTTAAACTTGCTACGGATGGGTTTAATCCGTTTAACGGGCCTTACATAAAACCCTACTCAACTTGGCCGGTGATTATTGTGGTGTATAACCTCCTGCCTTCGATGTGCATGAAAGATCCCTACATGTTCATGCCTTTACTGATTCCGGGTGATAAGAGTCCGAGTAAAGACATCAATGTATACCTCAGGCCGTTAGTTGATGAGTTGAAGATGTTGTGGGAAAAAGGGGTTCAAACTTATGATGTATCTCTTAAGCAGAACTTTGACATGAGGGCAGCTTTACTGTGGACAATAAATGACTTCCCGGTGTTAGGAATGATCAGTGGATGGTCGACTCATGGGGGCTTGTCATGTCCCATATGCATGGGGTCAGTTAAAGCTGTGCGGCTCAAACATGGGGGAAAATGAGTTTCTTTGCAACATCCAGATAGTTTTTGCCGATTGAACATCGTTATCGACGGATGAGTAGGCAATTCAATCGAAAAACAGAGAAATGTCTAGTACCTGACCATCTTTCTGGGTCAACAGTGTTGAGTTAAATTAGTCATTTGAAGTTTCCACCTCCAAGGAAGAATCACAGATTAGAGCGAGCTTATGGTTACGACAAGTTTCACAACTGGACACACAGATCAATGTTATTTGATTTGCCTTATTGGGCTACACTCTGCATCCATCATTGTTTAGATCCGATGTATACTGAGAAGAACGTATTTGATAACATTTTTTATACAGTCCTAGATACCACTGGTAGAACAAAGAACAACAACAAGTCGAGGCTTGATTTAGTAGAAATGAACATTAGGGAAGATCTGTGGCTGTATCAGGAGGGTAGTAAGACGGTAATGCCTAAAGCTGAATATACTTTGACCAGGGAACAGTTGATATTGATATGTAATTGGATCAGTGGACTGAAGCTCCCAGATGGATATTCTTCGAATATAACAAGGTGTTGGAAAGTCGAAGAGCTGAAGTTTCGGGGTCTCAAAAGTAATGATTGTCACGTATTCATGCAGAAGTTGATCCCTGTGGCATTTATCGACATGTTACCAAAATGTGTGGTTGAAGCACTGACAGAGCTTTCTAATTTCTTCAGAGATCTATGCTTGACGGAGCTTCAGGTCATAAACATAGATAAAATTGAGATGCAGATAGTGGAAATAATGTGCAAGTTAGAAATGATCTTCCCTCCATCATTTTTTGATTCAATGGAGCATTTGTCTATTCACTTCCCATACGAAGCTAAGTTTGGTGGTCCCGTACAATATAGATGGATGTATCAATTCGAGATGTAATGAAATTAATGTTTTAATACGGTAAAATGTTCATTCTTTCTTGATAATCTATATATCACATAGGTATATGTGACGTCTAAAGAAAAAGGTGAAGAATAGAGCCCGTGTAGAGGGGTCGATTGCTGAAAGTTATGTTATGGAGGAACTTGTTAATTTCTGCTCATTGTACTTTGAGCCGAATGTTCAGACGAAGCACAATCACGCACGTCAAAATTAGGCTGTTGAGCATGAGGAAAATGGAGAACTAACGGCCTTTAGTCATCCTGTTCACCAATTCGACGGTAAAAAAAGAGGATTCTTGACCGATAGTGAGTATACAGCTTTCACATTCTATGCACTTGTCAACATGAATGAAGTAGCGCCATACATGAAGTAAGTAGTCATAACTATATATCACATAGGTGTAATTGTGTCAAGTTCCTTTACAAACACATTGAGTATATAAATGTGCAACAGTCAATATGATGCTGAAGTACGTGAAGCG
The DNA here is from genome assembly GCA_020205615.1 of Panax quinquefolius. Classification (NCBI taxonomy): domain Eukaryota; kingdom Viridiplantae; phylum Streptophyta; class Magnoliopsida; order Apiales; family Araliaceae; genus Panax; species Panax quinquefolius. Next base: position 23,556,267 of record CM035170.1, on the reverse strand, counting down.
AATTCGAGTATATCGGACGAGGATTTGCAAAATTTGAGAAATGGAGAATTTGTGCAATGGTTTAAAGATCATGTAAGTCTAACCTTTACAAGTTCAATGAATCTACCATCATGGATTTATTCTTATGGCATAATTAACATTTGTGCAATGTTGTGTTAATGTATTAGGTCCTCACAGATGAGTTAGCTGACAATCGGCTAAAGCTTATAGCCGATGGCCTTGAAAGATCTGTAGATACTTATACATGCTGCATTGCCAACGCTTACAGATTTAAGTGTTGCAATGTTGGGGAAGTTGCTTCTGCTGATTCTGGTGTTGTGGTGAAAGGTAGCTGCTACGATAACATTTGAGATGACTGGTATGGACGATTGCTAGAAGTTGTCATGCTCAAGTATTGGGGTCATAAAGAAATAGTTTGCTTCAATTGTCATTGGTTTGATGTTGAGAATGGAGTTAAAGTAGATAAAAAATCAGGACGGGTGACTGTTAACGTTAAGTCAAAACTAAGACTGATGAGTGGTATGGACGAGCCTTTTATTTAAGCAATTCAAGCAACACAGGTGTACTACGCGCGGAGTGTTAAGACTCCTGCAAGCCCATGGCATGCGGTTATAACCACCAAAGCCCGTGGATTTCAAGGCACAACTCCTCGTCCAGACGATGAACCTTTACAAGTCGAGTCTACCAGTGTCACACCTGCTGATGTGATAATTATTAGTGAGTCAAGTGAAGAAGAGGATGATGTTGTCGCTATCGAAAGTGAAGACGATGTGGTAGAGGAGGTAGATATAATTGAAGAAATCGTTGAGGAAGACGAAGATGGTGATGACAACGATAGTGAAGATCTACTGCTCGAAGATGATGATTCTGATATTGATGGCTTTGATGATATAAATGATTAAGAGTATGTACTCTTTATGTCCTTTTAGTTGTATTCAAATGTAATAGTTGTCTCATTTTAGTTATATCTGCATGTTGTATCCTTTTAGTTGTATTCAAATGTCATAGTTATTTCTTTGTAGTTAGGCTTTTAGTTGGTGATTCACCTTTTAATTTTGTCAATTAGATGATTGAACTGTCAAATATTTTCTTGATCTCCCTCTTCTTCTTCTAAAATGTGAAGAGGAGGAGTTCATCAGAGAATTACTTGATCTCCCTTTTTCTCACTATTTTTAGATTTTGATCGTGACTTTGTTGCCATTTTTTATATTTAAGCCTATAAAAAACAATAAATAAATAAAATAAAAATAAAATGAAAGAACAAATGCATGTTGTATCTACATGTTGTATCCTTTTAGTTGTATTCAAATGTCATAGTTATTTCTTTGTAGTTAGGCTTTTAGTTGGTGATTCACCTTTTAATTTTGTCAATTAGATGATTGAACTGTCAAATATTTTCTTGATCTCCCTCTTCTTCTTCTAAACTGTGAAGAGGAGGAGTTCATCAGAGAATTACTTGATCTCCCTTTTTTCTCACTATTTTTATATTTTGATCGTGACTTTGTTGCCATTTTTTATATTTAAGCCTATAAAAAACAATAAATAAATAAAATAAAAATAAAATGAAAGAACAAATGCATGTTGTATCTACATGTTGTATCCTTTTAGTTGTATTCAAATGTCATAGTTGTTTCCTTTTAGTTATATCTGCATATTGTATTCTTTTAGTTGTATGTGCATGATGATTCTGATATTTGTGTTTGTATCCTTTTAGTTGTATCTGTATATTATCTTCTTGATGATGATTTGACAGTATATATACAGATATGGAGCGCACACCACATGGCGATCGTGGTGGGCGTATGCGGTCGTGAAATGTAAATGGCGATTCGCGTGATGATCGAGGCCAGGATCGTCTGTATAATTACATATTTTATTGGGATACATATTATTATTTTTTATTTTATATTGTATTGACATTATAATCTTTTATATAAATATTGATGTATTTCGCTACATAGGTGATCGACATAGGCCTCCGCGGGGACTAGCACGTGGATTGCTAGGGAATCCCCCCAAAGCCCTGCTTATATGTCGGGTTGGGACTACTAGGTAATATATACATTACGTTTGTATTAATTATTTAGTTCTTATATATTCTTTGTAATTTGGAAATTTAAAAATTTCAATTTTAGTATCCTTGACGCGACGCCAAGGAACACGTTGCTTGGGATAGTCAGCAATCGATTCTCTAGCCCGTGGATGAGGTGGGCGGATGTGGATGACTGCACACGTGCACTTATTATTGCTGAGTTTAAGGTAAGAAGTCATCCATTCTTATGTTAGTTTTAATTTGTGCGTTTGAATATTTATTTACCGCTTTGCTTTATGTTGTCTACTAAGTAACTGCTGATATTCATATGTTGTATTGCAGAGATATTATCGTTTTGAGGACGGGCAGGAGGCCCATGGGATGACTGTTCTTGGGAAGTATCTCGAGATAAATTGGCACAATGGGTGTACGATTGGAAGAAGAAGGCCCAGAACAAGATGGCTGATGGACAGACACTTAGAGATGTCCGGCCATATTTCATTAGTGTTGCGGTGTGGGGGCAGATGTGCGATATTTGGGAGGGCAAGGCGTTCAAGAAGATGTCGGCACATCGTACAGTTACCCGACAGCAGAGTCGTCTCCCACACTGCACTGGGAGTCAGTCGTACGACCTCTATAGGGAGAGACTCTAGGCGAGTCTAAAGCACCGACCTTTACGCCTCGAGTTTTGGTGGCACGCTCACCAGAAGAAAGGTGACGGTGGTTATATCTCACCTGAGGTAGAGCGTATTTGTGACGCCCCCAAAATTAGGTATACATCACCCATCTTGAGTCGCCACTTACATGGTACAGAATTTAAATACAACTTATTAACATAAGCGTAAGTATAATACGACATAAAGCGTGAGTTTAAATACAAATATCGTCTACTAGATATTATACAAACTCAAACAAAAAGTCCTCATTACAGTTATTATCACACTATTTTACAGAATAGTGAGGACTACTAATGCTATCTTCAGGACCATCACTCGTTTCCCCGACTCGTCCCAGCTATATTATCATTTTCAAGAGAAACAAGTGAAAGAAAGGGTGAGCTCAACTAGCCCAGTAAGAAATATTATGACTAAGATAATGCAGAATAAATTATCAATAGTCTTCAATAATGTTAAACTGATAAAATACAATAGACAACCAGTTTAACTGCAGCGAAATATGCAATCCATTAAAAGAGTCAAGTAGAAAATAAAGTCTACTATCTTTTAGGTTTTAAAAGGTTTTTCATCACTGTTATAGCTGAGACTCAGCTTTAATAAATATTCCACATCATCGAATCACCCCTGCACTACGGCCAAGGATATTCTTTAGTATCACGACCACAATTATTCATGCACTACGTGCCAAGAATATTTGTGTATTCATTAATGGTCATGATCATGCCAACAATCTGTCCATCAATGCACTACTACTAATCGAGGATTTTTATCACATCATTTGTAACATTACGGTCATGATTACACCGAATAGTCTCTCGGTCATAATCATACCAAGTCCATCTATGCACTATGTGCCACAGATGACTTTCAAAAAATATAAACATGAGGATGATGACAATGATATAAGAATTCAATAAAACAAGTTCAAGAATTATTTTATCCAGAATTATTAACATCCAAATTGTCAACATGATCTTGTTTTGTAGAGTAAAATTCAAGAATGATCGGAAGAATATTTCCATGAAAAGATCTTTGGATGAAACGCAAATATCAAGGATATTCTACTAATTTCATGGAGTATAGAAGTCAAAGTTTTAACTAATTTGGGTATAATAAAGAATGGAATAACAAAAGAAATCACCATGCATGCGATAGGCGCATGCATAAAGTTATTCCAGCGAGAATAATAAATAACGGAAACCGGTCAAGTGAAATTCACACCGATGAGGATGTTCCAACAGAATAATAAAGATGGAACCGGATCCGGTGTAAAACACATGATAGGATATTCCAATGTAATAATAAAAGACGGAACCAGTCGTCGTGAAATTCACAAGCGATGGATGTTCCAACAGAATAATAAAGATGGAACCGATCCGATTGTAAAACACACGAGATAGGATATTCCAGCAGAATAATAAAGAGGCGGAACCAGTCGGTGTAAAAACACACGCATGAGGATGTTCCAATGAGAATAATAAAGCGGAACCGGTCCGGTGTAAAACACATGCAGATGTGATGTTCCAGCGAGAATAATAGAAGAATGTCACCAAGTATAGGGTAAACCACTTATACAAAAGTTATTCCAATGTAATAATAAGCAATGGAATAACAACAGTTCTCTTCATGAATAATAAGAAAGAATAACACCCCTTACATTTGGTAGGAGATTGAATATCGCAAAGAAGTGTAGTAACAAAATACTCTTCTTCTTTTCTCTTATTCTCTCTATACTTTCTCTCTCTATAGCTTGAATGAATTCGTGAAAATAATGAAGCCCTAGGCCTCTATTTATAGAAGATTTCTAGCTTAGCACCGCGCCGTGTGAAAAGGCAAGTGGCTGACGAATCGGGTTTGACCTTTTGTAATGTGAAACGACAAGTGGTTCGACGCCGTAATGTGAAACGACAAGTGGTTCGGACGTCGGTAAAGGTAATTACTATTAACGAAGGTAAATACTATTGACGAAGGTAAATACTATTCACAAGGGTAATTACTATTGACGAAGGTAAATACTATTCACAAGGATAATTACTATTGACGAAGGTAAATACTATTCACAAGGGTAATTACTATTGACGAAGGTAAATACTATTCACAAGGGTAATTACTATTGACGAAGGTAAATACTATTCACAAGGGTAATTACTATTGACGAAGGTAAATACTATATGATGAAGAGACTCTTAGATGATGACATACGAGCCCCCATAAAATAATCAAACTTACCACAAATCATAACACATATTTAATCTTTCAATAATTATTAATCATTTATAACTTGTCGTCTCAATTATTGATTTAATACTATAACATATTATACAGATGATACTGTGACAATAATTGAATCAATAATATAAGAGATATGATGCAGCAATTACTGTAGCAATAATTGAGCATATAATGAGTGACTTCTCACGTAAGCATCAATAATCAATACCGTAGTGCTCTTATGCAACCACGCCAGACATCGTACTTTTACCACCGGGTAGTTCAACGCTTTTAACGGTAACACCTCCATAGTTATTTTTATAAAAATATTTTTGTCGTTTTTCAATCCGACAATAATGTTCATGGGGGTCCACCAATGATTGAGCCATCATTATCGAATATTCCCTAACAAAAGAATATTCCCCAGACCAAACGAATATTTTATAACAACTTGCATACTTTGCAAAATTTATAAATATTACCCACAACTATAACATTATATCAAATTTATTCCATAATATTCAAAAATAATATTTATAGAAAAATTCATCTTTATTTATAAAAGTGGGGTCTTACAACCTCCCCTTCTTATGAAATTACGCCCTCGAAATTAGGGTACGCACACGGTATGTCGAAGAGGTAAGGATACCTTGATTTCATTTTGATTCTAACTCCCAAGTCATTTCCTCAACATCGTGGTTCCTCCATAAAACTTTGACTTGAGGTATAACCTTGGAGCGTAGAATATGTTCTTTCTTATCCAAAATTTGAACAGAACCTCTTCATACGCCAAATCTTCCGCTATTTTCGTCCGGTTCTAACTCAATAATATGGTTCGGGTCTTTCACATATTTACGTAACATAGATATGTGAAAAGCGTTATGAACACGAGACATATTTGGCAGTAAAAGCGAGTCTATAGGCCACGATTCCTACTCGATCGAGGATTAAAATGGACCGATGAATCGAGGATTAAGTTTTCTCTCCTTCCAAATCTTGTAACTCCTTTCCATGGAGCAACTCTTAATAACACATGATCTCCTATATCGAATTCCACGTCCTTTCGATGAAGATCAAGATAACTCTTTTGTCGATTTTGTGAGGTTTTTATCGTTGTCGGATCATTTGAATCTTTTCCGTAGTCATACGTACCAACTCTGGTCCCAACAACGTTGCTTCACCCACCTCATCCCAAAGATTTCGAGAACGATACTTTCTTCCATACAATGCTTGAATGGAGCCATGCCAATACTTGCTTGATAACTATTGTTGTAGGAAAACTCCACCAATGGTAAGAACTTGTCCCAACTCCCTTGAAATCAAGGACACAGAGTCTTAATAGATCTTCAAGAGTTTGAATAGTCCTCTCCGATCGTCCGGTAAAATCCGAGGATGATATGCCGAAAGCTAAATCGTGAAAGTCGTGCCCATAGCTTTTTTGCAAACTAACCAAAAATCGTGAAGTGAATCTTGGGTCTCGATCGAAACTATGGATCTGGTAGATACCATGCGGTCTTACAATCTCGTTTATGTACATCTGAGCAAGACGTTCAAGTGTATAAGTTTCTCGATATCAAGAAGAAATGAGCAGACTTGGTCAATCTATCAACAATGACCCAAATCGCATCAATGCCTTGAGAAACCTTAGGAAGATCCAGAATCTAAATCCATGGTAATGTGCTCCCACTTCCATTCGGAATTTCAAGTGGTTGCAATGGACCTTTTGGTACTTGATGCTCGCTTTAACTCGTTGACAAGTTAGACACCTTGAGATAAACAGGCGCTATCTCTCTCTTCATATTGCTCCACCAAAATGTATGATTAATATCATGATACATTTGGTACTCCCGAGATGGATTGCAAATGGTGTGTTGCGCCTCCATCATGATATTATACTTTAAATCGTGGTCGTTAGAACACAAAGTCTGGAGTTGACTAGAAGTATTCCTTCTTCATCGATTCTTGCTTCCTAAGATAGCACCTTCTTGCACTTTCTTCCTCATACGCACGATCGGCCTGTGTCCGTAGCTTGAGCGGCTTTAACTTTATCAATTAAAGTCGGTTCTACTCAGTATACTCGTTGTCATCACATAAATCCCCTCGAGTCTTTAATTCTATCTCCATCCTTTGCAAGTCACAAAAATGGGCCTTTGCGTTGACAATATCGCACTTGTACTTTCATATGATTTCCTACTCAATGCGCCGCCTACCACGCGTTTGCTTTTCCGGGATGGTATTGGATGGTATGATCATAATCTTTCAATAGTTCAAGCCAACGTCGTTGTCGCATGTGGAGTTCCTTTTGAGTGAAGAAATATTTGAGGCTTTTATGATCCGTAAAGATCTCCACTTTCTCCCCATACAAGTAATGCCTCCACATTTTAAGTGCTGCAAAGACAACAACCGCTAACTCTAGATCATGAGTAGGATAATTCCTCTCATATTCTTTTGAGTTATCGCGAGGCATAGGCTATAACTTTTCCATGTTGCATAAGAACACATCCCAACCCTTTGCTCAAGCATCATCGTAGATGACAAATCCTCCGAGCGGATGGTATTGTCGTAGCAGTCTTTGAAATAAGTCTCCTCTTGAGTTCTTGAAAAATCTTCTCACATTCTTCGCTCCAACCGAACTTTGTATCTTCCGAGTCACCGAAGTCAATGGAATAGCGATTCGAGAAAATCCTTCCACGAATCTCCGATAATAACCAACTAAACCGAGAAAGCTACGATTCGATCCATCGATTTAGGTTGTTCCCGACTTTGAATAGCTTCAATCTTTCTTTGGGTCAACAGATATTCCATGACTTGATACCACGTGCCCAAGGAATGCTACTTCTTCAAGCCGTAACTCGATTTCTTCAACTTGGCATAAAGCTTATATTCACGAAGCTTTTGGAGTGTCACCTCAAGTGTTGCTCATGATCTTCACGGCTTTTGGAATAAATAAGGATGTCATCAATAAAGACGACCACAAAGTGATCTAAATATTCCTTGAATACTCGGTTCATCATATCCATGAAGGCAAAGAGGAGCATTAGTCAATCCAAAGGACATGACTAGGAATTCATAATGCCCGCATTCTAGAGTTACGAAAGCCGTCTTTGGAATGTCGGCCGGTTCTAATCTTCAATTGGTGATATCCGAACGAAGATCAATCTTTGAAAAGAATTTGGCTCCTTGCAATCGGGTCAAAAACAGTCATCAATACGTGGCAATGGATACCTATTTTTGATGGTGACGTGATTCAACTCCCCGATAATCAATACAAAGTCGCATACTCCCATCTTTCTTCTTCTTCAATAAGAACAGAGCACCCCAAGGAGAAGTACTAGGACGATTAAAGCCAATGTCTAACAATTCTTGCAGTTGGGTCTTTAACTCCTCGAAGTTCAATAGAGCCATTCGATATGGGGCTTTGGAAATAGGTTTTTGTACCGGGTTCAAGGTCGATACAAAATTCAATTTCACGCCTCGGGGTAGGCCAGAAGTTCTTCGGGGAATACGTCAGGAAATTTATTAACAATAGGAATATCGTTTAAAACTGACGTATTTTTATTTAAATCTGTGACATGAGCTAAGAAAGCTTGACATCCATTTTTCAATAAACGAATAGCTTTATGGCTTGAGATGACCGTGATTGATTTTAATGGTTTGGTCGTTTGAATTCGCATAATAGGTTGATTAGGAATATGAAAGCTAACAACCTTACGAAAACAATCAATTTTTGCATGATAAGTAGTTAACCAATCAATCCCTAGAATCACGTCAAATGCAAGTATTTTTAATGAAATAAGATCGACGGTGTAATGTGAGGGTACCGATTTAAACCAAACAAGACTTATAAAAAAGTGGATGTAATGAAGGTTTCTCCCAACGGAGTTTCCACAGATAAGTCAAAGTCTAATTTCTCCAGAGTCAAATTTAATCGATGAGCGCAAGTAGGAGAAATAAAAGAATGGGTAGAACAGGTATCAAATAAAGTATAGACTTCATTAGAGTTTATGATAAGCTTACCCGTGATGACCTCATTCGGATTCCTTGCTCTTTGGGAGGTCACAACAAATGCTCTCCTTGCACTCTGGGTTTTGAATTTTACGGGATGGCCTTTGGTGCCTCCATCCTAGTGAATTTGTCTTGATGAACGACAAAATCAAGCTAAGTGACCTTCTCTTCCACAATTATAACATGCTTTGACTCGCATGACGCAGATTTTGATGATGTGTCCCTCTCCTCCGCATTTGAAGCATATGATAGGTGGTCTTTCTCCTTCCTTAACAATGGGTGTTGGTGCTGACGTCTTTCCATCATTGTTGAATCTCCTTTTCTTGAAATGTCCATTCTTATTGTTTTGGCCTCGATTACCACCAAGTGGTTACCATATCCGCCTGTTGATTCCCTCCACGCTTGTTGTCACCGCCTCGATGACTATTCTCATTTGGTATTATAATTTTGCTTATTTGCTCTCTTTTAGTCAGATTGACTCATTATCGCGCTCCACTAATCGAGCCCTATTTACAACATCCGAATACAAACACGGTTTATGAGAAATAAGATGTTGGACGTATCTCCGCTTCAAACCTCTTAAAAACATTCGCGCCATTCTCTCTTCATTATCCACCAAGTGGGACGAAACCGTGATAACTCCGCAAATTTTGCCTCGTATTGCGATTACGGCCATATGGTTTTGTTCCAACTTGATAAACTACACCTCCTTCATGTGGCGAATACTTTCAGGAAAGTATTTGTCATTGAACAGCTCCTAGAACTTCTCCCAAGATATCTTGAAGACAAATTTGGTTGAGTACGTTTTACCGATCCACCAAAAATCCGTGAAGGGAACATAAAAGCGCGAAAGGAACCTTTTGCTCCTTGGAGCATCCCAAGACATCAAATATCTTGGTAATCTGCTTTATCCATGCTTCCGCGAAGTGGTTTTGGCTCTCCCTTAAACTCCGGTGGTCCCAGCTCCTTAAATTGTTTAGCGGTGACCGCCCGAGAGTTTTCGTGTTTCCACCCCACGCTTTTGGACAGGAGAGTCGCTCTACTTTCTTTGTTGCATAAATCGCATAAAGCCTCCGAACATTTGATCATTTGTCATTTGGTCGGTGTTTGTTGTTTGCATGAGGATTATCGCCTTCACGATGCACATTATCTTGATTATTGATATGTGGTGAATCAACGATCGCTGCGCTCCATTGCTATTCTCAACATTCTCGATGTCATTTTCGACATCGCCACAAAACAAAAGGTTAATTGACATGTAACAAATTATCCTTATCTTCCGACCAACCAATAAAATAGCACATAAACTTAGGTAGGTCATACTAGCGAAGGTATTCCCCGCCTCTCCCTCCTAGTACTATTCTCACATCTTAGCCAGGATCACATCCCTAAGCTCGATATCAACCGTGGACGCCCCCAAAATTAGGTATACATCACCCATCTTGAGTCGCCACTTACATGGTATGTAATTTAAATACAACTTATTAACATAAGCGTAGGTACAATACGACATAAATCGTGAGTTTAAATACAAATATAAATCTACTAGATATTATACAAACTCAAACAAAAAGTCCTCATTACAGATTATTATCACACTATTTTGAGAATAGTGAGGACTACTAATGCTATCTTCAGGACCATCACTCGCTTCCCCGACTCGTCCCGGCTATATTATCATTTCCTCAAGAGAAAACGTTGAAAGAAAGGGTGAGCTCAACTAGCCCAAGAAGAAATATTATGACTAAGATAATGCGTAATAAATTATCAATAGTCTTCAATAATGTTAAATTGATAAAATACAATAGACAACCGGTTTAACTACAAATGAATATGCAATCCATTAAAAGAGTCAAGTAGAAAATAAAGTCTACTATCTTTTAGGTTTTAAAAGGTTTTTCATCATCTTTGTTATATTTTGAGACTCACTTTAATAAATATTCCACATCATCGAATCACCCCCCGCACTACTACCAAGGATATTCTTTAGTATCACGACCACAATTATTCATGCACTACGGGCCAAGAATATTTGTGTATTCATTAATGGTCATGATCATGCCAACAATCGTCCATCAATGCACTACTACCATCGAGGATTTTTTATCACATCATTTGTAACATTTCATGATTAAAAAATATAATCATACCAAGTCCATCTAGGATGATGACATGATGATTTAAAAAATATAAAATGAGGATGATGACAAGAATTCAATAAAACAAGTTCAAGAATTATTTTATCCGTGAATTATTAACGCCCAAATTGTCAACATGATCTTTGTTTTGTAGAGTAAAATTCAAGAATGATCGGAAGAATATTTTCATGAAAAGATATCGATGAAACGCAAATATCAAGGATATTCTACTAATTTCATGGAGTATAGAAGTCAAAGTTTTAACCAACTGGGTATAATAAAGAATGGAATAACAAAAGAAATCACCATGCATGCGATAGGTAATCGCATGCATGTGTTATTCCAATGTAATAATAAATAACGGAACCAGTCGTGAAATTCACACCAAGCGGGATGTTCCAACAGAATAATAAAGATGGAACGCATCCGGTGTAAAACACATGATAGGATATTCCAGCCGAATAATAAAAAAGCGGAACCAGTCGGTGAAATTCATTCGGCAGGATGTTCCAAATGTAATAATAAAGATGGAACCAGATCCGGTGTAAAACACACGGATAGGATATTCCAATGTAATAATAAAAGACGGAACCAGTCCTGTAAAACACACGCATGTGATGTTCCAACAGAATAATAAAGAGCGGAACCAGTCAGGTGTAAAACACATGCACGAGGATGTTCCAATGTAATAATAGAAGAATGTCACCAAGTATAGGGTAAACCACTTATACAAAGTTATTCCAATGAGTAATAATAAGCAATGGAATAACAACAGTTCTCTTCATGAATAAGAAAGAATAACACCCCTTACATTTGGTAGGAGATTGAATATCGCACTGAAAGCGATTAGTAGTAACAAAATACTCTTCTTCTTCTCTCTTATTCTCTCTATACTTTCTCTCTCTATAGCTTGAATGAATTCGTGAAAAATAATGAAGCCCCAGGCCTCTATTTATAGAAGATTTCTAGCTTAGCACCGCCGTGTGAAAAAGGCAAGTGGCTCGATTTAATCGGTTTGACGCTGTAATGTGAAACGACAAGTGGTTCGGACGCTGTAATGTGAAACGACAAGTGGTTCGACGTCCGGTAAAGGTAATTACTATTAACGAAGGTAAATACTATCGACGAAGGTAAATACTATTCACAAGGGTAATTACTATCGACGAAGGTAAATACTATTCACAAAGGATAATTACTATTGACGAAGGTAAATACTATTCACAAGGATAATTACTATCGACGAAGGTAAATACTATTCACAAGGGTAATTACTATTGACGAAGGTAAATACTATTCACAAGGGTAATTACTATCGACGAAGGTAAATACTATTGATGAAGAGACTCTTAGATGATGACATATGAGCCCCCATAAAATAATCAAACTTACCACAAATCATAACACATATTTAATCTTTCAATAATTATTAATCATTTATAACTTGTCGTCTCAATTATTGATTTAATACTATAACATATTATACTGAGATGATCTTTGTGACAATAATTGAATCAATAATATAAGAGATATGATGCAAACAATTCATCGTGTAGCAATAATTGAGCATAATGAGTGACTTCTCACGTAAGCATCAATAATCAATACTGCAGTGCTACTATGCAACCACGCCGTAGACATCGCATTACTTTTACCACCGGTAGTTCAAAAGTTTTAACAGTAACACCTCCGCCGTTATTTTTATAAAAATATTTTTGTCGTTTTCAATCCGACAATAATGTTGTGGGGTCCACCAATGATTGAGCCATCATATTTAATATTCCCTAACAAAAAAGAATATTCCCCCACCAAACGAATATTTTATAACAACTTGCATACTTTTGCAAAATTTATAAATATTACCCACAACTATAACATTATATCAAATTTATTCCATAATATTCAAAAATAATATTTATAGAAAAATTAATCTTTATTTATAAAAGCTGGGGTCTTACAGTATTGCGGTAAGCAATTTAATTATTTCATTTAGTATGTATTTGATGGCTTCGAAATTCTTTTGAATTTTTTTTATGTAATACTTGCTTTTCACCTATTTCTGTGTTTTTCAGACATGGTTCGAGGACCTTTCTGCGGTCTAAAGCACCCAGAGAGGTGACACTCCACTGGATGATGCTGAGCGTGAGGATGAGGAGATGGAGGACTGGCTGGAGGCTACAGGGGGCCGAAGAAGGGTAGAGTTGTGGGCATCCCCCGTGTCCCAGCCTACACTATAGTCCCTGCTGCGAGATCTTGACGTCGCCCACCCACCCGAGGTAGTGGTGCGAGTGGATCAGGCGCCGGCCCTTCATTATCTGACGACTTCTTCGGGCGGATCATAGAGGGGTGCATGGCGAGCAGTGTCGTGTGTGACGGCCCCGAATCCGAGGTCCCGAATCACCGCAGATCCGGTTCGATCATTCTATCACTATTACTATATTTGCGAAAGATATAAACATAAATTGTTTATACATTAAACTTACAGACTTTTCCCCAAGGTCGAGTAACCTTAACTTATACACAATTCATAAATTTTCTAACACATAACATTATTATTATACAACTCTATTACAAATCTACTGCACACGTATACTAAAGCTGGAACTGTCTTTAACCTTTCCTTGTATCCGACGCATTCGCCTTAATCTGCAATGTTTTATCAATGATATAGCAAGGGTGAGCATAAGGATTGCCCAGCAAGTTTAAATTCAATAATATAACGATATATCATTATTGAAAGAGTTTGAATAATAAACTGGCTATAATTCAACAATATAATTGTGAACTAGCAGGAACAAATTTATGACTGAACAAGTATTATACATGAACAAATATATCTGAACCAACTGGTAATGAAGGTGATCAGCCTTTCATACCTGACTTATACATAAAATATGTACATAGTACAATTCATGGCAACCAGCAATGATTAACCATAAGCTTATCCGAATAAAACAACTCTTAGTAGAGTTAAGTAAAACAAACTTGCTCGAGCTTTGATTAGCGCTACGCATTTTTTTATCGCCTTTATCCAAGACCTAATATTAGTAATATAGATCTCCAATATTAGAATAATATCATCACAATATAATACTATTATAAATATAGGCATAGAATAACCTAAACACATAACACATAACACATAACCCTATCAGTCTATAACACACATAAACCTTGACCTCAAGTCAAACTTTTACGATCGAGTCGAGTTCTAAGAAAATTCTAACATCCCGATTGGCCTAAGTGGGACTTTTATCGAGTCTAAGTTCAATTAAACCCTGACTTAACACTTAACAATTAACTCAGATAATTTTGATAACAGTCGAAATATTTTTCCAAGTCTCATAATAATTTTTAAATAATTATTATCATTTATCGTGAATTTTTAATCATTAAAACCGTATTTAAATGAATTAACTACCACATAAATCCTTTATTTTAATAGTCTTAAATTAAAATCGTGTTCGTGATAAATCTGGGAATCTAAAGGGTCAAAATTAGTAGTACGGATGTAATACTACATTAACAAACAAAGTTCATGGTCATAACATAGCCCATCCGAGAGAGTCAAGCCAGCGAAAATCATGTCAGAGCTGTTCTTTATTTCTGGGTTTTCCAGAAATGAAGAACACTCGTTAGGTCTTACTTTAAGCCTCCGGATCTAGGCCTTCCAGGTATGAGTAATGTAATTTTAATGTTCCATTGTGTAGTACTCATGTCCCTATACAACTACATAACCTTAGATCATCTTAACAACAACAGATCTAAGTTATCAAGTCCGGTCAAACTAGTGGTCAAGAATCGGTTCTTGAATATTCGGTTTCCGTAATCTCCTTCCCGGAGTTGGTCAACAAGTGGTTTGACCATGATTATCTACTATTCATTGAAGCTCGGGTGGTATAAAGCCTTTAGCATATAGTCTTAATGTCGCTACAACAAAAACACAATAACTTGACCAAAATATGAACATACAACAAGATCGTGGACGTTGAACATCTTGTCGCACCAATCGAAAAAATTTATGGGTTGCCCAGATTCTAAGTTTTGTGGTTCTATCAACAACCTTCGATCGCCTATATCTTTCATTCTAAACGTGATCCGGGATTGATTCAAGTTCCGCATCACGCCCTTACTACATACCCAAGTACAAAACCTTAAACCACAAAAATAATTAATGTGTAAGATCTATCAGCCTCGACATTCTACTGTCGTGCCATGTTCTAGGTTCATAGTTAGTTTCAAAAATCATAATTTCGTGATACTAGATGTTATGATCCGGTTTTAACAACCCGGATCACTAAATGACACCTTATAACACATCTTTAAACAATAATTTACAACATATAACATCAAATCCTAAAATTTTTATAAAGCTAGGGTTTATACCTTTATGCTTGATTTCTTGAATCGATTCTTTGATGTCGATCATGGAATGTTAAGACATGATATTGGCTTATCTTATAACACTCTCTCACTCTAAATTTCAAGATGGTGGAGAGAGAATGTCTTGGAGAAAATAAAATTTAAAGTGAACTTTTTTCTCTCAATCCATTTATTTGATACAAATGCAATGTATAAGGTCGATCTAGATGGTCACAATTGAGATATGAGAGCACATGCTAATGCTAGGTTGGTGAACCACCCATACTAGGGTTAGATCTACACTTCATCTACTAAATAATTGAAAAAGGGCAAAATAGTCTTTTCCATTTTTATTTTAATGGCATTTTTGACATTTGGCCAAACCCTTAGGGTTTAGGGTTGTTAGGTTTAGGGTTTAAAATTTAGGGTTTAGGGAAAAATTTAGGTTTAGGTTTGAAAATTTTTTTAGGTTTCTAAATTGAAATTTTATATTTCTAAAATTTCCAATTTAGGTTTTAAAATTTCTTAATAAATTTAATATTTCTAAATTATAATTAGAATTTTCTAATTATATTAAAATTTAGAAATTAATCATACTTGAAAATTTTTTAAATATTGCTAATTAGGATTAATAATTCCTAATTAAAATTGTTTGAAATCCCGAAGTTAATTAAGCAATTAGGGTCATTATTCATGTAATTTTGAAATCCTCGAAATTTTATCTTAAAAATATCAAACGCATACACTAATTTTCTATCTAGGTTCTAATTTTGAACCTTAAATCAATTAATTAAAATTTTCAAAATTTTCAAAATTTTCAGGTTGTCACATTCACCCCTTCTTCTAAAAATTTTATCCCCGAAATTTACTTTACACCTTACACCATACTCCTTACACCATTCACATACATTATCACATACTACCCAAAACATTCTTCACAAGAATTAAAATTTTTAAAATTGTGATTTTCGCAAAGGTTATAGGAAATTCATTCGCAAACCGTCATAACTTACAGACATAGTGGGTAATTAATACAGTATGTCCTGTACTTATTAAGTACTACTGGTCGACTCTGTTTCTCGTCTCTGCCACAGGCACAAAATTCTACCTCAGTCTTATCGGATTCCTCACCAAAACAATTTGGTTCGGGAAATTTCTTTCAATGAACACTTAGAGTTTTCATAAACTTTAGTCTAGCCGAATCGAATAGCATAGACTAATATCAATAATTCAATTCAATCAAATTATTTAAGTGTAGCCAAGCCCCGTTGGCAAATTAAAATTTTTGAAAATATTTTTGAGAATGACGCCATGATGTCGTACTGTTTTAACAGTCCGTTTGAGGATGCCGTCATTGTATGACTTTGTCATAACACATCATACAATAGTGGAACAACGATTTTATATCAAATTCACACTAAGTATTCATGTATTTAAAACTCCATCAAATTTTTATCATCTCTGCACCAGGTTACATGGTACATGAGTGATAAATAAAATATATTTTGATATTTCAAATCATTTGCGTCTAGCTGAAATAAGTAGCATAGACTATACTTTAAACCGTTTCAAAAATGATTACGAGTCTACATTTTTTTTAAAAGCACATAGTGCGTATTTAGCTTGATGTCAACATTTCGAAGTCTAGCATAGCTAGGAGTTTCAGAAAACTTATGTCTCCACTAATAATCATTTGTTTAACAATCTATCTGTTCCTATAGTCTTTAATACTCCATTTACACACAACTATACCAAGTTCATCAAACCACACTTATGAGTCCATAAATTGCCACAATCATATGAGTTTAAGAATTTATCCTAGTCTGACCTTTGGCGTCCGTTCGCTGAGGGGTTCATAAACATTTCATATAACTATGAATTAAGTATTTCACATAAGTATGAGTTTTAAGAATTCGTACTTAACCTTATATCCTCTACCTATGACCTATCTATCTGTTATACACATTAGAAAGGAATCACCCTCTTAACACGCATATAGAAAATAGCGCGACACAAACATTTCAATGATTATCATTGCCAGAAACTAAGTTGGTTTTACACCATGTACAATTCAGCTCCCATACGAAGAATCATACAACTTAGCTGTCGACATGAATCCTCAATTGAATCCCCACCTAACACTAACTCCCTTCTCAATACGAATTTTATTTAACTCGTATTCATAATCCTTTCCTGAATCTGTACCAATTCATAGTACAACTGACACCCAGCAATCTTGTTGTAAACTTTTCAATCATTCGCTTGATCCTTCTCCATACTATAACCTTATCAGATCACAGGGTGATCTCATCGTATATATTACGATTCATTTCTATGTTTTGATCGTTTTGTTTTACGATCTCCTATCACTGTACTTTTAGTCTTTTAGACTCTATCTATTTCTCACTACTGTTAAACTTTATTATCAGAGTTAGGGAACTCTGTATCTTATAATTCGTTGAGATTCGTCTTTGAATCTTACCGACCGACTACCTCTATTTGAGTTAGTACTTATCCTAATCACTACGGTTATTAGTCTCAGGTATTCCTACCTAAGGTTCATAACCAATAGCTCTGATACCAACTGTGACGGCCTCGAATCTGAGGTCCCAAATCATTCTATCACTATTACTATATATTTCGAAAGATATAAACATAAATTGTTTATACATTAAACTTACATACTTTTCCCCAAGGTCGAGTAACCTTAACTTATACACAATTCTTAAATTTTCTAACACGTAACATTATTATTCTACTGCACACGTATACTAAAGCTGGAACTGTCTTTAACCTTTCCTTGTATCCGACGCATTCGCCTTAATCTGCAATGTTTTATCATGATATAGCAAGGGTGAGCATAAGGATTGCCCAGCAAGTTTAAATTCAATAATATAACGATAAATCATGATTGAAAGAGTCTGAATAATAAGCTGGCTATAATTCAATAATATAATTGTGAACTAGCAGGAACAAATTTATGACTAAACAAGTATTATACATGAACAAATATATCTGAACCAACTGGTAATGAAGGTGATCAGCCTTTCATACCTGACTTATACATGCAATATGTACATAGTACAATTCATGGCAACCAAGAATGATTAACCATAAGCTTATCCGAATAAAACAACTCTTAGTAGAGTTAAGTAAAACAAACTTGTCTAAATCGTTGATTACCGCTACGCAATTTATATCGCCTTATCTGAAGACCTAATATTAGTAATATAGATCTCCAATATTAGAATAATATCATCATAATATAATACTATTATATATATAGACTTAGAATAATCTAAACACATAACACATAACCCTATCAGTCTATAACACACATAAACCTTGACCTCAAGTCAAACTTTTACGGTCTGAGTCGAGTTCGGTAAAATTCTAACATCCCGACGGTCTAGTCGGACGTTTATCTAGTCTAAGTTCAATTAAACTCTGACTTAACACTTAACAATTAACTCAGATAATTTTAATAACAGTCAAAATATTTTTCCAAGTCTCATAATAATTTTTAAATAATTATTATCATTTATCGTGAATTTTTAATCATTAAAATCGTATTTAAATGAATTAACTACCAAATAATTCCTTTATCATTAATATTTTTTTAATATCAAATATTAATGAAAATTATCACTTAATATTATAATATATTTGTAAGACCCCTAATTTTATGAAATAAAAGTATTCAATTTTTCTTATAATTACTATTTAGTAAATGGTTAAATTGATAAAAGTTAAAGTTAAGGGTGATATATGAATTTTTTTTTTTCAAAATATGCAAGTGGTTATAAAATATTCTTTTTTGTTGGGAATATTCGTTTGGTCGTGGAATATTCTTTTTCATCGAGGAATATTTAAATGCGGCCAGCAATGACCATTGGTGGGCCCCATGTGAGAATAACCGCTTCGGATGAAGAAAAGCGACAAAAAGGGAGTTTTTATAAATAACGGCGTAGTTATTACACAATTAACTTTGTTGGAATACCCGGTGGTTAAAATAAAGAATCGCGTTGTTGCACAAAGATAGCATGCGGTATTGCACCAATTATTGATTCTTACGTAAGAATGCACTACTCAATAATTGTTCCAGTAATTACTGTTCAGTATTTTATTGATTCAATAATTGTTGCGTTGATATTTTATATTACTGTTGTTTTAATAATTGTCACTACACAGTATTTTCTATTATCGAAGCAATAATTCATATTATCCGAATAATATTATTAGATAACATTATTGGCAATGTCTAAAAGTTACATCTAAGGAGAGGTTTGGTCACCTAATCAAGGTATTTAGTAAGGAGAAATTCTTATTGAAAGCCCTCTCTTCTCGAGAACCGCCTTTGGTTGTCATTATTGTGATTTCGTAATATTATTTGTGAATAATTAATTATTTATTTATATGATGAGGAAAATATTCATTTTATGTGGATATAGATGGAGAAAATTTTACAAGTGACAATTGTTGAAAATCGATATTTTATCTTTTACGATAAAATAATATTTTATTATATTATTATAATATAATAATGGTTATATTTTACAATGAATGTGGGATATATAAGTATATGAGGAGGAAGAGTATTTTTGTTGCAAAAGTTGTTTAAAACATGTTAAACATGTTGGTGGACCCATTTCTTGACCAAAATTTGATTATAGCCTGTAAAATCGTTCGTATGTGGATTTCGGTCAATTTCTGTTTGGAATTTGGAAAAACTTTCTTCTGCAAAGTTGTAGAGAATTAAATTTCCTATACAAAGTGGTGAGATTCGAATTTTCTGATAAAAGGGCTATTTATTATGAATTATTGAAGTTCTGAAGTTCCGAAATAATTGATTTTGGAAGTTTTAATTGTTTTAATTAACAAAAATGTTTTTGTTGTTTTTATTTGAGTAGATGGCTGATGTTGGATTCAATGAGTGTGCGTAGGAAGTTGTGGAATAATAATATTATTATTATATTAAATTTTCTGCTTTGGTGTTCTAAACATTTTTCTATAAATAGGGTGCTTAGGTTAGAATTGAAAATCACACCAGAATCTAAAGATTTCTCTCTCTTTCTCTCTCTATATATTGAGCGTATTTTTATGAGTATTTTAGTACTTCGAGTATTGCTATACGGTGCAAGTTCTTTTAGTACTATATCTAGTATTCCAGTTAGAAGTACTATTCTTTCTGAGGTAAGGGATATTATTTTCTTCATAAATGATATTATTTCTTCAATATCATTATGCCGAAATATTGGTTTGAATTTTTATCAAATTTGGAACTTTTTCATGTCGGAGTTATTATTCATGAGTTACTATTCACGAGTACTATTCACAAAGCATGATGATGTTTTTTGAGAAATTTCTATCTTTTGGTGTCTGAGTTACTATTCATGTATACGAGACTATTCACGATATCTGACATTATTCACAAATACGACATTATTCACAGAAAAATTAAGTTTTCTTCTCTGTGTCCAAGATTGTCTGTTATGATTCCTATCTTTGATTGGATCTATGTTTTGGTCTTCATTCTTGAATTTTACTCCACTCTAGTTATTTATGAAGTATTTTTGAACTTGGGATGTTTAAAGTACGAATCCTTAATATTTGTTCTTTTGTTTCACTAGATTCGTTTCCTTTAAAATATTTTGCATCATCATCAGTCCTAAATGATGATATAACTGAATATCTTTGGCTTGTAGTGCAAAGATGAATGATTTCTGATGAATATCTTTGGCTTCTAATGCAAAGATGACTTGTTGTTGAATATCTTTGGCATGAAGTGCAAAGATTATATAAATGAATATCTTTGGTTTGTAGTGCAAAGATGACTTGTTGATGAATATCTTTGGCCCGTAGTGAAAAGATGAATTTATTAGTAGGATTATGAACATGAACTATGATTTGGTATAACCATGATCTATGATGTTTTAGGTGATGAAATTAACTTTGTCCTGGATGAGGAAAGGAATTTAGAACTACAATTACGATTATGAGTTATACACGTGATTGTGGACAGGAATTTTTTATTAATGTTACAGGGATAAAACATTGTTGATGTACTTTTAACAGTAGAAGATTATAGATTTTATGGTCTATTTGACTCTTCTAATGGATTGCTCGTTCCGCTGCAACTATGGTTGAAAAGTTTTATCATCTACCATATGTTCTAAATCTCTGATTTATTACTGTTGAAGGCTATTGATAATTTATTTATATTTAGTCATGATATTATTTACTAAGCTAGTTGTGCTCACCCTTTTGCTTCACAATTCCATTCAGGTAATAAAGGTGTAGCTGGGTCGAGAGGGGGATAACAAGGGAATAGAATGGTGGTCTATAGATGTTGAGGGTGAGGTGAATTTAACTTGGAAGGGTGTTTTGCCACAATCATACAAGATGTCTAATGACATACAACCTCGTGTCAACATAAGATAGGGTTGTGCTCATCCATTTGCTGAGTAAGCACTACCTATATAATCTTGGTGTTTGTTTGGAGTATTATACCCAATTAGAGACAGTGGAGATAATGATATGTCAAGAGAAGACTCACCATTGGGAAGAATATGATAGTAATCTTCTCGTTTTTCTTTGGGGTCTATTGGGTCAACCAAGGATAATTCTGTGGCCATATGATATCTATCATAACCTAGACGCATGGCCTCCAATGTACGAAGGTTTCCTTGAGCACTTCCCAAAGATTTTAATTTCTAAAAACAGGTTTTGAACAATACTTTTATGTAAGGTGTCATTATGAGGTGCTGTCCACGGTTGGGACATGAGTCACAGTTGGTATATATTTGTATTTAAACTCACAGTTTAAGTGTTGTCGTATCTTGCACGATAATTGTATTAATAAAGTTGTAATTGTTTTCTGTACCATGTATTTGGCGACTTAGAATGGGTTGGATGGAATGGACCTATTTTGGGGTTATCACATTTGGTATCAGAGCTTAGGGATATGGTCTCTGGCGGAGATCGGGGAATATAACTAGGAGGGGAGAGATGAGTAAATCCTTCGCTAGTGTGTCCTACCTAAGCTTAATTGTTGGTCGGTCATAATATACGGATATTATGTGATACGTTAATTTGCTTAATTAACCCTTATTTTATGGCAGTATTTGAGAATGGCAGCTGAGAATGCTAACAATGGAGTGAATGAGACTGTGGGGATACCTCTAATCACTAACCATGATAATGTGATGTCAGACGAAGAAGGAATTAGAAATATCCATGTGGTGAGTGAAGAATTGATAGTTTCACCCGAGATAGTCGCAGAGGTAACAGCTGAGAGTGAGGAAGAAGAAGAAGAAGAAGAAGTGGTACCTGAGGAGAGTTTATTAGAGGTATTATATGATCAAAGTGTAGAATTTCAAAATCGTATTCATGAGTTAGAAGAGCATTTCAAGAAACAATGGTGCGGTCGTGGAGCAAAAGGATGCAATAATTCAAGCTTGTGTTACCCGATATGTGATGCTTGAACAGAAGCATTCTTTGGAAGAGTATAAGATGATAAAGAAGGAATCTGAGCTGAAAGAAGAAAAAACTGAACGAGTAAGAATGAGTGATGCATGGGTAAAACCCATACGACGCATTGATATTGTGGAAAGAGATGTCCGATCTAAGAAGGCTAAAATAGATGATATGTATTTCTCTTTTTGGACAGCAATTGGGAGAACCCAACATCGAGTTTTGAATTACCCTGTACAGAGCGGTCAACCTGAATTTGATATGGATCAAAGATTGATGATTCAGATCATGAATCAGGAGTATGACGAGGCAGTTGAGGGAGGAATATGCCCTATAAAAAAGTATATTCCAACGGTAGTGATGACGCCAAATGCTGCCCCAGACAAGTCAAAACCGAGTAGTTCAAGGGATAGCGGTTGTCATGACTTCCCAACAAGTGAGGAACCCAAATGAAGTTATCACGGGAGATGAGAAATGGAGAAATCATGATGACCGGGGAGATAGAATCTGAAATTGAAGCAAGGTATTCTCAACTTTTCGAAATACCAGGTACGTAAATTTTAGGGATGAAATTTCATAAGGAGGGGAGATTGTAAGACCCCGAATTTTATGAAATAAAAGTATTCAATTTTTCTTATAATTACTATTCAGTAAATGGTTAAATTGATAAAAGTTAAAGTTAAGGGTGATATATGAATTTTTTTTCTTCAAAATATGCAAGTGGTTATAAAATATTCTTTCTGTCGGGGAATATTCGTTTGGTCGTGAAATATTCTTTTTATCGGAGAATATTCGTACGACGGTGCAGCCATTGGTGGGCCCCATAACAGAATAACTGTCGAATGAAGAAAATGACAAAAGGGAGTTTTTATAAATAGCTTGTGTAGTTGTTACACAATTAACATCGTTGAATACCCGGTGGTTAAAATCTGATGAATCTGGCGTTGTTGCATAAAGAAGATAGCAGTATTGCACCAATTATTGATTCTTATGTAAGAAGGCACTACTCAATAATTGTTACAAAGTAATTCTTTATTCAAATTATTTTATTGATTCAATAATTGTTTGCGTTGATATTTTTATATACTTGTTGTTTTAATAATTGTCATTACACAATATTTTCCATTATCGAAGTAATAATTCATATTATCTCGAATAATATTATTAGATAACATTATTGGCAATGTCTAGAAAGTTACATCTAAGGAGAGGTTTGGCACCTAATTGCGCCAAGAAGGAGAAATTCTTATTGAAAGCCCCTCTTTCTGAGGGCGCTGATTGTCATTATTGTGATTTCGTAATATTATTTGTGAATAATTAATTATTGATTTATATGATGAGGAAAATATTTATTTTATGTGGGTATAGATGGAGAAAATTTTTACAGTGACAATTGTTGAAAATTGATATTTTATCTTTTTTGATAAAATAATATTTTATTATATTATTATAATATAATAATGGTGATATTTTACAATGAATGTGGGATATATGAGTATATGAGGAGGAAGAGTATTTTTGTTGCAAAAGTTGTTTAAAACATGTTAAACATGTTGGTGGACCCATTTCTTGACCGAAATTTGATTATAAC
This sequence comes from Panax quinquefolius, assembly GCA_020205615.1. NCBI lineage: Eukaryota > Viridiplantae > Streptophyta > Magnoliopsida > Apiales > Araliaceae > Panax > Panax quinquefolius. The sequence goes on along the minus strand of CM035170.1, from coordinate 23,531,781 downwards.
CTGTAAAATCGTCCGTATGTGAATTTCGGTCAATTTCTATTTGGAATTTGGAAAAACTTTCTTCTGTAAAGATGTAGAGAATTGAATTTCCTATAAATAATTGTGAGATTCGAATTTTCTGATAAAAGGGCTATTTATTATGAATTATTGAAGTTCTGAAGTTCCAAAATAATTGATTTTGGAAGTTTTAATTGTTTTAATTAACAAAAATGTCTTTGTTGTTTTTATTTGAGTAGATGGCTGATGTTGGATTCAATGAGTGTGCGTAGGAAGTTGTGGAATAATAATAATATTATTATATTAAATTTTCTGCTTTGGTGTTCTAAGCATTTTCCAATAAATAGGGTGCTTAGGTTAGAAGTGAAAATCACACCAGAAACTAAAGATTTCTCTCTCTTTCTCTCTCTATATATCGAGCGTATTTTTGTGAGTATTTTAGTACTTCGAGTATTGCTATATGGTGCAAGTTCTTTTAGCACTATATCTAGTATTCCAGTCAGAAGTACTATTCTTTCTGAGGTAAGGGATATTATTTTCTTCATAAATGATATTATTTCTTCAATATCATTATGCCGAAATATTGGTTTGAATTTTTATCAAATTTGGAACTTTTTCATGTCGGGGTTACTATTTATGAGTTACTATTCACGAGTTACTATTCATAAGTTACTATTCATGAGTTACTATTCACGAGTACTATTCACGAAGCATGATGATGTTTTTTTGTGAAATTTCTATCTTTTGGTGTCGGAGTTACTATTCACGTATACGACACTATTCACGTATACGACACTATTCACAATTACGACATTATTCACAGAAAAATTAAGTTTTCTTCTCTGTGTCCAAGATTGTCTGTTATGATTCCTATCTTTGATTGGATCTATGTTTTGGTCTTCATTCTTGAATTTTACTCCACTCTGGTTATTTGTGAAGTATTTTTGAACTTGGGTTGTTTAAAGTACGAATCCTTAATATTTGTTCTTTTGTTTCACTAGATTCATTTCCTTTAAAATATTTTGCATTATCCTCAGTCCTAAATGATGATATAACTGAATATCTTTGGCTTTTGTAGTGCAAAAGATGAATGATTCGATGAATATCTTTGGCTCGTAATGCAAAGATGACCCGTTGTTGAATATCTTTGGCATGTAGTGCAAAGATGATATAAATGAATATCTTTGGCCTGTAGTGCAAAGATGACTTGTTGATGAATATCTTTGGCACGTAGTGCAAAGATAAATTTATTAGTAGGATTATGAAAATGAACTGTGATTTGGTATAACCATGATCTTTGATGTTTCAGGTGATGAAAATTAACTTTGGATGAGGAAAGGAATTTAGAACTACAATTACGATTATGAGTTATACACGTGATTGTGGACAAGAATTTTTGATTAATGTTATAGGGATAAAAATTGTTGATGAACTTTTAACATGGAGAAGATAATAGATTTTATGGTCTATTTGACTCTTCTAATGGATTTCTCGTTCCGCTACAACTATGGTTGAAAAGTTTAATCATCTACCATATGTTCTAAATCTCTGATTTATTACTGTTGAAAGCTATTGATAATTTATTTATCTTTAGTCATTATATTCTTTACTGAGCTAGTTGTGCTCACCCATTTGCTTCACAATTCCTTTCAGGTAATAAAGGTGTAGTTGGGTCGAGCGGGGGATAACAAGGGAATAGAACGGTGGTCTATAGATGTTGAGGGTGAGGTGAATTTAACTTGGAAGGGTGTTTTGCCACTATCATACAAGATGTCTAATGACATACAACCTCATGTCATCATAAGACAGGGTTGTGCTCATCCACTTGCTGAGTATATTTATAAGCATTACCTATATAATCTTGGTGTTTGTTTGGAGTATTATACCCAATTAGAGACAGTGAAGATAATGATATGTCAAGAGAAGACTCACCATTGAGCAGAATATGATAGTAATCTTCTCGTTTTTCTTTGGGGTCTATTGGGTCAACCAAGGATAATTTTGTGGCCATATGATATCTATCATAACCTAGACGTATGGCCTCCCATGTACGATGGTTTCCTTGAGCACTTCCCAAAGATTTTAATTTCTAAAACAGTTTTCGACTATACCTTTATGTAAGGTGTCATTATGAGGTGTTGTCCACGGTTGGGACATGAGTCACAGATTGGTATATATTTGTATTTAAACTCATTAATTTAAGTGTTGTACGTATCTTTGCACGACAATTGTATTAATAAAGTTGTAATTGTTTTCTGTACCATGTATTTGGCGACTCAGAATGGGTTGGATGGAATGGACCTATTTTGGGCTTGTCACAATATTTATAATATATCAAAGTATTTTTAATGCCTTTAAATCATAATTATATGATTTTTAAACACTTAAATCCATTATCCGATAATCGCTTTTAATATTAAAATATTAATATTTTTACGATAAAATATCAAAAGTTATATTTTATAACTTAAAATATTTTTCTAACACTTAAATCATTTTAATATGATTTATAAAACATTAATTCTATTTTTCCTTAATTTATTTAATATAGTTATTAAATTAACTAATTATCATTAATATTGATTAATTAATGAAATTCACCCAAAATATTAAAAGTCACTTAAAATAACTTGCAATATTTTCTTTTACCATAATATTATTTTTCATGATTTTTAATGAATTAAAACCATTTTTAAATAATTTATTTAATATTATAATTAAATAAATAAATACCTTTTATATTCCAAAAATATTAAATAATTATGAAATATACTCAAAATAGTTTAAATAATTATGTCTTAATGAATGTTAAGACCCTAATTTTTATAAAGCTAGGGTTTATACCTTTATACTTGATTTCTTGAATCTGATTCTTTGATGCTGATCATGGAATGTTAAGACATGATATTGGCTTATCTTATAACACTCTGTCACTCTAAATTTCGAAGATGGTGGAGAGAGAATGTCTTGGAGAAAATAAAATTTAAAGTGAACCTTTTCTCTCTCAATCCATTTATTTGATACAAATGCAATGTATAAAGCTGATCTAGATGGTTGTCAATCGTGATACAGAGCACATGCTAATGCTAGGGTTGGTGAACCACCCATACTAGGGTTAGATCTACACTTCATCTACTAAATAATTGAAAAGGGGCAAAATAGTCTTTTCCATTTTTATTTTAATGGCATTTTTGACATTTAACCAAACCCTTAGGGTTTAGGGTTTGGTTAGAGTTTAGGGTTTAAAAAATTTAGGGTTTAGGGTTTGAAAAAATTTAGAGTTTGCAATTTAATTTCTAAAATTTCCAAATTAGGTTTTCAAAATTGAAAATTAATATTTCTTACTTATAATTAGAATTTTCTAATTATATTAAAATTTCTTAATCATAATTTAAATCTCGCTAATTAGGATTAGTATTTCCTAATTAAAATTGCTAATATAGCAATTAGGATCAAAATCACGGATTAAGGTTTATAACCCAAAATTAGGGTTTCTAATAGAAAATTAATTTTCTAAAATAGAAATTAGATTTCGTAATTAGATTAGGGTTTTCTAATTACTTAACTTGAAAATTAGAATTAATATCTCATAATTAACATTAAAAGTATTAAAATAACACTTTCATTTTCCCTAATTATAAATTAGGGTTTGAAATTCCGAAGTTAGGGTTTTCTAACCGAACGTTGACGTTCTTAATATATACTTAGGGTTTGTTACATATATCGTTTATCTGGTCAACCCTTGACCCTTAATCACATATTGTATACATATACGTAGAACATATTCACATAAACACTTAATCTTGAATAATTCACTTAAATCCTTCACAGAATTTTGAAATCCTCAAAATTCTATCTTAAAAATATCAAACGCATACACTAATTTTCTATCTAGGTTCTAATTTTGAACCTTAAATCAATTAATTAAAATTTTCAAAATTCTTGGGTTGTCACATCGTGCAATCAGGCGCACCATCACGCGAGCGGATCTACCAGCTTGCTTAGGAGGTTGTCCACGGCTCCATAGATCCTGCAGCTGCCGTTGACGACCTCATGGGTGTAGTCCGGGAGGAGGCCATCTGTGTATGTGCAGTTGTCTTGGCTAACATCTTTCCTCCAAATATTCGACAGGTAAAACTTATTATTGATGTATTTCTTTATTTGTAATTATATTTCTTATATAAACTGTCAAATAACTAGTTAACACGCCTAGGCATAGGAAATAGACACGCGTTACAACATACGGGACTCGATTCCAATATACGGAATTCAAGTTAAGTCCTAGTTTGCAAAAATCGCCAACACTTGGGCAAAAAGCCAAAAAATAGGTCAAAACCCGCCTCGGTCATCCGAACACCACGCAAACACACAGATAGCACCGAGTGGGCAATAGACACGCGTTAGAACTTACGCGACTCGATTCCGACATACGGAATTCGAGTTATCGCCTAGTTTGTAAACCTCGCCAACACTTGGGAAAAAAACCGAAAAATAGGTCAAAACTCGCCTCGGTCGTCCGAACGCCACGCAAACACACACGTAGCACCGAGTAGGCAATTGACACGCGTTACAACTTACGGGACTTGATTCCGATATATGGAATTCAAGTTAAGTCCCAGTTTACAAAACTCGCCAACACTTGGGCAAAAAGCCAAAAAATAGGTCAAAACCCGTCTCGGTCATTCGAATGCCACACAAACACACACATAGCACCGAGTAGGTAATAGACACGCGTTACAACTTATGGGACTCGATTTCGATATAAGAAATTCGAGTTAAGTCCCAGTTTTCAAAACTCGCCAACACTTGGGCAAAAAGCTGAAAAATATGTCAAAACCCTCCTTCAGTCGTCTGAACGCCACGCAAACACACACGTAGCACCGAGTAGGAAATAGACACACGTTACAACTTACGGGACTCGATTCCGATATACGGAATTCGAGTTAAGTCCTAATTTGCAAAACTAGCCAACACTTGGGTAAAAAGCCAAAAAATAGGTCAAAACCCGCCTCGGTCGTCCGAATACAACGCAAACACACACGTAGCACCGAGTAGGCAATAGACACGCATTACAACTACGGGACTTGATTCTGATATATGGAATCTGAGTTAAGTCCCAGTTTGCAAAACTCGTCAATACTTGGGCAAAAAGCCGAAAACAGGTCAAAACCCGTCTCGGTCGTCCGAACGATACGCAAACACACACGTAGCACCGAGTAGGCAATAGACACGCGTTAAAACTTATGGGACTCGATTGTAACATACGAAATTTGAGTTATCACTCAGTTTGCAAAACCCGCCAACACTTGGGCAAAAAGCTGAAAAACAGGTCCAAACTCACCTCAGTCGTCTGAACGCCACGCAAACACACACTTAGCACCGAGTAGGCAATAGACACGTGTTATAACTTACGGGACTCGATTCCGATATATGGAGACCGAGTTAAGTCCCTATTTGTAAAACCCGCAAATAGTTAGGCAAAAGTCGAAAAAAAGCCCAAAACCCGCCTCGGTCGTCCGAACGCCACACAAACACACACATAGTACCGAGTAGGTATTAGACACGCGTTAGAACTTATGGGACTCGATTCTGATATATGGAATCCGAGTTAAGTCCCAGTTTGCAAAACCCGCCAACAATTAGGCAAAAAGTCAAAAAAGAACCCAAAACCCGCCCGGCCGTCCAGTTGACACGCGAACACAGGCAATAGTACCGCATAGGCAATAGACACATGTTACAACTGACGGGACTCGATTCCGATATACGGAGCCCGAGTTTGAGTTCTGTCCACCTAACTTGAAGAACACAAACTAAAATAATGTAAATATGTTTTCATTTTTATTTTGTTATTAATATTTTAATTTTGTAGGGTCTTTTTGATGAGACGCGTGGAGGTGGAGGTGGAGGTACTGGTGATGACCGCCGAGCTGATGACAAGCAGCCTCCTCCAATCTAGCGATAACCGTCAGCCGATGATGACGAGCGACCTCCTCCAAAGATGAGCGATGACCGCCGACTCAATGACATGGAGACAGGCGACGGGTTGTAGTTAGTTTAGTTTTTGTTATATTCTGAGTTTCATGTATGTATTTGTATAGTTTTTGAGTTGTACCGACGATCATTATATTTTTTATCTATATATTTGATTTGGGTTACTAGTTTATAAAAGGTATAGTTCTGATTTGATGGTTGTTATTAGTTTATAACAGGTGTATATTTGTAAATGAATAGGGAAATTTTGTAATTTTAAAAAAAATTTCAAATTTTATGTAGTCATTGCCGACGGGGGTAATGGCGACGGCTATGCCGTCGCCAATGACATATAGTGACAGACATGATAAGAAGGTCATTGCCGATGGCTACTTAGTCATTGCGGACGGCCATGCCGTCGGTAATGAGGTTTTATCTAAAAAAATCTATGGGGTCTTTGCCGACGGTCGTGCCGTCGATAGAGCCGTCGCCAATGACTTCATGCCGTCGCCAATGACACTTTTTCTTCTAGTGAGAAGGGAAGGTTGTAAGACCCCAACTTTTTAATGAATAAAATCAAATTTCCTCTATTTATTATTTTGAAGGCTTAAATATGATTTACTACCCTAAACTATAGGCCATATTCCACTTCGGTGATCCACCTTTCAATTTTGTCAATTAGGTGATTGAACTATCAATTTTTTTCGTTTTCATTCAATTGGGTCTTCCACGTCAGAAATTGTTGACGTGGCATCCTAATAGGCAGCAGGAGTGCTTATGTGTAAAAATATTATATATTTTTAATGAGATCAAAGGACAAAAAGGTAAAATAAGAAATAAAACAACTAAAAATTACACAAATAATATAAATTAGTTGTATAGTTATTTATTTATAGTTATATAATAATATAAATTATTATATAAATAATATAATACTTATTTTATTAAAAAAATTGCGCTTATTAATTTTTTTTTATTAAAAAATTGTGTTTAATATTAATGATAATAAAAATAAAAATAAAAGTGCAGATTTTTTAATAAAAAATAATATTTAAACAACTAAAAACGCTATTTATTTTTTATTTTAAAAAAAAAACACAGTTGGTTGGTTTTTTAATAAAATAATTATTATTATTAATAAAATAATTATTAAAATAATAAAACAAAAACGCAATTGCTTTATTTTTTAAAAACGCAGTTGGTTGGTTTTTTTAATAAAATAATAATAATTTTTTTTATTAAAAAAAGCGCACTTTTATATTTTATTTTTATTATCATTAATATTTTTATTTTTATTATCATTAATATTAAACACAATTTATTTTAATAAAAAATTAAAAACACATTTTTTTTAATAAAAATAATTATTTTTAATAAAAATAATTATTATATTATTTATATAATAATTTATATTATTTATATAACTATAAATAAATAATTATACAACTAATTTATATTATTTGTGTAATTTTTAGTTGTTTTATTTGTTATTTTACCTTTTTGTCCTTTGATCTCATTAAAAATATATAATATTTTTAAACATAAGCACTCCTGCTGTCTATTAGGATGCCACGTCAGCAATTTTTGACGTGGCAGGCCCAATTGAATGAAATCGAAAAAAATTGATAGTTCAATCACCTAATTGACAAAATTGAAAGGTGGATCACCGAAGTGGAATATGACCTATACTTTAGTGTAGTAAATCATATTTAAGCCTATTTTGAATAATAAAGTGTTAATTTGATATAATACTTTGGTTATGGCTGAAATGTGCAAATTTTGCCAAATAAGCAAGTCGTTATAAAGTATTCATTTTGTCGGGGAATATTCGTTTGGTCGTGGAATATTCGTATGACGGCGGAGCAATTTGTGGGCCCTATAACAGAAAACGGTCAGATGAAGAAAATGACAAGTTTGAAAATTTATAAATAACGGCGTAGTTATACCAATTAACACTTGTTGGAATACTAAATTGGTTAAAATACGATGTAGAATGTGGTGGTTGCACAAAGAGTACATGGTATTGCATAGTATTTTTGAATTATTGATTCTTACGTAAGAAGGCACTTCTCAATAATTGTTACGATAATTCTTATTCAATATTTTATTTTATTGATTCAATAATTACTACGTTGATATTTTATATTATTATTGTTTCAATAATTGTCACTACACAGTATCTCCATTATCAGATCAATAATTCATATTATTTGAATAATATTATTAGATAGCATTATTGACAATGTCTAAGGAAGTTCTGTTTAGGAAAGGGGTTTGATCACCTAATTGCGCGCCAATAAGGAGAAATTCTTATCGGAAAGCCCCCCTTTCTTGGGAACAACCTGATTGTCATAATTGTGATTTTGTAATATTATTTGTGAATAATTAGTTATTGATTTATATGATAAGGAAATATTTATTTTATTTGGATATAAATGATGTATATATTTATTTTATGTGGTTATAAATGATGGAATTAATGCTGAGGTGTTTTATCAGTATTTTGTCAGAATGGAGGTTTTGACAATCGTCCGTATGTGGATTTCGGTCATTTTTCATTTGGAATTTGAAAAAACATAAACTTACAAAGTTGTTGAGAATTAAATTTCCTATGGAAAGCACATGAGATTCGAATTTTTCTGATAAAAGGGCTATTTATTATGAATTATTGAAGTTTCAGAAAATATAATATTTTTATTAAAAATATGGTGGGCCCCACTTTTGGTTGGTGAGTAATGAAATGCGCTAGAATTTATTTTCAAAAGTGGTGGGTTTGAATAGTAGCAGGTAAAACCATCAGGTAGCAGGTTAGTTTGCTATGGCGTTCTATGCATTTTCCTATAAATAGGGTGCTTAGTTAGAATTGAAAATCACACCAGAAACAAGTTTTCTCTCTTTCTCTCTCTATATTATCGAGCGTATTTTATGACTATTTAGATACTTTATGAGTTGTTATTCATCAGTGCAAGTTCCCTTCAGCCTTATACCGATATTTCGATCAGAAGTACTGATATTTTGAGGTAAGGGATGTTATTTTCTTCATAATGATGTTATTCTTTCAATATCATTATACCGAAATATTGGTATAGATTTTATTGTGGAATTTCTACCTTTTTGTGTCGGGGATACTATTTATGTATACAACACTATTCACGAATACGACACTATTTACAGAAAAAATGAATTTTTTGTTCTTTGTCCAAGTTGTCTATTATGGTTACTACCTTTAATTGTATATATGTTTTGATCTTTATTCTTGAATTTTGCTCCACAATTGATTATTATAAGGTATTTTTGAACTTGGATAAACTAAAGTACGAATTCCTAATATTTGATCTTTTATCTCACTAGATTCGTTTTCTTTAAGATATTTTTCATCACCCTCAGTCCTAAATGATGATATTACTAAATATCTTTGGCCTGTAGCTAGTGCAAAGATGAATGATTATCTAATGAATATCTTTGGCCCGTAGTGCAAAGATGAACAAGTGTTGAGATGAACATGACCAACTGGTGATACAAATGAATATCTTTGGCCTGTAGTGCAAAGATGAATATTTGATTAAAGATGTATATTGATTGATATTACAAGGATAAAATTTGATGATGGACTTTTAAATCTTAGAAGATAGTAGAATTCTTTCTCTACTTGACTATTCTAATGGATTGTTGTTCCGCTGCAGTTGTTGATCTAAAACTTGTTGTCTATTATATTTTATCAGATTTTTCCCTGTTGAAGACTAATGATAAATTGTTATATATTATCTTAGTCATAATATTTTTTAATGGGCTTGTTGAGCTCACCCTTTTCCTTTTTGTTCCATTTTTCTTCTTAGAAGGTGAGAACATAGCAGGAACTAGCTGGTGTATGGAGTGATGGTTCAGTATAGTTGTATTAGTGGTCCTCACTATTTTGTAAAATAGTGTATCAATAATTCAAATGAGGACTCCTTTTGAGTTTGTGTACTCTCTATTAGAAAATAGTTGTATTCAAACTCACAGTATATGTGTTGTCGTATTTTGCACGATAATTGTATTACTGAAGTTGTATTTGTTTTTGTACCATGTATTTGGCGACTCAGAATGGGTGATGTATACCTATTTTGGGGGTGTCACAGAAAATGAGAAGTAAAGTGGCCTTTTTTCTCTTGTTACTCTATATGTATTATTGATTCAATGAATGAGCTAATCTAGATGGCTGATATAATTGATATAAATCAAATGCTAGAACTAAGTTTGGTGAACAACTCACCTTAGGTTTAGATCTAGAAGCAACATAATAATAATGCACAAAAGGGCATTTTAGTCATTTGATTTATAATTTTAATGGCAACATGGTCTTTTGCCCTAACCCTTAGGGTTTAGGGTTTAAACCCTTAGGATTTAAAGTTTGAACCCTTAGGTTTTAAAAAAATAAACTAGAATTTCCAAATTAGGTTTTCAAAATCGAAAATTAATATTTCTAAATTATAATTATAATTTTCTAATTATATTAAAATTTCTTAATCATAATTTAAATCTTGCTAATTAGGATTAGTATTTCCTAATTAAAATTGCTAATTTAGCAATTATGGTCAAAATTGTACATTAGGGTTTATAACCCAAAAATTAGGGTTTCTAATAGAAAAATAATTTTCTAATTTAGAAATTAAATTTCGTAATTCGATTAGGGGTTTCTAATTACTTATAACTTTAAAATTAGGATTAATAATTCCTAATTAACATTAAAATTATTAAATCAACAATTAGGTTTTTCCTTATTATAAATTAGGGTTCCTAATCCAGAATTTAGGGTTTTCTAAATCAATTAGGGTTTAAAATTTTGAAATTAGGGTTTGCTAAATAATTAAGTTTTACCCTAATTAATATTATAATTAATAGCACTTGAGCATTATAATTATCCTTTAAGTTCCCATATTAGGATTTTAAATTTCTGAATTAGGGTTTCGGATTTCGAAACTAAAGTTAGGGTTTCCAGAATCGGTTTCTAGGGTTTTCTTGTTAATCGTAAGAATTTTGTAACTGAACGTTGACGTTCTTAAAACAATATTAGGGTTTATTTGGTCAACCCTTGACCCTTAACCATATATTATACACATATATAACTATATACACAGAACATATACTCTTATACCCCTAATCCTGAATAATTCACCAAAATCATTCACAGAATTTTGAAATCCATAAAATTCCTTTTCAAAAATATCAAACGCATACACTTATTTTCTATCTAGGTTCTAATATTGAACCTTAAATTAATTAATTAAAATTATAATTTTTTTTTAAAATTCTCGGGTCGTCACAGATATATAAAGTCAAACTAGGTAACTGGGTAACTGATATTGTGTGTTCTTGAGCTTCAAGAACACCTAAGGCAACAGATTTTGTCACTAAAAGCTTTAGCGACAGTTTTATTAAATCTAATTAATTAAATTTTGAAAATTAATTTAAAAATAGAAAATAATTTCTAAAAATTACAAAAATTATTTTAAATTTTATTTTAAGTTAAAAAAAATTAACTTTTAAAAATTTGACATATTTTTCATAAATATTGGTATTTATTTGAATATTATTAATATTTAATTTATTTAATAAATGTATTAAATAAATTAATTAAAAAATGATTTTATTATATTAAAAATCATTTTAAATGATAAAAAGGTATTTAATAAAATTTTAAGTTATAAAATATAACTTTTAATATTTTAAGAATTTTTTTTATAATTATTTATTATTAATGATATTAGAATTATTTAACAATTATATTAAATAAATTAATTAAAAATGATTTTAATATTATAAAAATCATTTTAAATGAAAATAAATAGTTTAAAATATTTTAAGTTATAAAATTTAACTTTTGATATTTAAAGGTAAATTTCATTAATAATTTAATATTAATGATAATAGTTTTATTTAATAATTATATTAAATAAATAATTTAAAATTGGTTTTATTTATTTAAAAGGAAATAAATGAATTAAAAATATTTTAAGTTATAATTAATGACTTTTAATATTTTTATAAATAATACATTAGTACTTAAATATTAATGATAATTATTTAAAATGATTTTATTATTTTAAAAATCATTTAAGGGTAATAAAAATGTTTTAAAATATTTTGAGTTATTATAAATAACTTTAATATTTTGGGAATAATTTCATTAATAATTTAATATTAATGATAATAGAATTATTTAATATTTAAATCATTTAAAAATGATTTTAGTGTTTGAAAACTCATAATAATTATTTAAAAATTATTATAAGGCTATGAAAAATAATACGATTGATATTTAAAATATCTAAACAAATATTGAACTACAGAATAGAGTTTTAGACTCGATATTTGCCCGATAAAGTCGTCGGTACACCGACATATTTTAGAAATTGATCTGGACTTAGATAACTTGACTAGATATGTGTTTGTTTGTGATCCACTGACTGCTAAACATATGTGACAATGTGATTAGGTAATGTGTTGACTGCAAATAACAGTACTATGTGTTATGATATAATATTCTAATCGAACGAATGATCTTATTAATGATAGGTTGCTTTATAAAAGATCAAACTAAGTTGCGTATTGTAAGCAACAGATCATGCAAGTATCCTACCTTTGCATTTACTTTATGCAATGGACATAAGTTAGAAAGTTTCAGAAATATATTATCATTGTGCCAGATTATTAACTCTATTGCTATCGATTATGTATCCGATCATTGTTTGTCAACACATTACTATATTATATTTCAGATATCTATTTTGTTCGTTAATTTCTAAATATGGTTATACAAGTGTCCTCACTTGGATAATGATTGTATTTAATCACATGTTGATATATAATTATTAATTTCCATTACGTATACGTTGACTTCAAAGCCGTCTAAGCTATTTGCTTTGGCTAGACACAAGCTTAGAAATATTGTTGAACAAGATAAAACCTTATTATTATCCGAATAAATTATTTTGGTTCGGATTCCCTACTAAGTATGAACATCACGTACATGGGAAAACTTTTGTGCGCCAAAGGCGGATCAGATGAACGATAATATCGTTATTGCATGTAATATTGATCAATATAGGGCATAACGAGCTGATCACCCCCCCGTGCCTGTAAGTTATGATGATTTGCAGATGAATTTCTGTTTAACCTTTTCAAAAATTTGATATAGGATTAATATATTGTTATTATTGGTTCAAATTATGTGACGCCCCCAAATCCGGGTGTCTTCCAACCTGAAAAATGGTGTTACACGGTACTCATAACTGTACATTCATTCTATTGAAACGACATTAAAATGCATGTTCCAACGACATTCTTATTACATTAATAATAATAAATCTCGTTCCCAGGTTCTTAAACCATTAAATTCTTTGTTCATAATAATATAATACATATACTTACTAGTTTATTACAAGATAAACTAATCATTCATCTTTGCCTTGCCTTTATCTCTACTGGAAACCTCGTTTAGCTCGTCTTTAGCTGCATTCATATGGTTCAAGCAAGAGTGAGCATAACAAGCTCAGCAAGTACAACAATTTCTTTTAAACAACATGCTTAAAATATAGGAATAGTATATCTTCAATAACTGGATAATAGTTACGAAGTAATATCATTAATTTAGAATAACATTTCTTTTCCTTCAAAACGTTTTACAACAACAATATTCAGTAAAACATCAATTCTGGTCTAAGACCATGAGCATTTCATAGTTTCTTTGAAAAGGACAACCCGACACGAAGTTCGTAAGTCCGGCAGAGCTTACGAGCACTTCTAGGTGATAAGCCTATAGTACTCTATGTTGATCAACACTATATCTATTAAACGTGTGTACGTTTAAGTTGTGGCAACCTCATGTGCCCATCGAATACTCGTTGAAAATATATTTGTTTATTCATATTCAGGATTTCCTTGAATCCGTACCAAATAATTGGCGTAGGATAGCGTTAGCAATTCTATATTGAAAGACTTGTAAATAAATCAATCAATCTATCAAGATTAGTCTAGTCGAGTTAAAACTAGCATCGACTCTTTCTTTAAAACCATACATGCATCTCATAGCCTAAATCTTTTGAAAACTTGGCTAACACGAAGGTTAGATAAGCGTTTAGAAAAACTTGCCTTCAGCGTCTACTACAGTAAAATTACGTTTCCTTTGAGCCTTTACAGTCTCTACAACACATAATCACATAACATACCACATTAGGTCATGAATGAACATACATGGTTACTAATGAATCTTACCCTTCTTCTCAATCTAATCATGTAGTAGATTTGTTATTTTTGGTTACGGCTTGCCGTCGTTCTTTTACATCGTTCTTTACCAACTTATTTCCTTTCTATAACTTAATTGAAATTATTTCATTAATACAACTCGGTCTGAGTTAATCATCATCCCTCGCGGCTTACTAACGTTCTTACATCATTATTCGAAACTCGATCGTCATTGGTTAAGTACATTTATTGCATACCATTCATGTTCACATTCGACTTATCCTCAACCTTTAGTGTATTACTTAAGGTTTACAATTATCTTAATGATGCTACATTAAGTTTAGTAATGTATTGGTTCATTACTAATCAATTATCTTTATTTCCATACTTGTAAGCTTTTCTTACTGTGCATGATCTAGTGTTGGCGTTGTGCTTCCAGCTTCTCCTCTTGGGCTCGCGCTGCAGCGCGGGCTTTTGGTTCATAGAATTTGGCCACGACGCTGTGGTGCCATACCCAGTGTATTCGGCCGCACTGCGGTGCGGACTCTATGCAACATGGGACTTTTTTCCTTGAGTCGCGGCGTGGCGCAGAGTCTATGCATCAGATAATTTTGACAGATTTTTCATTTTGAGAGATTCCCGAGCTTGTAACTTCTTCGTTATAAGTCCGAATTGGCTCGTTCAAGAGCCTACGGTTCACAAATTACATACTCTATATGTTCATGAAAGAATTTTATCTATTTGCCTTCGTTAACTAAAAATTCACCTATTAGTTCATTTTTAGCGAAAACGATAAACGTTTGTGAACGTTCAACGCTTGTTTCTTCTTTCTAAGTCAGAATTCAATCATTCTCGAGTCCACAACTCTATAATGCCAAATAAGACTTTCCTCCATAGAAAACCAACGTTTCCGAGTTCAAATACAAAATTCGACTTCCATCCTGAGAATTTCAAGAATTCGACGATTATCGTCCAATCGTGTACATTCCGGCAAAACTTCGTTACTTATGATTTGTTCTTCGTTTCAAATGGATTCATTCCATCATACTAACTTCTTAATATACATACTTCATTAACTTATTTACATGCTAAGTTATTACTTGTTCTTTATTAGTTTAGAACTTATAAAAGTATAAACTACTTATGTTTCCATTTCTCATTACTTAGGATAGCTTATGACTTCTAACCATTATTTTTGCTTCTTGTTAACATGTTAACTTCATTTGTGTAAACACAATACAAGTTCATAGACGTTCATTATAAGTTCATAACTTATTTATGTTTGAATTACTTATTCATGACTTATACGGCTTATTAAGACTTAAGCCCTTTGATTCATCATTCCAACTCCTTCTTATCATACATGTTCTATCACTACCCACTTCTCTAATAATGGAAGAGAAATAAATCATGGTTTAAGATTACTTACTCTTAAATAACACTTGTTTAATCTTTAATCTCATCTTGATTCTTGAACTTCAAAGGCTAACTTTCTAGATTTTTCTATCAAGCAAATAAGCTCTCAACTTATAATATATTTGATAAAAATCTTACAACTAACAAACGAATACAAAGCTTGCTATTTATAGGAGTTGATAGGTTAGGGTATAATGGTCATTAATCCACTTCCACCTCCTTAATCACCTTCTTACTATTCCTTACTTCCTAATTAAGTTAACTTGGCCACCACATTTACTTAGCCATCAAGTCACTTGCTCACCACTTATCTTAGCCATTAAGTTACTTTACTTGGTCATTACATTATTTGCTTAACCATTAAGTATTCTTGCTAATGACATAACTTTGCCATTAAATTTTCTTATCTTATCATTTACTTAATCCTTAAGTCTACTTGATCATCACACTTGTTTCTTGGCCATTACTTAACTTAGCCATTAAGCTTACTTGATTGCCACAACACTTAGCCATTAAGTTTCCTTTACTTTCTCATCACTTTGGATCACCCATAGGTTGCCCCATGGATCCTCTTAACACATTGGATTAATAGTTTGGGCTTAAGGTTTAATTAGTTAACTTATTCACTTGGGCTTGCAATAATTTGTTTTGGGCTTTACATGAACAAACATTTGGCTTGTACCTTAATTCTTATTGGTCTTTCATATTAAATAATATTGGATTTAAACTTCCCACATATGTGACACCCCCAAAATAGGTATACAACACCCATTCTGAGTCATCAAAATACATGGTACAGAAACAACTACAAATTTATTAATACAACATAAAAACTGTGAATTTAAATACAAATATTGTCATCTAGACAATATCCACACTCAAATAAGTCCTCAGTACCATTATTGATACATTATTTTACAAAAATGGTGAGGACTACTAAAACGACTTTCTAAAACATTCATTCCATACCCCGACTGGTACTCGCTACATTGTCGCCTCCTGAGAAGAAAAATGGAACAAAAAGGAAAAGGGTGAGCTCAACTAGCCTAGTAAAGAATATTATGACCAAGATAATATAGAACAAATTATCGTTAGTCTTCAACAGGGAAAATCTAATAGAATACAATAGACAACAAGTTTTAAATCAATATTCGCAGCGGAAATAATAATTCATTAGAAGAGTTAAGTAGAAAATAAAATCTACTATCTTCTATATATGAATTTAAAAGTTCATCGTCAATATTTTATCCTTGTAACATCAATCAATATATATCTGGAATCAAATATTCATCTTTGCACTACAGGCCAAAGATATTCATCGGTTGGTCATGTTCATCTAAACACTGTTCATCTTTGCACTACATGCCAAAGATATTCATCGAAATCATTCATTTTTGCACTACGGACCAAAAGATATTCGGTTATATCATCATTTAGGGTGAGGATGATGAAAAATATTTTAAAGAAAACGAATCCAGTGAAACAAAAGAATAAATATTAAGGATTCGTATTTCAGCTATTCCATGTCCAAAAATACCTCATAAATAATCATAGTGGAGTAAAATTCAAGAATGATCAAAACATGGATACAATCAAAGCTAGTATCCATAATAGATATTTTGGACGAAAAACAAAAATTTTATTTTTCTGTGAATAGTGCCGTATTCGTGAATAGTGCCGTATACGTGAATAGTGTCGTATACATGAATAGTGACTCTGACACTAAAAGATAGAAATTTCACAAAATAATCATCATGCTTCGTGAATAGTAACTCATGAATAGTAACTCATAAATAGTAACTCATGAATAGTAGTAACCCCGACATGAAAAAGTTCCAAATTTGATAAAAAGTTCTAACCAATATTTCGGCATAATGATATTGAAGAAATAATATCATTTTAAAAAAAATAATATCCCTTACCTCAAAAGGATAGTACTTCTGACTGGATATAGTGCTGAAAGGACTTGCACCGTAAAGCAATACTCAAAGTACTAAAATACTCACAAAAATACAATCAATATATCAAGAGAGAAAGAGAGAGAAAACTTCAGTTTCTGGTGTGATTTTCAATTCTAACTTACGCACCCTATTTATAGGAAAATGCTTAGAACACCAAAGCAGAAAATTTAATATAATATTAATATATTATATAAAAATTCTTACGCACACCAAATCAGATCCAAACATTTGCCACCAATAGTCAACTAAATCAAAAAAATGTTTTTGTTATTAAAAATAATTAAAACATTCAAAAATCAATTATTTCGGAACTTCAGAACTTTAATAATTCATAATAAATAGCCCTTTTATCAGAAAATTCCAATCTTGCGACTTTTTATAGGAAATTCAATTCTCTACAACTTTACAGAAGAAAGGTTTTCCAAATTCAAAACATAAATTGACCGAAATCCATAAACGGGCAATTTTACACGCTATAATCAAATTTCTGTCAAGAAATGGGCCCACAAACATGTTTAACATGTTTTAAACAACTTTTGTAACAAAAATACTCTTCCTCCTCATATACTCATATATCCCACATTCATTGTAAAAATATCATCATTATTATATTATAATAATATAATAAAATATTATTTTATCAGAAAAGATAAAATAATGATTTTCAACAATTGTCACTTTAAAAATTTTCTCCATCTATATCTATATAAAATGAATATTTTCCTCATCATATAAATTAATAATTAATTATTCACAAATAATATTACAGAATCACAATACTAACAACCAGGCAGTTCCCAGGAAAGAGGGGGATTTTCAATAAGGATTTCTCCTTACTGGCGCGTAATTAGGTGACCAAACCTCTCCTTAGACAAAACTTTCTAGACATTGCCAATAATGTTTTCTAATAATATTATTCAGATAATATAAATTATTGCTTCGATAATGGAAAATACTGTGTAGTGACAATTATTGAAACAACATAATATAAAATATCAACGCATGACAATTATTGAATCAATAAAATAAAATTATTTGACAAGAACTCATCTGTAACAATTATTGAGTAGTGCCTTCTTCACGTAAGAATCAATAATTGGTGCAATCATCGTGTCTTCTTTCGCGGCAACAACAGCGTACATCGTGTTTTAACCACTAGGTATTCCAACAAAGTGTTAATTCAGAATAACTACGCCTGAATTATTTATAAATAACTTATACTTTTTGTTTTCTTCATCCAATCGCTTTCCGTTATGGGGCTCATCAAAAGACTGCGCCGTCGTACGAATATTTCCCGACAGCAAGATTATTCCACGACCAAACGAATATTCCCCAACAACAATGAATATTTTATAACCACCTGCTTATTTTAAAATATTTGCGCATTTTACCCATAACTAACCACATTAATCAATTCAACCCTTACTATTCCAAAATAATAAATAGAGGAAATTAAATTTCATTTATAAAAAGTTGGGGTCTTACAGCATAATCCACAAGTCCATTCACAAATGGCTTAAAGCCTTAGGACGTATTCTATACGTATAATTCTCGAATTCTAACTCGCATACTTATTCATCATATACGATATACCATCATTCATACATACTCGTATAATACCTCGTATCATACTTGTATACTCTACCTCGCACAATACCTACATATCATACAATCATTACCCTAACTTCTTAACGCTTGATTTTCCCAACGTTCTTAAAATAAGTCCACAGGCGAAATATTACGTTTTCAATAACTAAAATATTATTGGATATTCCATCTCACCTTGATATTCTATCGTTACGTATTTCTCAGAAGTTCAAAAATAATTCCCGAGCAAAAATATGTGAATAGTGTTTTTCAGAAAATTTCTCGGAAAGCTTTTATTTTCGTCTTGAAATTCAAACACTTTTATTCTACCACATAGCCAAAATACTACGACGTTCTGATATTTCTAGGTCATAGAACGACCTCCAATTAGCTTACTCCATAAATAATCAATTAAAATCATTTAATCCACATAATCAAATAAAAAATTTATTTCTCAAAAATCCAATTTTTCTAGGGCGTTACAGATTACTTCACAACTATTGATTCATTGTAGAAGTGTCATACAAAGAAAACATTTACTTCTTTCAGCTAATATTTATTATTGTTATTACTTGTTGGGCACTCAAATGCTCATCCTTGCTTAATTTAAATGTTTTCAGCTAAGTGTGAACAACCAGAAGGTTTGGCTAAGAACAAAGGAAAAAGGAAAGTTGCTAAATGAGTGTTATGCTATATATTATGTAATAGTTTTGTTTTATTAAGATAAGGATGATACATTTTATTATCATGTGTTGTAACGAATGTATTAAAGGTTATGTACTTGGGATTAGAAAAATCTGATATGTAAATTAAGTTTGGTATGTATATTATTATTATTATTATTAGTATTATTCTGCTCATAGAAATGGTATCATGAAGCACCCAGTTTGGGTTTTAAGTACTTGAAATTTGGGGGCATCACAGCAGCAGCGCTGGTCATAGGCTTGGAAATGGCGCAGCTGCGCCATACCAAGTCTAGAGACAGACAAGTTCTGCATTAGCAGAAATAAAATCTATGCTCCTAATCACTTTACATATACATCATAAATGGTAACTCATCTAAAATCAACCTCTTCTTTGATTCCACAACATGGATTACTATTTTCTTTAATAATTTAATTATCGAACTTCAAGTTTTAAAACACTATTTTTTTCCTTAATAGTTTAACCAACTATGAAATCTCCTTTACGGGTTTCTTACCACAAAACTCAAATATAAAGCACCCACTATAATCACATATTCACTATTTTCCTAATAAGTGATCGATTCTTAACCCCTTCAAATTATATTATTTCATAATATAACTTCCACTTTAATATAAATTAACTAATATTTCTAGTTGTTAGTTAATTCTCATAATTAACTAAGCACTAACTAAAACTCATATTACATCATACTAGTTACTAGTATTATATTCAAGAAAATGGTGATTATCCATCAAAGATATTTAATGTCACTAACTCACTATGATAAAAATAATTCTATAAATTATTTAATGTCGATAGATAAATCTTATCCATCTTCTTATTAATTCATCTTTACAATTTATATAAAATATATAATAATGATATATGTTTATTAAACACAACATCACTTATTACATAGCTAATATTACCCTATGTAGCACAATACCACATACCTCGTAATACATTTATATATTCTTGTTCGAACCCATCTCATGCTTTAAGAATTTTATCTACTAAATTCTTATTTTAATATTTTCTGAAAATTTGATTTCTTACATCCTCTCCCCATTATAAAGATTCCGTCCTCGGAATCACCGAAACCTCCTCTACTCGGTGCTATTCCGAATATTACATATTATTTTGAATAATTTTATCCATTCTCTTTTCGGAAGTTTTTCTTATTATAACTTTCTCCAATGCATTATACCGCTTATTTTCCTTTCTAAGGAACATTCTACTTAGTACATTCATCCTTCAGAAGAATAAGAATCTTCCACGGTTTTTCAATAATCGGGAAGTAGTATGAAAAATCTTAGATTCCAAATTACGCTGAGGGGTCACAAGACCGTGAACTCTTCTCTAACCAGAGTGTTTATCAATTACAAAGACTGAAAACACCCTGTACACGTACACTAGGTGGCCGATCTATTGTACCACTACGTTGGGCCGCAACGTAGTGTTTTGTAACGACTATATGCATTACGCTCGGAACCATTGTCCCCAAAAACATGTTCCCTTATAGGGTTGTTCACCTCAGCTTTCCAATATATGAATCCGCACCAGAGCAATTTGGTTTGACATAAATACTCAAGAATGCTTGAATTCCATAAATATTTTTTTACAGCCATCTACCCGAATCAAATAGTTTAGACTTTTATCAACAACTCGGACATCAATCAAAATAATTTAGCCAACTTAATTGACCTTCTTCATAATTTACAAGAAAACCAAAAATTCTTTTATGACGTCATGATACCGTACCAGATTAGTAGTATGTTGAGGATTCTGCCATTTTGTGACTTTGTCATATTACATCATACCATAGTGGGCTGACGATCTTTCGATCACAACCAACACTAGGTTCCATTGCATTGATGACTCCATCGTTTACCATTTTCTACACCATATCAAATGATGCACATGGTCAGAAATATATTTTGAAAATTTTTAAATAATTTTTGTCTTAGACAAAACAATTAGCATAGACATAAGAATAATGGTATTGTTTTTAAACATTATTGGTCCAATGTTTTCCAAGAAAACAGAAGTGTAAACATCAACACAAAGTCAATAAATTTTGAAAATCTAGCAGAGCTAGAAGATTTAGAAAATCAATGTTTCTCCATCAACTTCAATCTTTACTCCATTGCTTCATTCTATCAACCTCTAACACCATCAATGCTTACTATAACAAAATTTCTTAATTCTAACCTCAGAAATTTTCTATACCCAGTATAGTTCATCAAACTTACCACACTTTGGAAGTTTACGAACTTGCCACAATAATATGAGTTTAAAAACTTATCCTAGTAAGACCATAAGCGTCCATTCGCTGAGGAGTTCAAAACATACAATATGATTATGAGTCACGAACTTACCATATGCATGAGTTCTAAGAACTCGCACATAATTTTATTATTCTCTATCTTAATCTTAATAATCTCTATCTATCAATATGATATGAGAAAAGAATCACCTTCTCACTATAAGCATATCGATAGCGCGACACCGACATTCTATTGATTATCATTGTGAGGAACCGAGATCGTGAGCACAAAACCTCCGCCCATACAAAGTTTTGTACAACTCAGCTCTCAAATGAGTCCTCAATTGAAATCCTACAGAACTCTATCTTACTCTTAACTTTCTCTTTGCTCAATAAAAATTCTTTGTAACTCATCATTTACAACTCCTCATGAGTTTATCTTGTACCATTTCATAGTACCTTCTCTTATAGCATTAAGCTATAACCAATTAATCATTACAGACTATTTATCATTTTATAGCTCAATCCGATCGCGTCGTGATCATTAATTTACCTTAGGGTTCTTTCCCATTATCAACTAAACTCCATTTGAGTTCATTCTTATTATCTTAGTCATCTTTATCTTATAAATATCATCTTGACATTTTTATAACCGGAGTTAGAAAACTCCTAAATTCTCATTCTCTAGATACTTCAAGATTCTTCTTTGAATCTTCGCTTATATATATTTAAATCTTTATCTTTCTCTCTCTCAGGCTATAGCATAATGTACTCTTACCTAAAGTTTATAACATACAGCTTTGATACAAACCTGTGATGCCCCCAAATCCGGGTCCCTTTGAACCTCAGATCCGGTCCGCCACAATACTATTATCGTCAAACTATTTATATATTTTATTCATAACTTAATGAATATAACTTTGCTTATTACAATTTAGAATATAAATTCTTTCCATTTTTAGGATCATTATAATGACCCCAAACTTTTATAAGTTTCTAATCTTGGTCATTTACCATTCCTGTCTTACATAATATCGATGTTATATAAATATGCGGATCAATTTCCTTCAAAATAAATCTTTTATTGATATCCTAACCTGAATCAATTACATATCTTTGAATCAATTTATGTTATGATTCATTCTATTCGAATTACAGTATAAATCTTTGCATCTAGATTTGAATTCCTCTATGTATCACATAGTACAACTTAACCTGTATTACACATCGTAAACTACTATCATGTACATCTCCTAGAACCTAAACATGGTTCAAGATCATATATTTAAATAAATCAATCAATCTCCTTCGATGCTATTTAACTTTATCTATAAAGTAGCACATAATCTTTATCGTGAGTCCTTAAAATGCAAAAGTGGTTATTTGTAAGGGTGAGCTAGACAACCCATCAATTCTAACAGTTTTTATGCAGCACATAGCATATAATAGCATATTTAGCTCATTCATTCATAATCCATTAATATTTACTACGCATGTTACTTCTCATATAACAGGCATATAGGTTCACTTCACAAATATATCATCAAAGATCAACTCTCAAATTTCATACATATCTCATATGCATTTCATATATATACATCAACATTCTCATATCAAATAAGAACTGAAAGACTTGCCTGATTCGTAGTTTATTTGTGAGAGCCCCAAATCCGGGTCCCGAATCACCGCGGATACGGTTCAATCAATTCTACAACAATTGCAGAAGATATAAACATAATTTGTTTATACAATAAACTTTACACACTATTCCCCAAGGTCGAGTAACCTTCACATAAATACAATTCATAACATGTCTAACACATAACATTATTATCTTACAATACTATTACAAATCTAATCGCACACATTAACTTAAGTTGGAACTGTCTTTGACCTTTCCTTGTATCCGACATATTCGTCTTAATCTGCAATGTTTATCATGATATAGCAAGGGTGAGCATGAATGTTTCCCAGCAAGTTTAAGTTCAATAATTTAACGATATATCATGATTGAAAGAATTTGAATAATAAGCTGGCTATAATTCAACAATATAATTGTGAACTAAGTTCTATCTGAGGGGTATTGAAGTACGTAAGATAAGGAAGAGAATGGCTTTGGAATGACCTCGTTTTGAGTTATAGCGAAGGAGTTATGATATCGGGAAGTAAGCGTCTCAAACTTGATTCAAGACTTAGTGAATTTTTCTAGGGTTTAGGCTCGGCGCTGCAGCACCAGCTAAGCCTTGGGAGGTGACGCCGCAGCGCGAGTTCGGCCATAAACTTCTGGCGAGTGGCACCGCAGCACGAGAGTTAGAGAAGGGAGTGGCGCCGCGGCGCCAGTGTTGGGAAAAAGCTAGAGATGAGCTTTGAACTGCTCAGCTCTTGGGGGAAATGTAAGGGAATATAAAGAATATAATATTCAACTAGTGTAACACTTAATCAAGTAATGTAAACCTTTATTAAAGGTTGATCGTAAAGATTAAACAAGATTAAATAACAAAAAATATAAACGCGGGTTACGTAACCGATATCCGGGGACCGTAGTCGCGATGAACGAACGTGAGGGATTGCTATGATTGTGATTCCTTAGACGTTGAGCGACGAGGGAAATGAACCTGAGGTTCATGTAATGGATAACGAAAGTATTAAATAGTATATGAATTATCAAGGAAGCCGTAATGAACGGTAATAAGATTAATGAAAGCCGAATGTGAGTCAGATATAAAGCTAAATCATCAAAGATGATGAACGTTTTGAGTAAGACATCTCCGTATGTCATGAAGCTATAAACTGGTAAAGGAAGTTAGTCGCGTAAACTTATATTGCAAGAACGCGAACCCTAAGAAGTAAAGTTAACTAAACCAATGCGTAAGTTCAATATATGACTAATTGGTGTTTATGTTTTATCCTTATGTGTTATATAGGAATTGAAATGAGCAGATCAACGTAAGCTGTAGCCATGGGCGTAAGGCAAGTTTCCTAACTTCATTCATATTACATGAATGCTAGTTTCTTAAACTTCTCAGATGTTGTACTTGAGAAGTTCTGTCTATGTGCGAATGTGTGATATTTATACAAGGTGGTAGAAGGTATGAGGCCTTGAGCCACAATTTGAACACTTCGGTGTTTCTATGATATGCATTGTTCTGTGATTGAGATGTTCAATACAAGTATGTTTTGTTTATACATGAACCATTATTGTTATGTTTGTGCTAATGATTCTAGCCATATAGGATGTGTATGAAAAGGTAGAAGAATGAAAGTATTTCAAAGTGAAAATGACTGATGTTTTAAGATGATAGGAATCAAGACTATTCCTTTTATTCAAGATTCTTCATAACCTTTGTTCGGTTATAGAAGTTCTAAAGAAATGTTTTAATTCTGAAGTTGTTTGTTCAACTGTTATGACTTGCTGGGCAATTGAATGCTCACTCTTGCTTTAAATGAAAAATAATTTTCAGCGAATAAAGTTAGAAGAACTTAAGGATCCCGTAAAGATCAAGCTGACAGTATCCAGATGAAGTGTCATTCAGAATGTGACTGAGCGAGAAGATCAAGTGAAGAGTTGTAGTGTAAAAAGATGAAATTAAATTATAGATTAGTCTAATGAACTATTATGTATCCTTGGTGGCGGATAAAAGTCGATCTTGTAAGATGAAATGAATAATGTATTTATTATTATTTGTAATGAAAAAGGTTATAAGGTTTCCAGAACCTGGGATTTGAGAGTGTATGTTGTTATATTTTAGTATATAATGATGTATGTTGGATGAATGATGTACTTGTGACGTGCAGAATCTGGGTGTGAAGATAGACCAGATTTCAGGGCGTTACAAGTTGGTATCAAAGTTGATAGGTTATAAACCTTAGGTAGGAGTACCTAAGACTAAAATCGTAGAGAGAAGGATAAGAAGATCACCACGTGATCATAGTGATTCGTAGTAACAGATGAGTTGTTAAACGATGA
Organism: Panax quinquefolius; assembly: GCA_020205615.1. NCBI lineage: Eukaryota > Viridiplantae > Streptophyta > Magnoliopsida > Apiales > Araliaceae > Panax > Panax quinquefolius. The sequence goes on along the minus strand of CM035170.1, from coordinate 23,505,707 downwards.
ATGATTTATAGCTTATGCTATGAATGAAGGGTATTATGAAGTAGTACAGGAAGAAGAACTTTGATTGAGTTATGAAGGATAGTATATGAATTAAAGAAAATTTGTATTAAGTAGAGAGAGATTTAGGAGTTGTAAAATTTCAATTGAGGACTCATATCAGCAGCTGAGTTGTATGATTCCTTGTATGGGCGGGGAAATTGTACGTGGTTTTAGAACCACATAGCTTCTTATGCGATATAGTGGTTAAGTTGAACAATTCTTTGTATGGGCAGAGAATTGTTCTTGGTGTAATAACCGCTTAGCTTCTTATATCGGTCAAAAGCTGAGTTAAACAATTTTCTATATGGGCAGGGAATTGTGTTTGGTTCTACAATCACTTAGCTTCTGGTAGTGATAATCATTGGGATTTGTTATGATATCAAGATGTATATGACGAGAAGGTGAATCTTTTCTCATATATATACTTGATAGGTAGAAACGATAAGGTAGGTGTGAGTTCTTGAAACTCATACTTATGGTAAGTTCGTGACTCATAATAATATGGTATATTTTTGAACGTCTCGGTGAATGGGCCTTTATGATCCGTCATGCGGATAGTTCTTAAACTCATATTATTGTGGAAAGTTCTGAACTCATAATGTGTGGTAAGTTGATGGAATGCATACTAACGTATATAGGAATGTTTAGACCGAAAATGAGTTGTTTTCAGTAGGCTTAGTATTGAAGGTGCTAGAGAAGATTAAGTATTGTCACAGTAAGACAATGAAGGAAGATGGAGAAATAGGATATTCCAAGTCATCTAGCTATGCTAGATTTCTAACTTTATTGAAATCGTGCTGATATGTACATTTTTAAAAGGAAAGAATTGGTTCAACTTTTGGAATCAATAGAATTTTTAAAAGAGCTATTCTTGGTATGTTTATGCTAATTGTTTCGGCTAGACAAAAATTGATTTAAAAATATCAAAATGAATTTTATATCATCTGTGCATTTGATGCATGGATGGTAAAAAGATGGAGTTATTAATGCAATTGAACCTGGTGTTGGATGTGATCTTAGGATCAACAACCCGTTATGGTATGATGTCTAATGACGAAATCACAAACTGACAAAGTCCTCAACGTACTGTGAAAAGTATGGTATCATGACGTCATAAAATGTTTTGATGTATTGCGAAAAGATTTTACAGAAATAGTCAATGTCAATTAAGTTGACTAGACGAATGTTTCACGTTGAAATCCAATTTATTGGTATGGTCTAAGCTACTTGATTCGGCTAGAAAAATGGTATGTCATCGAGCTTTCTTTGAGAACTTGTGCCAAACCAAATTGTTTTGGTGTGGAATCTGATGATGTAGTCTGAGGAGAACATAGAAGAGGTAGTTACTTTCTTTGTGATTTTAAACTGACCGTTAAAGAAGGGCTTACGGCGAAATGTTATTTAACCTAGTAAGAGTTCATGGTCGATTTGACCCCTCAGCAAAAGTATGAAACGTTTTAAGAGGAAATTTTATATTCCTCGTTATTCCTTATGCTTCATGATTCTTGATAGGTTATGGGGGTTAGGAATGAGGGAAAGATAAGAACTCCATTGAAGGGAAGTTGAGAAGAAGGGTAGACTAAAATTTCGAGGATGAAATTCTGTGAAGAAGGGGTGAATGTGATGACCCGGGTAAGGGTGTGGTTTTAAGAAATTCCAAGGACGGAATTTTTATAAGGGGGAAGAGCGTGATGACTCAGAAATTCGGGTTGTCCAGAATTTAGGTTTAAAGATTAGTTATTAATAAAACTAATTTTTATTAATACTGTTCTGTGCTATGTGTTATTAATCGTTCAATAACCTAGAATGATTATAAGTCGGGAGTATTCTGGCTACGAGCTAGTCTGAGTGAGTAAGAATTTTCAAGACGAAAATAAAACTTTCCCGGAAACAAAATATTTCCGGGGAAAAATACGAAATAGGCACTATTCATCCGTTTCTGCTTGGAGATTTATTTTGAAATTCCGAGAAGTTATTGATTACGTATAATTTTGAGACGTGAGGGAATATTTAATAATATTTCAATTATGGCAAAAACGAAGTTTTCGCCTACGGACTTAAAACTTAAGGGTTAGGAAAAGTAAGTTCCGAGAATCGTAGTTTTTAAAACTGTCGAACGAAACCCGAAAGACGGAACCACGAAACTTACAAGCTAAGTTTTGTGAATATTAAGGTGGTTAACTAAGGAGGTGGAAGTAGTAAACTTAAGAGTTAAGCAAACTTAAAGGCTAAGTAGACTTAAGTGTTAAGTAAACTTAAGAGTTAAGCAAACTTAAAGGCTAAGTAGACTTAAGTGTTAAGTAAACTTAAGGAGTAATTTAACTTAGTCCTTAAGCCATGAATAGTAATGAGGTTAGGGGGCGAAATGACTAAAATACCTTTAGCTTGGAAATTCTATAAATAGGAAGCTTAAATCATTTTTATGGTATTTTGAAAATCGTACATCTAGAGAGAGAGAGAGAGAGAGGGTTCAGATGAAGAGGGATAAGGAACATGAGCATGAATGATCGGATTGAAAGTGTCCGTGAAATAGAAAAGCTAGCAAATCGCCGGCTTTGTCTAGCGGAAGAAAAATAAAGAAGAACGGTAATCCGAAACCTAGTCTTTTATAAATTTTCTTTTAAGTTTTTATGTTTAAAAACATTACTTAAGGAAGATAAGAAGTAGATAAGGTGAGAAATGAGTTCATATGGTTGAAATCATAAGAAAAAGAAGAAATAAGAATTTAAAGTTTAGTAAATAAATTTCTTAAGGAAGTATAAGATTCGTAATAAATTAGAACGATCCGAGTGGATTATATGAATAAGTAGGTGAAATAAGTAAGGAATGGTGTTCTATAACATCAAATTCCATTAAAAAGTGAAATTATAATCCAAAATATCGATTAAAATGAAGAACGAACGAAGAACAAGCGAAGAATACGAAGAACGTTGTTGATGGACAAATTTAAAACTATCGTAGTTTAATTGTTGTTGATGGAAAAGTTTAAAACCATCGCGTATAAGTTATTTGCATATTGCTTGGTTAAGAACGGTAGAAACGTTCATGAAGAACGGATTAAAACTTAACAATAACGAAGTTATGGCCAAAATTTTGTAAAAGACGAACGAGAATTAGAAACTTAGTAAATGAACCCGAACGTGTAGGGTTTCATAAGAAAGTAAGAAAACATAGAAAACGTGAGTCATGGACTCAAGAACGAATGAGTTCCGAGTTCGGATGACCGAATTACGGACGAAAGAGTGAAGAACATTAAAAGTGTAAAAATGAATAAAGGGTGAAGATCAAGCCAATCGAATGGAATGTTGACGGAATTTGAATGAAGTTCTGTCTGAGGGGTATTGAAGTACATAAGATAAGGAAGAGAATGGCTTTGGAATGACCTCGTTCGGAGTTATAGCGAAGGAGTTATGAGATCAGGAAGTAAGCGTCTCAAACTTGATTCAAGACTTAGAGAATTTTTCTAGGGTTTAGGCTCAGTGATGCAGTATTTCAAATTTGAGCCTTGGGAGGAAGCGCCATAACATGTATGACTCGACCATAAACTTCAAGCGAGTGGCCATGACCACGAGAGTTAGAGAAGGGGAGTTGCCATGGGCTGAGTGTTGAGAAAAAGCCGGAGATGAGCTTTGAGCGCTTTCGACTCTTGGGGGAAATATAAGGGAAGATAAAGAATATAATATTCAACTAATATAACACTTAATCTAGTAATGTAAACCTTTATTAAAGGTTGATCGTAATGATTAAACAAGATTAAATAACAAAGAATATAAACGCGGGTTACGTAATCGATATCCGGGGACTGTAGTCGCGATGAACGAACGTGAGGGATTGCTATAATTGTGATTCCTTAGACGTTGAGCGACGAGGGAAATGAACTTAAGGTTCATGTAATGGATAACGAAAGTATTAAATAGTATATGAATTATCAAGGAAGCCGTAATGAACGGTAATAAGATTAATGAAAGCCGAATGTGAGTCAGATATAAAGCTAAATCATCAAAGATGATGAACGTTTTGAGTAAGACATCTCCGTATGTCATGAAGCTATATACTGGTAAAGGAAGTTAGTCGCGTAAACTTATAATGCAAGAACGCGAACCCTAACAAGTAAAGTTAACTAAACCAATGCGTAAGTTCAATATATGACTAATTGGTGTTTATGTTTTATCCTTATGTGTTATATAGGAATTGAAATGAGCAGATCAACGTAAGCTGTAGCCATGGGCATAAGTCAAGTTTCCTAACTTCATTCATATTACATGAATGCTAGAATCTTAAACTTCTTAGATGTTGTACTTGAGAAGTTCTGTCTATATGCTAATGTGCGATATTTGTACAAGGTGGTAGAACGTATGAGGCCTTGAGCCACAATTTGAACACTTCAGTGTTTCTATGATATGCATTGTTCTGTGATTGAGATGTTCAATACAAGTATGTTCTGTTTATACATGAACCGTTATTGTTAAGAAATGTGTGCTAATGATTCTAGCGGATAGGATGTGTATGAAAAAGGTAGAAGAATGAAAGTATTTCAAAGTGAAAATGACTGATGTTTTAAGATGATAGGAATCAAGACTATTCCTTTTATTCAAGCTGCTTCATAACCTTTGTTCGGTTATAGAAGTTCAAAAGAAATGTTTTAATTCTGAAGTTGTTTGTTCAACTGTTATGACTTGCTGGGCAATTGAATGCTCACTCTTGCTTTAAATGAAAAATAATTTTCAGCGAACAAAGTTAGAAGAACTTAAGGATCCCGTAAAGATCAAGCTGACGGTATCCAGATGAAGTGTCATTCAGAATGTGACTAAGCGAGAAGATCAAGTGAAGACTTGTACTGTAAAAAGATAAAATTGAATTATAGATTAATCTAATGAACTATTATGTATCCTTGGTGGCGGATAAAAGTCACTCTTGTAAGATGAAATGAATAATGTATTTATTATTATTTGTAATGAAAAAGTTTATAAGGTTTCCAGCACCTGGGATTTGAGAGTGTATGTTGTTATATTTCAATATATAATGATGTATGTTGTATGAATGATGTACTCGTGACGTGCGAAATCCGGGTGTGAAGATAGACTGGATTTCGGGGCGTTACAAGTTGGTATCAAAGCTGATAGGTTATAAACCTTAGGTAGGAGTACCTAAGACTATAATGGTAGAGAGAAGGATAAGAAGATCACAACGTGATCATAGTGATTCGTAGTAACAGATGAGTTGTTAAACGATGAATGATTTACAACTTATGCTATGAATGAAGGGTACTATGAAGTAGTACGGGAAGAACTTTGATTGAGTTATGAAGGATAGTATATGAATTAAAGAAAATTCGTATTAAGTAGAGAGAGATTTAGGAGTTGTAAAATTTCAATTGAGGACTCATATCAGCAGCTGAGTTGTATGATTCCTTATATGGAGGGAGAAATTGTATGTGGTTTTAGAACCCCTTAGCTTCTTATGTTGTATAGTGGTTAAGTTGTACAATTCTTTGTATGGGCGGAGAATTATTCTTGGTGTAATAACCGCTTCGCTTCTTATATCGGTCAGAAGCTGAGTTAAACAATTTTCTATATGGGCAGGGAATTGTGTTTGGTTCTACAATCACTTAGCTTCTGGTAGTGATAATCATTGGGATTGGTCACGCTATCAAGATGTATATGACGAGAAGGTGAATCTTTTCTCATGTATATACTTGATAGATAGAGAACGATAAGGTAGGTGCGAGTTCTTGAAACTCATACTTATGGTAAGTTCGTGACTCATAATAATATGGTATGTTTTCAAACGTCTCAGCGAATGGACGCCTATGGTTTGTCTGGATAGTTCTTAAACTCATATTATTGTGGAAAGTTCCTGAACTCATAATATGTGGTAAGTTGATGGACTGTACTAACGTATATGAATGTTTATACTGAAATGAGTTGTTTTCAGTAGGCATAGTATTGAAGGTGTGACAACCCCAAAATAGGTCCATTCCACTCAACCCATTCTAAGTCGCCAAAAACTTGGTACTGAAACAAATACAACTTCAGTAATACAATTGTCGTGCAAAATACGACAACACATATACTGTGAGTTTGAATACAAATACTATCTACTAGAGATTATACAAACTCAAAAGGAGTCCTCATTACAATTATTCAAATACTATTTTTACAGAAATAGTGAGGACTGCTAAAACATCTTTCTATAACCATCACTCCATACCCCAACTAGATCCTGCTATGTTCTCACCTGCTGAGAAGAAAAATGGAACAAAAAGGAAAAGGGTTAGCTCAACTAGCCCAGTAAAGAATATTATGACTAAGATAATATACCAAAAATTATCGTTAGTCTTCAACAGGGAAAAATATGATAGAATATAATCGACAACAAGTTTTAGATCAACCACTGCAGCGGAAACAACAATCCATTAGAAGAGTCAAGTAGAGAAAGAATTCTACTATCTTCTAAGATTTAGAAGTCCATCATCAATATTTTATCCCTGTAACATCAATCAATATACATCTTTAATCAAATATTCATCTGCATTACAGGCCAAAGATATTCATTTGTATCACCAGTCGATCATGTTCATCTCAACACCTGTTCATCTTTGCACTACGGGCTAAAGATATTCATCAGGTAATCATTCATCTTTGCACTACGGGCCAAAGATATTCATCAAGTAATCATTCATCTTGCAGACTACGGGCCAAAGATATTCATCAATAATCATTCATCTTTTGCACTTTATGGGCCAAAGATATTCATCAAATATCATCATTAAGGGGTGAGGATGATGAAAACATTTTAGAGAACGAATCCAATAAGATAAAAGAACAAATATTAGGGATTCGTATTACAGTTTTATCCAAGTTCAATAATACTCCAGAATAACTCATTTTGAAGCAGAATTCAAAAATAAAGATCAAAACATAGATACAATCAAAGATAGTAACCATAATAGACAACTTGAACAAAAAGAAGAAAATTTCATTTTACGGTGAATAGTGCCGTATTCGTGAATAGTGTTGTATATGTGAATAGTGCTATATACGTGAATAGTAACTTCAACCCAAAAAGTTCCAAATTTGATAAAAAGTTCATACCAATATTTCGGCATAATGATATTGAAGAAAATATCATTTAAGAAGAAGATAATATCCCTCACCTCAAAAAGACAGTACTTCTGACTGGAATACTGGATATAGTACTGAAGGAACTTGCATCGTATAGCAACACTCAAAGTATCAAAATACTCATAAGAATACGCTCGATAATATATAGAGAGAAAGAGAGAAAACTTATGTTTCTGGTGTGATTTTCAATTCTAACTTAGCCCTCTATTTATAGGAAAATGTTAGCAAACTTGACCTACAACCTGATGGCTTTACCTGCTACTATTCCCACCCACCATATTTGAAATAAAATTCAGCACATTTCTTCACCAACCACAAGTGGGGCCCACTAAATTCTAGAATTTTCCACCAAAATGCTAAATTCAGATACTTCAACAATTTCTGAACCAGTCACCTCTTAAAATTCATAACAAATCATACGCTCCGTTTTAACGGTTAAAAATTTGTGGACATATACTCAACTTATATATATATAACATATCCAAAAATTACAACGATCCAACGGTCGGATTAAAAATTATAACTCCCGCAATATATCTCAAAAAAACACTGGTTTGATTTTTAATACCTCCAATCCGACAAAATACTGATAAAACACCTCAACATTAACTCCTTCATTTATAACCACATAAATAAATTCATCATTTATATCCACATAAAATAAATATTTCCTTATTATATGAATCAATGATTAATTATTCACAAATAATATTACAGAATCACATTTATGACAACCAGGCCGTTCCCAAGAAAGAGGGGGCTTTCCGATAAGGATTTCTCCTCACTGGCGCGCAATTAGGTGACCAAACCTCTCATTGACAGAACTTTCTAGACATTGTCAATAATGCTATCTAATAATATTATTCAAATAATATGAATTATTGATTTAATAATGGAAAATACAGTGCAGTGACAATTATTAAAACAACAATAATATAAAATATCAACGCATGACAATTATTGAATCAATAAAATAAAATATTGAGCGATAATTCTTTGTAACAATTATTGAGTAGTGCCTTCCTTCGTAAGAATCAATAATTCAAAAATACATGTGCAATCGTGTGCTACTTATGGAACCACAGCGTATTCATCGTATTTTAACCACGGGTATTCCAACGATTGTTAATTCGTAACAATTCTGTAGATTATTTATAAAAACTCAATTTTGTCGTTATCTTCATCCAATCGTTTTTCGTTATGGGGCCCACAAATAGCTGCGCCGTCGTACGAATATTCTCCGACAGAAAGAATATTCCACGACCAAATAAATATTCCCCAAAAAAATGAATATTTTATAACCACTTATTTATTTTGCAAAATTTGCAAATTTCACCCATAACCAAAATATTATATCAAATTAATACCTTATTATTCACAATAATAATTAGAGAAAATTCGATTTTATTCATAAAAAAATTTGGGGTCTTACAGAAGGTGCTAGAGAAGATTAAGTATTGTCGCAGTAAGACAATGAAGGAAGATGGAGATATAGGATATTCCAAGTCATCTAGCTATGCTAGATTTCGAAGTTTATTGAAATCGTGCTGATATGTAAATTTTTTAAAGGAAAGAATTGGTTCAACTTTTGGAATCAATAGAATTTTTAAAAGAGCTATTCTTGGTATTTATATGCTAATTGTTTCGGCTAGACAAAAATTGATTTATAAATATCAAAAAGAATTTTATATCATCCGTGCAATTGATGCATGGATGGTAAAAAGATGGAGTTATTAATGCAATTGAACCTGGTGTTGGATGTGATCTTAGGATCAACAACCCGCTATGGTATGATGTATAATGACGAAATCACAAACTGACGAAGTCCTCAACGTACTGTGAAAAGTACGATATCATGACATCATAAAATGTTTTGATGTATTGCGAAAAGATTTTACAGAAATAGTCAATGTCAATTGAGTTGACTAGACGAATGTTTCACGTTGAAATCCAATTTATTGGTATGGTCTAAGCTACTTGATTCGGCTAGACAAATGGTTTGTCATCGAGCTTTCTTTGAGAACTTGTTCCAAACCAAATTATTTTGGTGCGGAATCTAATGATGTAGTCTGAGGAGAACATGGATGAGGTAGTTACTTTCTTTATGATTGTAAACTGACCGTTAAAGAAGGGCTTACGGCAAAATGTTGTTTAACCTAGTAAGAGTACATGGTCGATTTGACCCGTCAGCAAAAGTATGAAACGTTTTAAGAGGAAATTTTATATTCCTCGCTATTCCTTCTGCTTCAAGATTCTTGATAGATTATGGGGGTTAGGAATGAGAGAAAGATAAGAAATCCGTTGAAGGGAAGTTGAGAAGAAGGGTAGGCTAAAATTTCGAGGAAAAATTATGTGAAGAAGGGGTGAATGTGATGACCCGGGTAAGGGTGTGGTTTTAAGAAATTTCGGGGAAAAAGACGAAATAGGCACTATTCATCTATTTCAGCTCGGAGATTTATTTTGAAATTCCGAGAAGTTTTTGATTACGTATAATTTTGAGACGTGAGGGAATATTTAATAATATTTCATTTATGGCAAAAACGAAGTTTTCTCCTACGGACTTAAAACTTAAGGGTTAGGAAAAGTGAGTTCCGAGAATCGCAGTTTTTAAAACTGTCGGAAGAAACCCGAAAGACGGAACCATGAAACTTACAGGCTAAGTTTTGTGAATAGTAAGGAGGTTAACTAAGGAGGTGGAAGTAGTAAACTTAAGTGTTAAGTAAACTTAAGAGTTAAGCAAACTTAAAGACTAAGTAGACTTAAGTGTTAAGTAAACTTAAGAGTTAAGCAAACTTAAAAGCTAAGAAGACTTAAATGTTAAGTAAACTTAAGGAGTAAGTTAACTTAGTCCTTAAGCCATGAATAGTAAGGAGGTTAGGGGGAGAAATGACTAAAATATCCTTAGCTTGGAAATTCTATAAATAGGAAGCTTAAATCATTTTTATGGGATTTTGAAAATCCTACATCTAGAGAGAGAGAGAGAGAGAGAGAGAGAGAGAGAGGGTTCGAATGAAGAGGGAGAAGGAACATGAACATGAATGATCGGATCGGAAGTGTTCTTGAAATAGAAAAGCTAGCAAATCGACGGCTTTGTCTAGCGGAAGAAAAAAAAAGAACGGTAATCAACCTAGTCTTTTATAAATTTTCTTTAAGTTTTTATGTTTAAAAACATAACTTAATGAAGATAAGAAGTAGATAAGGTGAGAAATGAGTTCATATGGTTGAAATATTAAGAAAATGAAGAAATAAGAATTTAAAGTTTAGTAAATAAATTTCTTAAGGAAGTATAAGATTCGTAATGAATTAGAATGATCCGAGTGGATTATATGATTAAGTAGGTGAAATAAGTATCATAATCCAAAATATCGATTAAAATGAAGAACGAACGAAGAACACGCGAAGAACACGAAGAACGTTGTTGATGGACAAATTTAAAACCATCGTATTTTAATTGTTGTTGATGGACAAGTTTAAAACCATCGCGTATAAGTTATTTGCATATTTCTTGGTTAGGAACGGTAGAAACATTCATGAAGAACGTATTAAAACTTAACTATAACGAAGTTATGACAAAAATTTTGTAAAAGACGAACGAGAATTAGAAAGTTAGTAAATGAACCCGAACGTGTAGGGTTTCATAAGAAAGTAAGAAAACGTAGAAAACGTGAGTCATGGACTCAAGAACGAACGAGTTCCGAGTTCGGATGATCGAATTACGAACGAACAAGCGAAGAACATTAAAAGCGTAAAAATGAAAAAAAGGGTGAAGATAAAGCCAATAGTTTGGCATATTAACAGATTCAGAACAAAGTTCTGTCTAAGGGATATTAAAGTATGTAAGATAAGTTAGAGAATGGCTTTGGAATGACCTCGTTCTGAGTTATAGTGAAGGAGTTATGAGATCGGAAAGTAAGCGTCTCAAACTTGATTCAAGACTTAGAGAATTTTTCTAGGGTTTAGGCTCGAAGCTGCAGCGCCAGCTGAACCTTGGGAGGTGACGCCGCAGCACGAGCTCGGCCATAAAATTCTGGCGAGTGGTCTGAGCGGCGAGAGTTAGAGAAGGAGGTATAGAATGGCTGGTGTTGTTAGAAAAAGCCGGAGATGAGCTTTGAGCGCTTTCACTCTTGGGGAAATGTAAGGAAAGATAAAGAATATATTATTCAACTAATGTAACACTTAATCAAGTAATGTAAACCTTTATTAAAGGTTGATCGTAAAGATTAAACAAGATTAATAACAAAGAATATAAACGCGGGTTACGTAACTGATATCCGGGGACCGTAGTCGCGATGAACGAACGTGAGGGATTGCTATGATTGTGATTCCTTAGACGTTGAGCGATGAGGGAAATGAACCTGAGGTTCATGTAATTGATAACGAAAGTATTAAATAGTATATGAATTATCAAGGAAGCCGTAATGAATGGTAATAAGATTAATGAAAGCCGAATGTGAGTCAGATAAGAATGTAAATCATCAACGATGATGAACGTTTTAAGTAAGACATCTCCGTATGTCATGAAGCTGTAAACTGGTAAAGGAAGTTAGTCGCGTAAACTTATATTGCAAGAATGCGAACCCTAAGAAGTAAAGTTAACTAAACCAATGCGTAAGTTCAATATATGACTAATTGGTTTTATGTTTTATCCTTATGTGTTATATAGGAATTGAAATGAGCAGATCAGCGTAAGCTGTAGCCATAGGCGTAAGGTAAGTTTCCTAACTTCATTCATATTATATGAATGCTAGTTTCTTAAACTTCTCAGATGTTGTACTTGAGAAGTTCTGTCTATGTGCGAATGTGCGATATTTGTACAAGGTGGTAGAACGTATGAGGCCTTGAGCCACAATTTGAACACTTCAGTGTTTCTATGATATGCATTGTTCTGTGATTGAGATGTTCAATACAAGTATGTTCTGTTTATACATGAACCGTTATTGTTAAGTCTGTGCTAATGATTCTAGCCAGATAGGATGTGTATGAAAAAGGTAGAAGAATGAAAGTATTTCAAAGTGAAAATGACTGATGTTTTAAGATGATAGGAATCAAGACTAATCCTATTATTCAAGATGCTTCATAACCTTTGTTCGGTTATAGAAGTTCTAAAGAAATGTTTTAATTCTGAAGTTGTTTGTTCAACTGTTATGACTTGCTGGGCAATTGAATGCTCACTCTTGCTTTAAATGAAAAATAATTTTTAGCGAACAAAGTTAGAAGAACTTAAGGATCCCGTAAAGATCAAGCTGATGGTATCCAGATGAAGTGTCATTCAGAATGTGACTGAGCGAGAAGATCAAGTGAAGACTTGTAGTTTAAAAAGATGAAATTGAATTATAGATTAATCTAATGAACTATTATGTATCCTTGGTGGCAGATAAAAGTCACTCTTGTAAGATGAAATGAATAATGTATTTATTATTATTTGTAATGAAAAAGGTTATAAGGTTTCGAACACGGGATTTGAGAGTGTATGTTGTTATATTTCGGTATATAATGATGTATGTTGGATGAATGATGTACTCGTGACGTGCGAAATCCGGGTGTGATGATAGACCGGATTTCGGGGCGTTACAACATTTGCCTTACCCAGATGGTATAAAATCTCACAGTCGTAGTCCTTAATTAACTCCAACAACCTTCTTTGGCGCATATTCAAGTCTTTCTGGGTAAAAATATATTTCAGACTCTTGTGGTCTGTATATATTTCACATTTCTCCCCATAGAGATAGTGCCTCCAGATTTTTAAGCAAAAACTACTACAGCTAACTCCAAGTCATGCGTCAAATATCCCTTCTCGTAATCCTTCAATTATCGTGATGCATACGCAATGACTTTATCGTTTTGCATCAGCAAACAACCAAGTCCTTTATGCGACGCATCATTATAAACAACAAAATTTCCTGTATCGTCCGGAAGAGACAACACAGGTGTTGTACTCAACCTCTTCTTCAATTCTTGAAAGCTTTCCTCACACTTCTCTGTCCAAACAAATTTCACAACTTTTTGAGTTAAATTCGTTAAAGAGTTATGATCTTGGAAAAGTCTTGTATGAACCTTCTGTAATAACCTGACAATCCAAGAAAACTTCGTACTTCTGACGGCGTCCTCGGCTGATCCCAGTTAATCATGGCTTCGACTTTGGATGGATCTACCAAAATTCCTTTTTTATCGATCACATGCCTAAGAAATTGCACCCGCTCGATCCAAAATATGCATTTCAAAAACTTGGCATACAACTTCTCCCTCCTCAACACTTCCAACATTAATCTCAAATGCTCTTCATGTTCTTCCTTGGTTTTTGAGTAAACCAAAATGTCGTCTATAAATTCCACTATGAACTTGTCCAAAAATGGTTTGAAAACACCATTCATTAATCCCATAAATGTTGCAGGAGCATTCGTTAGACCAAACAACATAACTAAAAATTCATAGTGACCATATCTTGCTCTGAACGCTGTCTTTGGTACATCCTCTCGTCTCACCTTCAGTTGATGATAACCACTTCTCAAATCAATCTTGGAAAAGTATTTCGATCCCTTCAATTGATCAAACAGATCATCTATCCTCGGTAATGTATATCTATTCTTAATCGTGACCTTATTTAGTTTTCTATAGTCAATGCAGAGCCGCATCGTTCCATCATTCTTTTTCACAAACAACATCGGCGCTCCCCACGGCGATACGCTCAGTTGAATGTACTTCTTGTCCAGTAATTCTTGTAGTTGTACCATTAATTCTTTTATCTCTACTGGTGCCATTCGGTATGGTGCCTTGGATATTGGAGCGGTTCCTGGCGCCAAATCGATCACAAAATCAACCTCTCTATCTGGCAGAAGGCCTGGCAAATCGTTTGGAAAGACATCAACGAAGTCTCTCACTACAGGTATCTCCTCTACTTTCGGATTCCTTTACGATTGTCAACTATGTAAGCTAAATATCCTATACAGCCCTGCTTTAAAAACTTCCTGGCCTGCATCATCGTCAAACAACTCGCTTGTCTAGGTGACTTGCTACCATAAAACACAACCTTTGACGGAGTCATAAGGTTAATGCGCTTCTTTTGGCAATCAATTATAGCCCCGTAATTGAATAACCAGTCCATTCCTAAGATAACGTCAAATTCCCCAAGTCGAATAGGGATAAGATCTACGTTCATGATATTACCCTTAATATACACTCTACAGTTCTTATGTACGTACTTAACAAGGATTATTTCTCTATTCGCAGTTTCTATGTTTACGGGGTAATCCAACTCATCCTTAGGCAAATCTAAGTTCTTAACGAAGTCATCGGATATAAAGGAACAAGTAGCACCCGAATCAAATAATACACAAGCATTAACTTTATTGATCGGAATGATGCCTGACACCACATCACAAGACTGAACTGCATCCTGCACCGTCATATTGAAAGTCCTGGCAGTCGGTCGGTTGGTTGCGGTTGGTCCAGTGATAGTCAAGGCGCCCACACAATTTGTTTCCTTGTTTCTCCCCGATCCGCCCCTCCGCACCCTTCTTAGGACAATCTCTTGCCAAATGATCTTTTAAACCACAAGTGAAGCAGACACCCTTCTTTGGGTTAGGACAGTTAGGTGCTATGTGGCCCTCCTGACCACAATTGTAGCACACCCGCTTTCCCTTCATACAAACCCCCAGATGAGCTTTCCCGCATGTCGGGCATGCTTCAATCCTCTTCTTCTGACCTCCTTGCTGATTCCCCGATGATGAGTTGTCATTCCACCTTTTGTGCCACTTCCACTAGCCTTGTTATTTCCTTCACTTTTATTCTTCTTCTTCTTCTGATCCTGATTGTACTTGGTCACCGCATCGCTTCCACCTTCAGCGAGGATGGCCTTTTCCAGTACTCCAGCAAAAGTGTTTAGCTAAACATTGATACTTTGCTATATACCCAGGGCTTCAGTCCTTGTTCAAACCTTCTTGTTTTTCACTCATCCGTGTGTACTTGATACGGGGAAAACCTCGACAACTCATTGAATCTAGTCGCATAATCTGGTACGGTCATATTTCCCTGCTTCAACTCTAGAAACTGAACCTCCATTTGGTTCTGCGAGCTGGTCGTGAAATACATCTCGAAAAACATCTCTTTGAATCTCTCCCAAGTAATCACGCCTTCACCTCCACGGACCTTGTTTGCTTGCCACCAGTAACTGGCTTCAGACTTCAGCATAAACGTTGCAAATGCGGTCTTCTGGTCTTCTCTAACTCTAGCAACATCGAAAACCTTCTCCATTTCCATAACCCACGTTTGAGCCTCAATTGGGTTCATGGAACCTTTAAACTCTGGTGGTCCCATCGCCATAAAATCCTTAAACGTAGTATTTGGTGGAGCTTGAGGTTGATTATTCATTACTCCAGCTAGTAAGTTAACCAATTGCTGAACAAGATTAGCATTGGCGTTATTGTTGTTATTAGTAGATCCTTCTTGAGCTAGTTGACGTTGTTGTCTTCTTCTTGGCAGCATATTTCTGTTAAAATATATGCTTATTAGATCTTTGTTTATCTCTCTAAATAGTTAAGGCATTACTAAACAATTTAACATAATTATTTAACACATTATCTCAAAATAACTTGATATATTCATTCAAATTGAAATTTTTAACATCAAACGATAGCATCACTGCTATTTAAATCAACTATCCTGAGATAAAGAATCCACAGGATTTAAATATTAAAATATTCCTTTGTTCACAACTACATCGGAATTTACATCTAAATACCAATAAGTTTTTCACATAATTAAACAAATCCTATCACTGCTGGTTAAGGCGCTGAATAGCCTTGCTACGTTCCTCTTCCATGATGCGAGACATCGTTCTACGATCCAGTATGTACGATGGTAGTCCTTTGAATTGGATTGGATACCTCAAAACTCGATCCTGAGCCTCATCCATTGCACTATTGAGTGTAGAGTACGTCTCCCCAAGTTTAGCCTTCTTCGCACGACCATTCTTTTCCGCAAGATCAGCACGACGTGACTCTCTTACCCAGCCCTCCTCTTCTATGATCAGCCTTTCAAAGCTTTCCTTCAGTTCCTTCTTCAACTTCTCTATCTCCTCGGTCTTATCTTCGGTTTGACCCTTCTCGTGGACCAAATCCCATTCTACATTTCCCAGTCGTGTGTGAAGAGTCTCAATTTCCCTCTCCTTCTACTCGAGAGTAATCTGCTGAATAATCGCCCGCTCAGTCAGATCCTGGACATTTTCTCATAACTCTACGTTACTGTCGTATAACGCATCGTACATCTCAGCATCAATGGAGTGCGGTGGGAACTCCTCTTCTTCCTCTTCATCTTCCTCCTCAGGATCCTCTTTAGGATCCGTCTCAGGTTCATGCTCCTGACCAACAACGGTGATCAATGGAGATGACTCTCTCTGTACCAACTGCTCCCTAACGATATGAATGTCTCGAGGCTCCTCCTCCTCTGTCGATCTTGTAGGTATTCTGGGGTTCCTCCTCGCTTGATTTCGACTAGTTCCTCCAACATCCGACATCCTGACAACATAATTTCAAGTTTTAGTTACTAAGTCGTACTAGTGAGCACATAATTTAACACGTAAGCACATAAAGTCTTTTATTATCTTCAATGAATTAAAGAAATTCATTTCTTAGAACTCAATAAGAGTTTTCCATCACTATGTTCTTTCTATAAGGCTACTTCCTAAGGTTGTTCCCCCACCTAAGGTTCATAACCTACAACTTTGATACCAACCTGTGACACCCCCAAATTCGGGTACAAATATCATCTATCTATCTACCCATAATAAATGCAAACCATGCAATAGATAGAAATAAATCCTTCCCTTATGGGGTTACACCATCTGAATAATAAATATAATCCCAGGTCAAACTAACCTTAAACATCTGTGCGGAACATAAAAAAATAAGCCATAAACAACATCAAGTCTTTACAATAACATTCTAAAAATTAAATAACAAGTCTTCATCACTTATTAGCTTTTCCTTTGCCTTTGCTAGTAGAAGGCTCATTGTACCTTTCGTTTTGAACTGCAATGTTATTATTACGCAAGAGTGAGCATGATTGCCCATAAGTATAAAAATGAAATAACAACATATAATAACATGCGAGTGAATCAAAGACTTCTGAAATAAAAGCTCAACTTTTGAATCAAGAATGAATAACAAGAATTCAAAAGATTTTTGATGGTCATAAGACCTTGAACTATGTCCTAGGTTATCAAGGGTTATACTTGAAACCTTTAAGAGTCATAAGACTATGGACTCTTCTACTCGTACTTCGGGGGATCAACCCTTAGTACCATACTATGCACAATATCTTAACGCTAACGCATAAGAAATCCCTATACAGGGTTGTTCATCTCAGTTTGACATTTGAGTCCGCACCAAAAGAAGTTTGGTTTGGATAAATCAATAAGGGTTCTGAAATTTAGAACGTTCATCAACTATGGACTAGTCGAATCAAATAGGGGTTCACTAGTCTAACAAGGTTCAACAATAAATGATAATTAGATCGAAAAATAATCTCAAGAGGTATACAATAGACCAAATATTGTATAACAGAATCACACTTTGAAAAGATAATTAATCTTTAATATAACAATTGAAATTGGTTAATAATAATGAGAATAACCTGAATAATGATAACAAGTAGGGTTAGGAAACTTGCCTCGTGCGTAGATTACACGTTAATTATACACGTTCTTCGATATAATCCTACATACCATTTCCATTCACAACTCTAGTTAATTATAATATAATTAATCATCATAAGTTCATTCTTTTGTCTAAACTTTGGTTATGACTATACTTAGTCAAATTATCACACTTATTGTCACATGATAACTTTTCACGACTAATAAGCTCATTATGAACTCAATAATTCAATTCGAATGCAATTATGTTATTGACATGTTAATAATCTATTTTAACATCTCACTATACTCTTAACATATTTTTATGTTCATTAGATTAGGTTAACATCACACTCATGGACTTGAACACTTTAAAAAAATTCATTCTTGAACATTACGGAGAGTGAGGCTGCATTACGCCACTATATATCTAATTTTTATACATTAATGACGCATCGACCTGGTCAATGGCGCTATGGCGTGGCTCACGCTACGTGGGGACTCTTAGAGGCTGACAATTACATACACAATGCACAGTCTTGAACACGAAATTGTAGTTCGTGAAAAATCGCAGAACATGCCAATTTCTACCAATTTTCTTATTTCTTACATGAAATTCGACATACCCAAACATTATAATACATATATAATCACTACTTAACCCTTCCAGCATGCTTTTAACAAATTATAACACATAATTTTGCATAATCAAAACATATAATTCATTGTTCTTGATTTTCTTGGGAGTTTTCAATACAAAACATGAAAATCAACATTAAGGATTCATTATAACACCAAATTTGTTTATTTGGAGTTTGATTCCTTCGTTTTAACATGCATAATTATATATAAGTGGAAATTTTACAAAATTTATGTTTGACATATTAAAATCACGTATAAGGGCCATATGGCCATATCCCATACTCTATAAATTTTGAAGCAATAATATACGTTATAATATTATGAAACTTATGATATGGTTCTGAGGTGAACTCCCAAAAACCTAGACCTGTTCTGTCAAATATGCTTCTCTAACTAGAGAGCAGGCAGTCCATGGATGATGAGGATTTGTTCCGTGCAGAGATAGTCTTCTCTAGATCCTCAATTTTAGAGGTTAGCTTAGACTCTCTTTGTGCATTGAGTGCGTTTGTCTGTTTTAAAGTTTAATTCTCAGCCTCAAGTTTGGAAAGAAGATTGGTACTTAGAAGGGTTGTTTCAAGCTCTTCTTGAACTTTCTTCTTCTCCTCTTGAAGAAGTGAATGATCTTTAGACAAGACTCTGAACCACTTCATGTATTGATGTAGGTCAGTGGTTATGCCATGCAAAGCAGTTCTTAAGTCACTTATATCTACATCAGGAGAATTAAAATCAAATACCTCATCGAGACTTACATTGTAAGACCCCGAAATTTTTTAAATAAAAAGGAATTTTCTTTATTTATTATTTTGAAATAGTAAGGGTTGATTTGATTAATGTGGATAGTTAAGGGTTAAATATGAAAATATTTCAAAATAAGCAAGTGGTTATAAAATATTCATTGTTGTCGGGGAATATTATGCATTCGGGAATTGATCGTCGTGGAATATTAAATGCAGTCGGGGAATATTAAATGCGACAGATAGCGACCATGTGTGGGCCCCATAACGGAAAGCGATTGGATGAAGAAAATGACAAATATAAATTGTTTTTAAATAAGGCGTAGTTATTACAGATTATCTTGTTGGAATACCCGGTGGTTAAAACACACTAATACTGGCGTTGTTGAACAATAGCTTGCGGTATTGCACCAATTATTGATTCTTACGTGAAGGCACTACTCAATAATGGTTCTGATAATTATTATTCGATATTTTATTGAGTTAATAATTCTTTGCGTTGATATTTTATATTCTTGTTGTTTCAATAATTGTCATTACACAAGATCTCTCATTATCGAAGCAATAATTCATATTATCTGAATAATATTATTAGATAACATTATTGGCAATGTCTAGAAAGTTTCATCTAAGGAGAGGTTTGGTCACCTAATTGCGCGCCAAGATGAAGAAATTCTTATTGAAAGCCCCTCTTTCGGGAACCGCTGCACGGTTGTCAATATTGTGATTACGTAATATTATTTGTGAATAATTAATTATTGATTTATATGATGAGGAAAATATTGATTTTATGTGGATATAGATGGAGAAAAATTTTAAAATGACAATTGTTGAAAATTAATATTTTATCTTTTTCTGATAAAATAATTCATTTAAATATATTATTTTAATAATATATTAACGGTGATATTTTTACAACGAATGTGGGATATATGAGTATACGAGGAGGAAGAGTATTTTTGTTGCAATAAATGTTTAAAACATGTTAAACATGTCGGTGGACCCCATTTATTGACTGAAATTTGATTATAGCCTGTAAAATTGGCCGTTTGTGGATTTCGGTCAATTTCTGATTGGAATTTGGAAAAACTTTCTTCTGCAAAGTTGTAGAGAATTGAATTTCCTATAAAAACTCGCGAGATTCGAATTTTCTGATGAAAGGGCTATTTATTATGAATTATTGAAGTTAGTAGCTCTCAAAATAATTGATTTTTGGAAGTTTAAAATATTTAAAATAGGAAAAACGTTTTTGGAATGTTTAGGTGGCCTCATTTAACATGTGTAGGATCTGAATTCAGTTAGCAAGTGTGCGTATGAGGTTTTGGAAAATAAATATTAATATTATATTAAATTTTTCGCTTTTGGTGTTCTAAGCAATTTCTATAAATAGGGTGCTTAGGTTAGAATTGAAAATCACACCGTAAAGCTGAAGTTTTTCTCTCTATATTATCGAGCATATTCTTGTGAGTATTTTGAGTATACTTTGAGTATTGCTATCGGTGCAAGTCCAAGTCATAGCTTTATATCAGATGTTTCAAATTAAAGTTTCGATCTTTCGAGGTAAGGGATATTATTTTTTCGTAATGATATTATTTCTTCAATATCATTATCTTTGAAATGTTGATCTGAAGTTTTTATCAAATTTGGAACTTTTCATGTATCGGGTTACTATTCATGAGTTACTATTCATGAGTTACTATTCATGAGTTCTTATTCACGAGTTCTTATTCAAAGTACTATTAAATGAAAGCGTGAAGATGTTTTTGTGGAATTTCTATCTTTTGGTGTCGAGTTACTATTCACGATATCTGACTATTCACGATATCTGACACTATTCACGATATCACGGTACTATTCATAGAAAAATAAAATTTCTTCTTTTCGTCAAAACATCTAATGCGGATACTAACTCGATTGTATCATGTTTTGATCATTCTTGAATTTTACACCACTATGATTATTTTTGAGGTATTTTTGGGCGTGGATAAAACCAAGTACGAATCCTTAATCCTTAATCCTTGTCATTTTGTTTCTTTGGATTCGTTTCTTAAAAAAATATTTTTATCATCCTCGGTCTTAAATGATGATATTATTGAATATCTTTGGCTTTAGTAGTGCAAAGATGAATGATTTCGAAGAATATCTTTGGCCCTGTAGTGCAAAGATGAATGATTTCTGAAGAATATCTTTGGGCAGTAGTGCAAAGATGAGCAGTGTTGAGATGAACATGACCGATTGATTAATATCTTTGGCAGTAGTGCAAAGATGAGCAGTGTTTAAATGAACATGACGGTGATGAATATATTTGGCTCAGTAGTGCAAAGATGAATATTTGATTCGGATGCATATTGATTGATGTTACTGAGGATAAAATATTGATGATGGATCATTAAATTCATAGATTATAGTAGATTTCATTCTCTACGTAACTCTTCTATGAATTATTATTTCATTGCGAATATTGATCCGAAACTTGTTGTCTATGATTCTATCGATTTTTCCATGTTGAAGACTAACGATAATTTGTTGTATATTATCTTAGTCATAATATTCTTTCTTGGGCTAGTTGAGCTCACCCTTTTCTTTGTTGTTCCATTTTTCTTCTCGGGGAGGCGAGAATGTAGCGAGTACTAGTCGGGGTATGGAATGAAGGTTTTAGAAAGGATTGTTTAGTAGTCCTCACCATTTTGTAAAATAATGTATCAATAAATGTGATGAGGATTTATTTGAGTATAGATATTGTCTAGAAGATAATATCGTATTTAAACTCACAGTTTTCTTGTTGTAATAATAAAGTTGTAGTTTGCTTCTTGTACCATGTATTTGGCGATTTCGAGAATGGGTGTTGTGTATACCTATTTTGGGGGCGTCCACGGTTGGTATCGAGCTTAGGGATATGATCTCCGGTGGAGATGGGGAATAAAACTAGGAGGGAGAGAGAGTAAATCCTTCGCTAGTGTGTCCTACCTAAGCTTATTTGTTAGTTGGTCAAGATATATAGGGATATTATTTGATATATTGATTTCCTTAATTAACCCTTATTTTATGACAAGATTTGAGAATGTCGATCGAGAATATTAATGATTGGAGTAAATGAGACCGTGGAGATGCTGCATACTTACCAACGAGGAGAACGTGCAACAGTGGCAATGTTCCTCCCGTGAACAATACCACCGAAAGCGAGATGATGAACGAGGGGATGTTTAGAAGCTTTTTGCGATTCATGCAAAATCGACGAGGAGACTCGTGTTCAAAATACAGGAGGAAATGATAGCAATTCACTTGGGTGGTCACACACCAAGCAGTTCAAAGAGTTGGGACCACCGAATTTTGGGAAAGCGGATCCGATTAAAGCGGAGACGTGGATCAAACAAATTACCAAGATATTCGATGTCTTGGGATGCGGAGGAACAGAAAGTTCCATTCGCCTTTATGTTCCGTGGCGAAAGGCAGACATCTTGGTGGGAATCGTGAAGCGTACCCATCCATTTGCACAAAGCATGTCATGGGAGACGTTCAGAAATAGTTCAATGACAAGTACTTCCACGAAAGTATTCACGTATATGAAGGAAGTGGAGTTTATTAGACTAGAAGCGAGAATAACATGGCGGTGTCGATGAGGCGAAGTTCGCATGAGTTATCGAGTTGCACCTCATTTGGTGGAGAATGAGGAACGTATGACGCGGATGTTTCGAGAGGTTTGAAACGACATACGTCAAGATCTCATTTCTCATAAATTTTCTCTCTATTCAGATGTTGTCAATGTGGCTCGGTTGTTAGAAAGCGAGATAACGAAATACGTTCAACCGAGGGACCATAACCAGGATCATACCAAAGATAGCGATCATCGAATAACGATAACCAATGGAGAGAAGAAGAATATCTGAGACAAAGGCGGTAACCACTCTGGTGGTAATCGTGGCCATGAAAATAGAAGAAGCGAGTCGGGAGGAGATTTTAAAAGAGGAGATTCAACAACGACCATGTGAAGACGTCGGCGGCTTGAGAGCAACTAGTTTTAAGGGAGGAGAAGCGACCACCGGTCGTATGTTACAAATGCGAAAGAGGACATATCGCCCAAACCCGCCCACAACAGTTTAAGGTATGCTATAATTATGGAAAAGAAGGACATATCGCTTCGAGATTATACGATATCGAAACCCGATCCAGTGAATGGTGACTCAAAAGGATGTCCCGTAAAAGTCAAAGTCAACGGTTCTTGGAAGAGCGTTTGTCGTGGCCGGTCAAAATGCAAGGAACCCGAACGAAGTTAGCACGGGTTAGTTAATTATAAATTCTTGCAAAGTATATACCTTACTAGATATCTCGTTCTACCCATTCTTTTATCTCTCTTACTTGCGCTCAACGTTTAAACTTGACTCAGGAGAAATTAGACTTTGACCTATCTCGTGGAAACTCAGTTAGGAGAAACTTTCATCACATCCACTGTTTATAAATCTTGCTTGATTCAGTTGGCACTATCACATTACGTTAACCTTATTTCTATAAAGATATTTGTTTTTGATGTGATTTTAAGGTTAACTACTCATCACGCCGAAATTGATTATTTTTCGTAAGGTTGTTAGTTTTCATATTCCTAAGCAACTGTTATTCAATTCAAGCAATCAAACCATTGTAGTCAAACATTTTCATATCAAGCCATGAAGTCATTCGTTTATTACGGATGTCAAATTTTCTTAGTCCATGTTATGGATTTGAATAAAGACACGTCAGATTTGAATAATATTCCTGTTGTTATTGATTTTTCCTGACGTATTTCCTGAAGAATTTCTTGGCTTACTCCCAAAGCATGATATTAAATTTTGTATCGACTTTGAACCCGGTACAAAACTCATTTCTAAAATCTCATATCGAATGGCTCTATTGAACTTGAGTTAAAATTCAACTATAGAATTTGGTACCTGAGCCTTTATCTTGTGACTTCTTTTGTGGAATTCACCTAAGCCAGACTCTCTGTAGGGGACGTCATATTCGTGCGATAGTAAACTGATAGGTGTCATTGTGACGTGCTATCCAAGATTGGGATATGAGTCACGATTGAGAGCAACCTAAGTCAAGAATCAAATACGTAGCTTTCTAGGCTTAGTTGGTTATCATCGGAGATTCGTTGAAGGATATTCTCGAATCGCTATTCCATTAACGCTTGGTGACTCGTAGAGATACAAAATTCGAATGGAGCAAGGAATGTGGGAAGAGCTTGAAGAACTCAAGAGGAGACTCATTTCAAAGACATATTACGATCATGCCATCTGGAAAAGCGAACGTGGTAGGCGACGCGGTGAGTAGAAGATTATATGCGGAACGAAAAGCGCGATGATGTCAAGTATACGATAGAGCCAACTTTAATAGAAAAAGTTAAGGTTGCTCAAGCCACCCCAGGCAGGAGTTGATGCGTATGAAGAAGAAAGTACAAGAAGGAGCTATTCCTAAGCGAGAATTGATGAAGAAGGAATACTTTGAGTCCACTCTAGACTTTGTGTTCCTAACGACTCGATTTGAAGTACAAGATTATGATGGAGGCACACAACACGCCATTTGCAATCTATCTGGAAGTACTAAAATGTATCGTGATCTTGACATACATTTTGGTGGAACAATATGAGAGAGAGATTGCAAAGTTTATCTCGATGTGTTTAACTTGCTAACGTGTAAAGGCGGAGCATCTTGTACCTAAGGGTCCGTTGCAACCACTTGAGATTAGGAATGGAAGTGGGAACACATTACTATGGATTTCGATTACGGGTCTTCTGCGGTTTCTCAAGGCATCAATGCTATTTGGGTTATTGTTGATAGATTAACCAAGTCCGCTTTCATTTCTTACCGTCGAGAGACTTATTCCTTGAACGTCTTTTCTCGTATGTACGTAAATGAGATTGTGAGATGCATGGCATGCCGGTATCCATAGTTTTAGATCGTGACCCAAGATTCACTTCATGATTTTGGGTTAGAAAGCTATAGGCACGCAATTTACGATTGGTTTGGCATACCATCCTCAAAGCGGATGGGCAATCGTAAAGGACTACTCAAACTCTTGAAGATATATTAAAACTCTCTGTGTCCTAGATTTCAAAGGAAGTTGGGATAAGTACTTGCCATTGGTGGAATTCTCATACAACAATAGTTATTAAACAAATATAGGCATGGTTCCATTCGAAGCATTATATGGACGAAAATGTCATTCTCCAATATGTTGGGATGAGGTGGGTGAAGCAACATTGTTGGGACCCGAGTTAGTACGTATGACTAATGATTCGATAAAGTATATAAACACGACACAAGATCGACATAAAAAGAGTTATGCGGATCTTCATTGAAAGGACGTGGAATTTAATGTAGGGGATCATTTATTGTTGCGAGTTGCTCCATGGAAGGGTGTTACAAGATTTGGGAAGAGAGGAAAGCTCAATCCATGATTTATTGGTCCATTTCAAATTCTTGACCGAAGTAGGAAATGTAGCCTATAGACTTCGTTACCTCCGAGTATGTCTCGTGTTCATAATGTGTTTCATATATCTGTATCGTAAATATGTGAAAGACCGAACCACGTTATAGAGTTAGAAACCGGATGAGATAGTAGAAGACTTAACGTATGAGGAGGTACTGTCAAGATTTTGGATAGGAAGGAGCATGTCCCACGAGCAAAGGTTATACCACAAGTTAAAGTTTTGTGGAGGAATCATGCTATAGAGGAAATGACACGGGAATTGGAAAGCGGAAATGAAAGCAAGGTATCCTCACCTTTTGAAACACTGTGTACGTACGTCAATTTCGAGGACGAAATTTCATAAGGAGGGAGGTGTAGAAGACCGAAAATTTTTAAATAAAAGGAATTTCCTTTATTTATTATTTTGAAATAGTAAGGGTTGATTTGATTAATGTGGATAGTTAAGGGTTAAATATGCAAATATTTCAAAATAAGCAAGTGGTTATAAAATATTCATTGTTGTTTGGGAATATTCGTTTAGTCGTGGAATATTAAACGATCGGGAATATTAAATTTACTGACGGCAGCGACCGTGTGGGCCCCATAACTGAAAGCGATTGGATGAAGAAAACGACAAATATAAGTTGTTTTTAAATAATTCTGCCAGTAGTTATATCAATTAATATCTTGTTGGAATACCCGGTGGTTAAAACACACTAATACGCGTTGTTGAACAAGTAGCACCAGTATTGCACCAATTATTGATTCTTACGTAAGAAGACACTACTCAATAATGGTTCTGATAATTATCGCTCAAAGATTTTATTGAGTTAATAATTCTTTGCGTTGATATTTTATATCTTCATTGTTTCAATAATTGTCATTTACGGTATCTTTCATTATCAAGCAATAATTCATATTATCTGAATAATATTATTAGATAACATTATTGGCAATGTCTAGAAAGTTACATAAGGAGAGGTTTGGTCACCTAATTGGCGCAAGAAGAAGAAATTCTTATTCGAAAGCCCCTCTTCTCTGCTGAATCGCTCCGTTGTCAATATTGTGATTTCGTAATATTATTTGTGAATAATTAATTATTGATTTATATGATGAGGAAAATATTGATTTTATGTGGATATAGATGGAGAAAATTTTTAAAATGACAATTGTTGAAAATTAATATTTTATCTTTTTTACGATAAAATAATTCATTTAAATATATTATTTTAATAATATATTAACGGTGATATTTTTACAACGAATGTGGGATATATGAGTATCTGAGGAGGAAGAGTATTTTTGTTGCAATAAATGTTTAAAACATGTTAAACATGTCGGTGGACCCCATTTATTGGATGAAATTTGATTATAACTTTGTAAAATTGGCCGTTTGTGGATTTCGGTCAATTTCTGATTGGAATTTGGAAAAACTTTCTTCTGCAAAGTTGTAGAGAATTGAATTTCCTATAAAAACTCGCGAGATTCGAATTTTCTGATGAAAGGGCTATTTATTATGAATTATTGAAGTTCAAGTTCAAATAATTGATTTTGGAAGTTTAAAATATTTAAAATTAGAAAAACGTTTTTTCTTATTTTTTTTCTAGAAGGTGGCATGTATTTGATGGCTGAAATCAGATTCTAGACATGTATGAAAATAATATAATTATATTATTAATTTATTAAATTTTCGCTTTTGGTGTTCTAAGCAATTTCCTATAAATAGGGTGCTTAGGTTAGAATTGAAAATCACATTTAAACTCAAGTTTTCTCTCTATATTATCGAGCGTATTCTTGTGAGTATTTTGAGTATACTTTGAGTATTGCTATACGGTGCAAGTCCAAGTCATAGCCTATATCCGGTGTTTCATCTAGAAGTACTGATCTTTCGAGGTAAGGGATATTATTTTTTTCGTAATGATATTATTTCTTCAATATCATTATAATTGAAATGTTGATCTGAAGTTTTATCAAATTTGGAACTTTTTCATGTCAGGGGTTTATTCTATTCATGAGTTACTATTCACGAAGTTACTATTCACAGTACTATTATTTGAAGCGTGAAGATGTTTTTGTGGAATTTCTATCTTTTGGTGTCTGGAGTTATTATTCACGTATACTTGATTATTCACGATATCTGACACTATTCACGATATCTGGTACTATTCATAGAAAAATAAAATTTCTTCTTTTCATCCAAAACATCTATTCTGGATACTAACTCTTATTGTATCCATGTTTTGATCATTCTTGAATTTTACACCACTATGATTATTTTTGAGGTATTTTTGGGCGTGGATAAAACCAAGTACGAATCCTTAATCCTTAATCCTTGTCATTTTGTTTCACTGGATTCATTTCTTAAAAAATATTTTTCATCATCCTCAGTCTTAAATGATGATATTATTGAATATCTTTGCTTCAGTAGTGCAAAGATGAATGATTTGAAGAATATCTTTGGCCCTGTAGTAAAAGATGAATGATTTTGAAGAATATCTTTGGCTGTAGTGCAAAAGATGAAGCAGTGTTGAGATGAACATGGCCAGATTGATTAATATCTTTTGGCTGTAGTGCAAAAGATGAGCAGTGTTTAAATGAAACATGACCAATCGATGAATATCTTTGGCACAGTAGTGCAAAGATGAATATTTGATTCAGATGCATATTGATTGATGTTACAGGATAAAATATTGATGATGGACTGTTAAATTCATAGATTATAGTAGATTTCATTCTCTACGTAACTCTTCTATGAATTATTATTTCACTGCGAATATTGATCCGAAACTTGTTGTCTATTGTATTCTATCGATTTTTCCTGTTGAAGACTAATGATAATTTGTTGTATATTATCTTAGTCATAATATTCTTTACTGGGCTAGTTAAGCTCACCCTTTTCTTTGTTGTTCCGTTTTTCTTCTCAAGAGGCGAGAATGTAGCGAGTACTAGTCGGGGTATGGAATGAAGGTTTTAGAAAGGATTGTTTAGTAGTCCTCACCATTTTTGTAAAATAATGTATCAATAAATGCGATGAAGATTTATTTGAGTATAGATATTGTCTAGAAGATAATATCTGTATTTAAACTCACAGTTTTACTGTTGTAATAATAAAGTTGTAGTTTGCTTCTTGTACCATGTATTTGGCGACTCAGAATGGGTGTTGTGTATACCTATTTTGGGGGCGTCACATACATTATGTATGTTTAGGCTTTGTTTGACCTTTGCATGTTTAGCCATTAAGCACAGATTGGCCATATGTGGTTCTTCCTCATCTCCGGAGTCTGCATTTGAGTCATTATCCGAATCACTCCACGATCCTCCGGCAACCAGGCTTTTGTCTCTTTACTGAGGCCTCTTGGTTCCTTTGTATTCTTTCTTTGCATGAGATTTCTTCTTTAGTTCTTCTTTGATAGGCTTGTTGCAGTTGGAAATGAAATGACCAGGTTTCTTGCAGTTGTAGCATAAATCATTCATTTGTTCCTGGCTGACGTAGTTGCTGACTTTCTTTGGCTTGCCGGTTTTGCCTTGTCGCATGAACCTTCTTAGTCTCTTTACCAGCATAGCAAAGTCATCGTCGTCGTCTTCATCATCATCAGAGTCAATCTCAGTTATGACTTTTGATATACCTTCATTTGCCTTATCCTTTCTTCTTCCTTCTGATAAGGTTTCGGCGCGTTGGGTCAACTCCAGTTCGTACGTCAGGAGATTTCCATACAGTTGTTGAACTGTCATCTCATTAAGATTCTTTGATTCTCTAATTGTTGTGGTCTTTGCATCCCACCGCTTTCGGTAGGGTTTGTCATGAACTTTATGGTTAAATCCTTGTTAGGATAGATCTTCCCATACGCCGTCTGAGTTGAAGTTGAACGTTGAATCTTTTCATAGGTTGCGAGCCACGTTTTCTCCGGCACACGTGAAAGCGAACACTTCATACTGTTGTGTCAGGAGAGACTGCTTGTTCTCTCTGACTTCTTCAGTTCCTTCATACATAATCAGCAGTTCTTCCCAAACTTCCTTAGCTGTTTTGTTTTTTACAACATTTTCAAATAGATCGTCCTCTAAGGATTGGAACATGATGTTCTTCACCTTTTTATCAAGTTGGATAGCTCTCTTCTCTGTGTCCGTCCATTCTTCTTTAACTTTGATTTGTACTCTGTTTGGATTATCAATGGTTGGTGCAAGCTTTGTTGGTATATAGGGCCCATTAAGAACAGTCTCAAATAGATCTTCATCTATTGAGTCCATGTAGGCTTGCATCCTGACTTTCCAGTTAGCAAATTTATCCTTGTTGCACATTGGTGGCTTGCTGCCTCCCCCGGTCCTAGATTCGCTTGGTACGAGTGCCATTTGGATCTACTAAAGCGTGTAAGCTATAAAATAGAACCTGCTCTAATACAAATTGTTAGTTCCTAGTAGGCACAAGTTATCTAGAAGGGGGGTTGAATAGATATTTGAAAATCTTTCCTTTTTAAATTTGTTTTTAGATAATGATTAAAACTTAGCAGAATTAGTATTTGTTTTAATCTTCGTTACCAAGCAATGGAATTATGAGTGAGTAAGGCAGTTATAGCAGATATAGCATGAATGTAAACGACATAGTTGTTTTTAAGTGGCTCAGAGCACTCAAAGCTCCTAGTCCACTCTTCTACTCAACGAGTAGGATATCCACTAAGGATGTCTTTTACAATCTTCTGAATCACACATATTCCTTCTAGACCAGCAGTCTAGGAACTTCTCTAGTTCATTCTTGAACTCTTCAAGTCCAACAGACTTGGCTTTCTTACAGTTTACTACGAACTCTTCAAGTCCAGCAGACTTGGAACTCTTCTTCAGTTGTTGATTGTTGTTGAGTTCTTGATGGTTGCTACTCAGTTGCTGTGTAAGCACTTGTTCTAAAAAACTGAGAAGATGAGCAAGCTTTGCAATATCTCAGATCGTAGAGTTGAGCTTGAGAGAGATGTTCACGTTGTTTGATTAATGCTTGCTTAATTCTCTCTCAACTGTCTGATATTTATATATGTGATGTTGAAAACTATCCGTTGGATCCATCCGTTGTGGCATTAAATGCATCTGAACTTTATGTACTGTGATGGAGATATTTCTGCACATCTTCTGAATTCTGCATTCTGGCCCACGGACACTGCAGGCTGCTTTCTCACCTAACACCTGAAAAGGTGTTTTGTCCCTCTTACCCATGGTACTATCCTTAGCTTCTTCAATACGCTTCTTTGTTGCATACTAAGGATATTTCATATATTCTAGGACTGATGAGCACTGCAGCATCTGGGATCCATTCCTCACTTGTTGAAAACACAGATCATGAGACTCGACATTTTCTAACATGAGACAGATGATGCTCTACGATTTGGATCGTGATGTTCTACGATTTAGATCGTAGTGTCTTTGACATCTTTGCACACTACGATGCTATCAGTCGAGAGCACTACGATTTTCCTTAAACCTTCGTACACTACGATCTTCTCTTGCTCTTGTTGTTGACTCTACATTTACGAGAGCACACTACGATCGTTGACTTGTAAAACTTCATGTTTCCTTCAGCATACTGCGATCGTAGAGTTGGCTTGGCAAACGTTGGGACCACTCTACAATATCTGAAGAGTCCCCTTCAAGGCAGGCGCACTACGATCTTCAGGCTCTACATTTTCTGTGACGCCCCCAAAATTAGGTATACGTCACCCATCTTGGGTCGCCACTTACATGGTACATAAATTCAAATACAACTTACTAATATAATCGCGTGGGTATGCAATACGACATAAAACCGTGAGTTTGAATACAAATATTGTCTACTAGATATTATACAAACTCAAAAGGAGTCCTCATTACAACTATTATCACACTATTTCACGAATAGTGAGGACTACTAATGCTATCCTCCGGACCATTACTCCATTCCCCGACTCGTCCCGGCCTATGTTCTCATTTCACGAAGAGAACGGTGAAAGAAAGGGTGAGCTCAACTAGCCCAAGAAGAAATATTATGACTAAGATAATGCGAATAAATTATCATTAGCCTTCAACGATGTTAAACCGATAAAATACAATAGATAACCGGTTTAATGCATTGAATTAGCAATCCATTAAAAGAGTCAAGTAGAGAATAAAGTCTACTATCTTTTAGGTTTTAAAAAGGTTTTCATCAATTTTTATCACGAGACTAAATTTTAATAAATAAACCACCACATTTAATCATCCCCGTACCACGGCCAAGGATTTTCATCAAATTATCAATGGTCATGACTATACCGAATCACCCCCGGTCATAATCATACCAAAAACTATCCATCAATCGCATTAGGTGAGCCATCGAGGACTTTTGTCACATCATTTATATCAAGTCATGATTACCAATGAT
Source organism: Panax quinquefolius (assembly GCA_020205615.1). Lineage (NCBI taxonomy): Eukaryota > Viridiplantae > Streptophyta > Magnoliopsida > Apiales > Araliaceae > Panax > Panax quinquefolius. The sequence continues at coordinate 23,473,717 of CM035170.1, read as the reverse complement.
CCCGGTCATAATCATACTAAGTTCATCTATGCACGTAAGCCAAATATAACATAATATAACATGAGGATGATGACAATGACATAATAATTCAATAAAACAAGTTCAAGAATTATTTAATCCATGAATTATTAACGTCAAATTGTCAACATGACATTGTTTCAGTAGAGTAAAATTCAAGAATGATCGGAAGAATATTTCCATGAAAAGATATCTTTGGATGAAACGAAATATCAAGGATATTCTACTAATTTCATGGAGTATAGAAGTCAAAGTTTTAACCAACTTGGTATAATAAAGAATGGAATAACAAAAGAAATCACCATGCATGCGGTGCCGCGCATGCATGAGTTATTCCAACAGAATAATAATAACGGAACCAAAGTCGGGGTGAAATTCACATCGACGGATGTTCCAATGAGAATAATAAAGATGGAACGGATCGATCCTGTAAAACACAGATAGGATATTCCAACGAGAATGATAAAGGCGGAACCGAAGTCGGTGTAAAAACACATGCATGTGGATGTTCCAACGAGTAATAATAAAAGCGGAACCGTGTCGATTGTAAAACACATGCACAGGATGTTCCAATGAATAATAGAAGAATGTCACCAAGTATAGGTAAACTGCAGATATAAAAGTTATTCCAGCGAGAATAATAAGCAACGGAATAACATAAGGATTTCACCAAGTATAGGGTATGTCAGCGTATACTGAGGTTATGTATAGGGTATGCCACTTTTACAAAAGTTATTCCAATGAATAATAATGAATGGAATAATGTAAGTTCTCTTCAAGAAGAAAGAATAACACCCTCTATCAGTAAAAAGAACTGAATATAGAAGTAGTGAAGTAGCGAGAATACTCTTCTTCTTTCTATATTTTTCTCTATAGCTTCTCTCTATAATTTCTCTCTAGAGTTTCAATGAATTCGTAAAGAAAATAATGAAGGAATGAGCTTCTATTTATAGGAAAATGGAATGCATAGTAACTAATCCATGAAGCAGTCCAGATTGATTTACTTTAATCGACGGTCCATATTTAAAGAAAAATCTTTTAAATAAAATATAATATATTCTATTTATATAAAAACATTTTACTATGCAAACACTATGCAATACTATGCAAAAAACACTATGCAAAATACTATGCAAAGACTATGCATAATAAAATATAATATATTCTATTTATAGAATAACTTTAATAAAGTATTCTATTTTATATAAAAGATGTTTACATTTTATTACGTTAATAATACGAATAAAACAAAAACGTCATTATCGCTATAATAATTCATATTATTAATCGACAATAATGGAATCAAACCGAGTGACTTCTCACATAAGCATCAATAATCAATACCGCAGGTGTGCTACTATGCAACCACATGTATTCGTACTTTTACTACTCGAGTAGTTCAACAAGTAACTACCAGTAAAACTTCCGCCGTTATTTCAATAAAATATTTTTGTCGTTTTTCAATCCGACAATAATTTCATTATGGGGTCCACCAATGATTGAGTAGTTGTATTGAATATTTCGCTAAACCGAATATTCCCCACCAATCGAATATAATATAACCACTTGCATACTTTGCAAAATTTATAAATACTACCCACAACTATAATATTATCTCAAATTCACACTATAATATTAAAAATTATTTCGACTAAATTTAAATCTTTATTGATAAAATTTGGGGTCTCACAATCTCCCCTCCTTATGGAATTTCGCCTCGAAATTAGTGGTACGACTGGTATGATAAAGAGGTGAGGATACCTTGAATACCTTTATCGTTGAAAACATTAAATTCATCTTTGCAATCCGCCAAAGATATTCATTAACAATTCATCTTTTGCACTATGTGCCAAAGATATACAACTCGTAAAACCAATAATCTTGAGACGCAGCGACTTAATAGTATCACGACCACGAATTATCCATGCACTAATCGGCCAAGGATATTCGTGTTTTCAATTACTGATCATGATTATATGAATAATCCCTCGGTCATAATCATACCAAGTCCATCAATGCACTACTACTAAAGATGACTTTTACCACATCCATGAATTAATATTTCATTGTTGAGACTCAAATTTCAATAATTAATCCACATCATCGAATCATCCCCGCACTCTGTGCCAAGGATATTCATTAGTATCACGACCACTTAATTATCCATGCACTACTACCAAAGATAATCGTGAATTCATTAGTATCAACGACCACAAATTATCCATGCACTACTACCAAAGATAATCGTGTATTCATTAGTATCACGACCAAAATTATCCATGCACTACAAGAAAAGATAATTGTGTATTCATTAAGTATCACGACCATAAATTATCCATGCACTACCAAGAAAAGATAATTGTGTATTCATTAGTATCACAACCACAAATTATCCATGCACTACGGCAAAAGATAATCGTGTATTCATTAGTATCACGACCACAAATTATCCATGCACTACGGCAAAAGATAATCGTGTATTCATTAAGATCACGACCACAAATTATCCATGCACTACTACCAAAGATAATTGTGTATTCATTAGTATCACGCACCACAAATTATCCATGCACTACGGCTAAAGATAATTGTGTATTCATTAATATCACGACCACAAATTATCCATGCACTACGGCAAAAGATAATTGTGTATTCATTAATATCACGACCACAAATTATCTATGCACTACAAAAAAGATAATTGTGTATTCATTAGTATCACGACCACAAATTATCCATGCACTACGGCAGAAAAGATAATCGTGTATTCATTAGTATCACGACCAATAAATTATCCATGCACTACTACCAAAGATAATTGTGTATTCATTAGTATCACGACCACAAATTATTCATGCAATGCACTACTACAAAAGATAATCGTGTATTCATTAGTATCACGACCACAAATTATTCATGCACTACTAAGAAAAGATAATCGTGTATTCATTAGTATCACGACCACAAATTATCCATGCACTACTACCAAAGATAATTGTGTATTCATTAGTATCACGACCACAAATTATCCATGCACTACTACCAAAGATAATTGTGTATTCATTAAGTATCACGACCACAAATTATCCATGCACTACAAGAAAAGATAATTGTGTATTCATTAGTATATCACGACCACAAATTATCCATGCACTACGGCAAAAGATAATCGTGTATTCATTAGTATCACGACCACAAATTATCCATGCACTACTACCAAAGATAATCGTGTATTCATTAGTATCACGACCACAAATTATCCATGCACTACTACCAAAGATAATTGTGTATTCATTAGTATCACGACCACAAATTATCCATGCACTACACCCAAAGATAATTGTGTTTTCAATTACTTATTATGATTATACCGATCAATCCTCGGTCATAATCATACCAAGTCCATCTATGCACTACAAGCCATGAGATGACTTTCAACATAATATAAGCATGAGGATAATGATATAAAGAATCAATCAAATGAGATAAAGGATAAATATTAAACATTTATAATATAATTTATCCGAGATTCAAGAATATCTCCATGTTATCAATCACTTAATAATCTCATAATCTAATATCATTAATATTATAACAATATTTTAATCACTTCTTAAATTTATAAACAATTTATCTTAATTGTTTACGCTTTACCATATAATGCATTTAATCATTCAAAAATTCCATACTCATAAGATATCATCACCAATGATCAAATCCCTCATCAAAAAATATGCATATACTCTATATAGGATCCTCTAGCCATAAAATATTATTTTCAACTTTGTTACTTCACATAACATATTTAACTCATATGTTCGTAACTAAACTATTTTCATGAAAAATACCAAATCAGTCCCAAAAATATTTCTTTTCTGGGATTTAGCATAATATAGTCCCATGATGAAAATATATTTTCTCGCAATTTTTAAAATTCATTTACTATTTTTCAAAAATCAATTCCTAATTAATTCCTTAAGAAATTAGCTACCTCAAGTTTAACTCCAAAATTCCCAAATCTTGACAGGACCTTACCCATGTTAACGTGAGCTTCAGTTTAAATTTCATGGTCATCTGAGTTATAGAACTCTCGGTTATAGCGTTTCATTTCGGAAAAACCTAAATATTGAAATGGTCATAACTTGCTCATTTTAAGTCGAGAATGAGCTCATTTTGGACAGGAGGTACTTTATACCATATACTTTCATGTCCCAAAAGGCCAGAATTTTTCTCATAATTTAAGTGGCTGAAACATCCTCTCTAAAATCATGGCAGAAGCTTTTTCGCTTTTTGTAGCTTTGCACTCCTTTGCTAAAATCAGTCCACACAAAATCTACAACACCTTTTCCAGTAATTCCACTTGGATTAGTTAGGTAACTCATAGATCTAACTCTAGGACTTGACCACATTCAAAATTCAAAATATAATAGGAGATATGGTCAATTGAATTTCATGTTACGTTTTTCACTAAAAATCGATTTTCAACTCTTTGTGATTTCTAAGAAACTTTCATGTTTTCACATACTAACCAACATAACTCATCATAAAACTTACTAATACTTCATATACCCATGATTTTCATCAGTTCTATACTTTTATTATGACTTTCATCATAATCCCGTAAATGCAGATCCTTTTAGTTGAAGAAATATTTGAGGGTTTAAGAAATGGGTTTTTTGTCTTTGGGGTCAATACAAAATTCAATTTCACGTTCTAGGATAGGCTAGGAAGTCTTCAAGAATACGCCAAGAAATTTATTAATGATAGAAATATCATTCAAAATCATTACTCTTGTCCAAGACTTGGATAAGACGTCACATTAATACCAACTGTGACTTCTATCCCTTAACTCGGATAGCACCTCACAATGATACCTATCAACTTGCCATCTTCATCGTGGCGACGCCTCTGTAAAGTCCGGCGGTGCATTCCACACAAGGAAGTCAACATCAAAAGGTTCGGGGCTCTTTACTTATGGCTTGATATAACAATGTTGATTAACTTTAGGGTTTGGTTACTTTGAATTCAGTATAACAAAGTTGGTTATGAATATAAAAGCTAACAACCTTACGAAAAGCATGATGATTAGCTAACCAATTGATTCCTAAAAATCACATCAAAGGAAAGTATTTTCAAAAAGATAAGATCGACAGGTAACGTGAAAATGTTTATTTGAATCAACAAGATTTAAAAATAGTAGCGGTAACGAAGGCTCCTACTAACGAAGTTTTAACCAATAAGTCAAAGTCTAACTTCTCTGGAGTCAAATTTAAACGTTGAACGCAAGCAAGAGAGATAAAATAATGGGTAGAACCGGTATCTTATAAGGTATAGACTTCGCAATTTATAATTAACTAACCCGTGCTAACTTCGTTCGGTTTACTCGCTTTTTGAGAAGTCATGAAAAATGCACTTCTTAAAATCAACGACTTTGTTTTGTCCATATCCACCTTTGGTCCCACCGTCCCAGCTAGACTTGACTTTGGTGCACAACAAAATTGGGCTAAATGACCTTCTCTTCTTGTAATTTCCACTTCTATTATCTTTACCATGATTACCACCGAAGTGGTTACCATTCTTGGCATGATAATTTCTCCCACGATAGTTATCATTATTATGATAGTCGTTGCCACCAGTATGATTATTATCGTGTTGTTGGTCGTTACCTTTTGTTTGAGCTGAATCAACACTCTCATGTGCTTCATTACTTATCTCAAAGATTTTCAGATGTCATTCTCAAAACTTGTCACAAAACAAGGGTTAATTGACATATCACATATTATCCCTATACTCGAACCGACCAATTAAATACCAAATAAATTTAGGTAGGTCATACTAGCAAAGGAATTCCCTCTCTCCCTCCTACTCTTATCTCACATCTCACCGTGGATCATATCCCTAAGCTCTAATACTAATCAGTAACTCTCGACACCAACTTGTGTCAAGACCTCACATTGGTATACTATCGACTTGCCACGAAAGAAAGATTGGCGTGGCGTCCCCCTACGGAGAGTCTAGCTTGGTGCATTCCCCATCAACAGAAGTCACCGGCGAGAGGCTCTGGGGCTCTTCACACTTATGGCTCGATACCAACCGTAACGCCCCAAAATTAGGTATACGCCACCCATCTTGGGTCGCCACTTACATGGTACATAAATTCAAATACAACTTACTAATATAATCTGTGTGGTATACAATACGACATAAATCGTGAGTTTGAATACAAATATTGTCTACTAGATATTATACAAACTCAAAAGGAGTCCTCATTACAACTATTATCACACTATTTCACGTAATAGTGAGGACTACTAATGCTATCCTCTCGGACCATTACTCCGTTCCCCGACTCGTCGTCGCCTATGTTCTCATTTCAAGAGAACAAGTGAAAGAAAGGGTGAGCTCAACTAGCCCAAGAAGAAATATTATGACTAAGATAATGCGTAATAAATTATCATTAGCCTTCAATGATGTTAAACCGATAAAATACAATAGACAAACGGTTTAACTGCAGTGGAATTAGCAATCCATTAAAAGAGTCAGTAGAGAATAAAGTCTACTATCTTTTAGGTTTTAAAAGGTTTTCATCAATTTTTATCACGAGACTCAAATTTTAATAAATAAACCACCACATCTAATCATCCTCGCACTACCAGCCAAGGATTTTCATCAAATTATCAATGGTCATGACTATACCGAATCACCCCCGGTCATAATCATACCAAAAACTATCCATCATCGCATTATAGGCCATCGAGGACTTTTGTCACATCATTTATATCAAGTCATGATTATACCGAATGATCCCCGGTCATAATCATACTAAGTTCATCTACGCACGTAAGCCAAATATAACATAATATAACATGAGGATGATGACAATGACATAATAATTCAATAAAACAAGTTCAAGAATTATTTAATCCATGAATTATTAACGCCCAAATTGTCAACATGATCTTTTTTAAGTCAGAGAGTAAAATTCAAGAATGATCGTAAGAATATTTCCATGAAAAATACATTGGATGAAACGCAAATATCAAGGATATTCTACTAATTTCATGGAGTATAGAAGTCAAAGTTTTAACCAACCTGGGTATAATAAAGAATGAAATAACAAAAGAAATCACCATGCATGCGATTGCAGACATGTATAAAAGTTATTCCAATGTAATAATAATAATCTTAAAGTCGGGTGAAATTCACAAGCATGGATGTTCCAACAGAATAATAAAGATGGAACCATCCGGTGTAAAACACATGATATGATATTCCAATGAGAATGATAAAGATGGAACCAGTCAGGTGTAAAACACATGATAGGATGTTCCAACGAGAATGATAAAGATTTTAACCTGTGTCCTGTAAAACACATGCACAGGATGTTCCAATGATAATAAAAAATCGGAACCGGTGTCCTGTAAAACACATGCATGTGATGTTCCAATGTAATAATAGAAGAATGTCACCAAGTATAGGGTAAACCAGCGTATACAAAGTTATTCCAATGTAATAATAAGCAATCTAATAACATAAGGATTTCACCAAGTATAGGGTATGCCACAGAGATACAAAAGTTATGTATAGGGTATGCCACTTTTACAAAGTTATTCCAATGTAATAATAATGAATGGAATAATGTAAGTTCTCTTCAAGAAGAAAGAATAACACCCCTCACCAGAAAAGAACCTGAATATAGAAGTAGTGAAGTAGCGAATACTCTTCTTCTTTCTATATTTTTCTCTATAGCTTCTCTCTATAATTTCTCTCTAGAGTTTCAATGAATTCGTAAGAAAATAATGAAGGAATGAGCTTCTATTTATAGGAAAATGGAATGCATAGTAACTAATCCATGAAGCAGGTCAGATTGATTTACTTTAATCGACGGTCCATATTTAAAGAAAAATCTTTTAAATAAAATATAATATATTCTATTTATATAAAAACATTTTACTATGCAAACACTATGCAATACTATGCAAAACACTATGCAAAATACTATGCAAAAGACTATGCATAATAAAATATAATATATTCTATTTATAGAATAACTTTAATAAAGTATTCTATTTTATATAAAGAGATTTTTCATTTTATTACGTTAATAATACGAATAAAACAAAACGTCATTATCGCTTATAATAATTCATATTATTAATCGGCAATAATGGAATCAAACCGAGTGACTTCTCACATAAGCATCAATAATCAATACCGTGGTGCTACTATGCAACCACACGACATCGCATACTTTTACTACCGAGTAGTTCAACAAAGAACTACGGTAAAACTTCCGCCGTTATTTCAATAAAATATTTTTGTCGTTTTCTCAATCAAATAATAATTTCATTATGGGTCCACCAATGATTGAGTCATTGTTATTTAATATTCCTCGCTAAACCGAATATTCCCGACCAATCGAATATAATATAACCACTTGCATACTTTGCAAAATTTATAAATACTACCCACAACTATAATATTATCTCAAATTCACACTATAATATTAAAAATTATTTCGACTAAATTTAAATCTTTATTGATAAAATCTGGGGTCTCACATTTTCTTCCTTGACTTCTGCAATGTTGATCAGATGGATGTACTACGATTTCTTCAAGACAAATCTATTACATCTTAAGATCAACCTAACAGTTTTGATCTTTCTATCTATACATTCTTTATCAGAATGGTACACGTTAAAAGCTTAGATCAACCTAACAATTTTGATCTATCACTAAGTCCTTGTACATATATTCATTTAAGGACCTTACAAATAATCATGAACATATACATTTAAAACATCAAATCATAATATGCATTCTCCCAACAAATCCTTAGCCATTAATTTTGTGACTCAAAATCAACTTTTTCTTTTCATTTCTAAGAAATTGTAAAACTTAGGAATCAAAAGCATATACATTAGAATCATTACCTCTTGATTGCTCCAATTTTCTATAGCTCTCCTAATCTCTGATTGCTATCAATTCTACCAATCTCTCATAACCAAATTCTCAGAGAATTTATCAAACGGGAAAGAGAATGAGAAAGCTCTATTTATAGAGAATTTGTTGCCCACTTTCTAGCTTTGCACCAAGGTTTTGATTCAATGGAAAATGGAAGAGAACAATGGACAAGAAGGAGTTGGTGAAAATTTTCCTACCACTCCCTTCAACCCACACCCTTGGCCATCATCACCATCACTTAGCTTAAGCAAATAGAAGGGTAGGCCAATGGCCTATACACGGCTGAAAATAAATTGGGACTATAAATATGGAACAAGTAATATTACTTCCTCACTTATTAGTAAAATGATCCCCATTGTAACATTCCAGAATTTTAATTGTAATATTAAATATTTATTAAATTATATAAATATTTAATGGATGCGTTTATCGTTGAATAAATATTTGTTTAATTGATTTAATTTTATTTGGTGAATTATTTTTTAAATAAATAATTGATGAATTAAGGAAATTATTATTATATTGATATTTCAATTTAATGGTTATTTATTTATATTGAGTTATGTGATTGAATGATTAATTTTATTAATTGTGATTTTGAATTAATTAAAATTAAATATGAAAGCTTGATTAATATAAAGTGTGACAACTAACTATATTATAAGGAGTTATTAAAATAAATTAAAGTAGTTTTAGTTTAGTTTTATCCAAACAAGGCTTAATATATTAATTCTTTAAAATTTAAAGGGTTTTTGCCAAACAAGGCCCTATTACTTTTGGAATTCTTTTAATTTTAATTTTATATAAATTAATAGAATAAAATAAAGAATATAAATAAAATAAATAAAATAATAAATATAATATATTTATACCTAAGCGTTATAACTGATATTGTGTTTAGTATGCGTATTACTATTAGTATCAGTTTTAGTTTACGTGCAATTGAGTCTATACTGAGAGAGAAGAGGTGAGAGCTTGACAAAAAATTAAGAGAAAAAGTTGAGAGAAATTGAGAGAAAGCTTAGGATTTCCTAGCAATTCCAGTGGGTTAGCAAGAATTACACACTAATAGAAGGTATGTTACATAACCTTTGCATATATATATATATACATATATGAGTTTTACGACAATAATTTTCATACTCTGTGAATTTTATATGTTTAGAATTGATGTTCTCGAATTAGTTATGATGATTGCATGTGTTTATGATGATTAGAAAGTATGTTTAAACAATAATAGCATGCTAATTTCGGATTACAGTAGAAGAAAATTTTGATAGTGTATGTTTATGTGTCTTTTTTCATATAGCTCATGTAAGTACCAATTTTGATGGCTAATTCATATGTTAAAGTATAAATTTATGCTTGTATATGTTAGTTCATTGAGATACGAACATAACGTACTTTGAATGAGATGATTTGCTCATGTATTGAATTCATAGTGATGATTTTTAGGATGAATATCAAGAAAATTGAGTTTTTATGAAAAACATGAAAATTGAGAAATTAAAATAAGTTTTAGTTGTTGATAAATTATGCTAAGTGGTTGAATATGTTAGCAATCATGTCTATGATAGTTGTATATTTATTTTATGTGTTATTATCACTGTTTGGTGGGTGAAATTCGTGTTACTTATAACTATGGACATGGTTCGTGGTCATTAGACTCTCAGTAGCATATTTAAGAATGTTAATAGAACATATCATGCAGTTCTATTGAGCCTATGATTAGGCAAATGTTGTAATGTTAATAGAATATATCATTCAGTTCTATTGAGCCTATTATTTGGTAAATATTGTAATGATATTTATTCTTATTTCAAGTGATCTTTGTTTGCTCACTCTTGCATATTTATACACTTATTGCAGCTATGGTTGAGAAGGTAGATTAACCTACAACTAGCAAACAAACGAGAAAAATGTACAAGTGATGAAGACTTGGAACTTTGCTTTTATCGTTATGATGATAGATGTGACGCCCCTAAAATTAGGTATACATCACCGATCTTGGGTCGCCAGATACATGGTACAAAATTCAAATACAACTTATTAATACAACTGTCGTGTACAATACGACAAAATATAAACTGTGAGTTTGAATACAAATATTGCCCACTAGAGAGTATAAAAACTCAAAAGGAATCTTCATTACAATTATTATCACACTATTTCACAGAATAGTGAGGACTACTAATGCTATCCTCTGGACCATCACTCCGTTCCCCGACTCGTCCCAGCTATATTCTCATTTCCTGAAGAGAACAGTGAAAGAAAGGGTGAGCTCAACTAGCCCAGTAAGAAATGTTATCACTAAGATAATGCAGAATAAATTATCATTAGTCTTCAACAATGTTAAACTGATAAAATATAATAGACATCAAGTTTAACTGCAGAGGAACAAGAAATCCATTAAAAGAGTCAAGTAGAAAATAAAATCTACTATCTTTTATGATTTAAAAGGTTTTTCATCACTTGTATCACTGAGACTCAGCTTAATAAATATTACACATCATCGAATCACCCCTGCACTACGGCCAAGGATATTCTTTAGTATCACGACCACAATTATCTATGCACTACGGGCCAAGAATATTTGTGTATTCATTAATGGTCATGATCATGCCAACAACTATCTATCAATGCACTACGGGCCAATGAAGACTTTTACCACATCATTTGTAACATTACGGTCATGATTATACCGAATAATCCTTGGTCATAATCTTACCAAGTCCATCTATGCACTACACGCCACAGATGACTTTCAAAAAATATAAACATGAGGATGATGACAATGATATAAGAATTTAATTAAACAAGTTCAAGAATTAATTTATTCAGGAACTAATAACGTCCAAGTTGTCAACATGACACCGCAGGCAAGAAAATTCAAGAATGCTCGTAAGAATATTTCCGTGAAAAAGATACTGGATGAAGCGTAAATATCAAGAATATTCCACTAATTTCATGGAGTATAGAAGTCAAACCTTTAACCAATTGAGTATAATAAGGAATGGAATAACAAAAGAAATCACCAGGCATGCGATAGACCGCACTTGCAGGCGGAGTTATTCCAATAGAATAATAATTAATCGGAACCAAGTCCGCTTAAAACGCATGCATGTGATATTCCAATGTAATAATAAAGACGGAATCAGTCCAACAGAAACGCATGCATGTGGATATTCCAAAAGAATAATAAAGACGAATCAGTCCCGCCAGAAAAACGCATGTGATAGATATTCTAATGTAATAATAAAGATGGAATCAGTCCGGTGTAAAACGCATGCATGTGACGTGATATTCCAATGTAATAATAACGAATGGAATAACAAAAGAATTTCACCAAGTATAGGGTAGCTCATGATACACAAAGTTATTCCAATGTAATAATAAATAATGGAAAAACAGAAGTTCTCTTCATGAATTCAAAAGAAATAATGCCCCTTACCGTAAAAGAAATTGAATATAAGAGTAGGGAAGTAGCAGAATACTTTTCTATAGTTTCTTTATAATTTCTCTCTCTAGAGTTTTAGTGAATTCGTAAGAAATAATGAAGGAATGAACTTCTATTTATAGAAGAATGGACTGCATAGTAACTAAATCATGAACGGTCCAGATTAATTTACTTTTAATTGGACAGTCCATATTTAAAGCAAAATCTTTTAAATAAAATATAATATATATATATATATATAATATCTACTATGCCTTACCTTATATGGCATATAATATATATATATATATATATATATATATATATATATTACACCCACATGTTTATATATATATATATATAATAATAATATTAGTACACCCTCCCGTCCATTCTTTCTTTCTCCCCCCATCTCATTTTTCTTCCCCCCATCCCCGCACATTTTTCTTTTCTTCCAACATGGCCCCGCATGTTTCCTCCACCAACATATCACCATCATAGGTGGATCCCATATAATATATATACTGAATAATCTTCTACCGATTATTTTGAAAATGGGAAATGGGGGTCCAAATAATAAGTAAAATTTATATCAAATACTTTTTAAAATCCCCTCAATATTTTTAACAACATTTATCATCATTATTATAATTCACAATATTAATCGACCAGGTCGTTCCCAGGAAAGAGGGGGCTTTCCAATAAGGATTTTTCCCTATCAAGCGCAATTAGGTGACCAAACCTCTCCTCGATGTAATTTTTAGACATCGTTAATATTGCAAATAATAATATTAATAAGTTTTGTCATCTCAATTATTGATTTAATAATATATAAAATATTAACAATAATTGAATCAAATAACGTGAGATACTATGCAAAGAATTATTGTAGTAATAATTGAACAAAACCGATTGACTTCTCACGTAAGCATCAATAATCAATACCGTGTGCTACTATGCAACCACGCCAGACATCGTATTTTTAACACCGGGTTTTCAACGCTTAATCTGTAGAAACTTCCGCCGTTATTTTCATAAAGTATTTTTGTCGTTTTTCAATTCGACAATAATTTCGCTAGGTTCACCAATGATTGTGCTTGTTGCACCTAATATTTCTGTTAAAATGAATATTCCCCACCAATCAAATATTATATAAGAACTTACAGATTTTGCAAAATTTATAAATATTACCCACAACTATAACATTATATCAAATTTACTCCAAAATATTCAAAATGATATTTATAGAAAATTCATCTTTATTTATAAAAGTTGGGGTCTTACAACCTCCCTTCTTATGAAGTTTAAGCCCTCGAAAATTAGGGTACATACCTGGTTTGTCGAAGAGGTAAGGATACCTTGATTTCATTTCAGATTCTAACTCCCAAGTCATTTCCTCAACATCGTGGTTTCTCCACAAAACTTTGACTTGAGGTATAACCTTGGAGCGTAGAATATGTTTCTTCTTATCCAAGATTTTAATAGGAACCTCTTCATACGTTAAATCTTCCTCTATTTCGTCCAATTCTAACTCAATAATGTGGTTCGGGTCTTTCACATATTTACGTAACATGGATATATGAAAAATGTTATGAACACGAGACATACTTGGCGATAAAGCGAGTCTATAGGCCACAGTTCCTACTCGATCAAGGATTAAAAATGGGCCGATGAATCGAGGATTGAGCTTTCCTCTCTTTCCAAATCTCGTAACTCCTTTCCACATGGAGCAACATGTAACAACACATGATCTCCTATATCGAATTCCACGTCCTTTCGATGAAGATCAGCATAACTCTTTTGTTGATCTTGTGAGGTTTTTATACGTTGTCGAATCGTTTGAATCTTTTCCGTAGTCATACGTACCAACTCCGGTCCCACCAACGTTGCTTCACCCACCTCATCCCAAAGCATACTGAAGAACGACACTTTCTTCCATACAACGCTTCGAATGGAGCCATGCCAATACTTGCTTGATAACTGTTGTTGTAGGAAAACTCCACCAATGGTAAGAATTTGTCCCAACTTCCCTTGAAATCAAGGACACAAAGTCTTAATAGATCTTCAAGAGTTTGAATACTCCTCTCCGACTGTCCGTCCGTCTGAGGATGATATGCCGAGCTAAATCGCAAGTCTGTGCCCATAGCTTTTAGCAAACTAACCCAAAATCATGAAGTGAATCTTGGGTCTCAATAAGAAACTATCGATACTGGCATATCATGCAGTCTTATAATCTTGTTTATGTATATACGACCAAGACGTTCAAGTGTATAAGTTTCTCGTATGGGTAAGAAATGAGCAGACTTGGTCATTCTATCAACAATGACCCAAATCGCATCTATAGCTTGAGAAACCTTAGGAAGACCGGTAACGAAATCCAAGGTAATGTACTCCCACTTCCATTCTAGAATTTCAAGTGGTTGCAATGGACCTTTTGGTACTTGATGCTCCGCTTTAACTCGTTGACAAGTTAGACACCTTGAGATAAACAACGCTATCTATCTCTTCATATTGCTCCACCAAAATGTATGATTTAATATCATGATACATTTTGAACTCCTGTGATGGATTGCAAACTGTGTGTTGTGCGCCTCCATCAAGATTTTATACTTTAAATCAGGGTCGTTAGGAACATAAAGTCTAGAGTTGACTCGAAGTATTCCTTCTTCATCGATTCTTGCTTCCTGCATAGTACCTTCTTGCACTTTCTTCCTCATACGCATCACCTCCGGATCAGAATTTCGAAAGCGATTTTAACTTTATCAATTAAAGTCAGTTCTATTCGTAAATTTGCAATCATCACGTGGGTCCCTGGAGTCTTTATCTCTATCTCCATCCTTTGAATGTCACTCAAAATGGGCCTTTGCTTTGACAATATCGCACCCGTACCCGCATATGATCTTCTACTCAATGCGTCAGCTACCACGTTCATTTTTCTAGGATGGTATTGGATTGTATGATCATAATCTTTTAACAGTTCAAGCTAACGTCGCTGTCGCATGTTGAGTTCCTTTTGAGTGAAGAAATATTTGAGGCTTTTATGATCCGTAAAGATCTCCACTTTATCCCCATACAAGTAATGCCTCCAAATCTTTAGTGCGAAGACAACAGCTGCAAACTCTAGATCATGGGTAGGATAATTCCTCTCATATTCTTTGAGTTGTCGAGAGGCATAGGCTATGACTTTTCCATGTTGCATGAGAACACATCCCAACCCTTTGCATGAAGCATCACTATAGATGACAAATCCTTCGAGCCAGATGGTATTGTCAGAATAGGTGCTGAAATGAGTCTCCTCTTGAGTTCTTGAAAACTCTTCTCACAATCCTCGCTCTAACCGAACTTTATATCTTTTCGAGTCAGCTGAGTTAATGGAGTAGCGATTCGAGAAAAACTTTCCATAAATCTCCGATAATAACCAGCTAGGCTAAGAAAGCTATGTATTTCGGTCACTGATTTAGGTTGCTCCCAGCTTTGAATAGCTTCAATCTTTGCTGGGTCAACGGATATTCCATGACTTGATACTACGTGCCCAAGGAATGCTACCTCCTCGCCGTAACTCGATTTCTTCAACTTGGCATAAAGCTTATATTCACGAAGCTTTTGGAGTATCAGCCTCAAGTGTTTCTCATGATCTTCATGGCTTTTGGAATAAATAAGGATGTCATCAATAAAGACGACCACAAAGTGATCCAAATATTCCTTGAATACTGGTTCATCATATCCATGAAGGCAAAGAGGAGCATTAGTCAATCCAAATGACATGACTAGGAATTCATAATGCCCGTCTTTATGTTTTCAAAGCCGTCTTTGGAATGTCATCTGGTTTTAATCTTCAATTGGTGATATCCGAACGAAGATCAATTTTTGAAAAGAATTTGGCGCCTTGCTGAATTGGTCAAACAGTCATCAATACGTGGTAATGGATACATATTTTTGATGGTGACATTATTCAACCACTAATAATCAATACAAAGTCACATACTCCCATCTTTCTTCTTCACGAATAGAACAGGAGCACCCCAAGGAGAAGTACTAGGACGAATAAAGCCAATGTCTAACAATTCTTGCAGTTGGGTCTTTAACTCTTAAAGTTCAATAGAGCCATTCGATATGGGGCTTTGGAAATGGGTTTTGTACCGCAGGTTCAAGGTCGATACAAAATTCAATTTCACGCTCGGGGTAGGCAGGAAGTTTTTCGGGAATACGTTAGGAAATTTATTAACAATAGAAATATCATTCAAAGTCGACGTATTTTTGTTTAAATCATGACATGAGCTAAGAAAGTTTCTTGACATCCATTTTCAATAAACGAATAGCTTTATGGCTTAAGATAATCGTGATTGATTTTAATGGTTTGGTTGCTTGAATTCGCATAATAGGTTGATTAGGAATATGAAAGCTAACAACCTTACTTTAAAACAATCAATTTTTGCATGATGAGTAGTTAACCAATCAATCCCTAGAATGATGTCAAATGCAAGTATTTTCAATGAAATAAGATCTACATGTAATGTGAGGGTACCGATTTGAACCAAACAAGACTTATAAATAGTGGATGTAATGAAGGTTTCTCCCAACGGAGTTTCAACAGATAATTCAAAGTCTAATTTCTCCGGAGTCAAATTTAATCGTTGAGCGCAAGTAGGAGAAATAAAAGAATGGGTAGAACCGGTATCAAATAAAGTATAGACTTCACTAGAGTTTATGATGAGCTTACCCGTGATGACCTCGTTCGGGTTCCTTGCTTTCTGGGATGTCACAACAAATGCTCTCCCTTGCACCACCGGCTTTGACTTTTCTAGGACGGCTTTTGGTGCCTACATCCTAGCTGAACTTGTCTTCGGTGAATGATAAAATCGGGCTAGGTGACCTTCTCTTCCACAATTATAACACGCTTTGGATGGCATCACGCAGTTTGGACTGATATGTCCCTCCCCTCCGCATATGAAGCATATGATAGGTGGTCGTTCTCCTTCCTTAACCACGGTTGCTGGTGCTGACGTCTTTCCATCATTGTTGAATCTCCTTTTCTTGAAATGTCCATTTTTACTGTCTTGGCCATGATTACCAATCAAGTGGTTACCATTTTCGCATGTTGATTCCTCCATGCTTTGCATCACCGTTTCGACGATCGATAACACCGGTATTTTCATGCCGCCAACCGCTTTCTCTTGGTTGCGGCTGACTCGTTATCGCTCCAATAATCGAGCCCTATTTACAACATCCGAGTACAAACACGCTTTTATGAGAAATAAGATATCGACGTATCTCCTGTTTCAAACCTCTTAAAAACATTTGCGCCATTCGCTCCTCATTATCGACCAAATGGGATGCAAACCGGATAACTCCGCAAATTTAGCCTCGTATCATGACACCTGGCCATATTGTTTTGTTCCAATTTGATAAACTCCACTTCTTTCATGTGATTTAATACTCTGGAAAGTATTTGTCGTTGAATAGCTCTTTGAACTTCTCCCAAGACATCTTGAAAAGGCCAGTCGGGTACGCTTTTCTGATTCCCACCAAGACCGCCTCTTCACGCAACGTGAAGGTGGCGAAGGAACATTTTGCTCCTCGGAGCATCCCAAGACATCAAATATCTTGATGATCTGCTTTATCCATGCTTCCGCCTTAAGTTATTTTGGCTCTCCAATAAACTCCGGTGGTCCCAGCTCCTTGAACTATTTAGCGGTGACCGTCCGAGAGTTTCCAGTGTTTCCACGTACATTTTGGATAGGAGCCGCTCTCGCCTGATGTTGCATGAATTGCATAAAGCCTCTGAACAATCCATCATTCATCATTTGGTCAGTGTTGTTGTTTGCATGAGGATTGTCGCCTTCCTGATGCACATTCTCCTAATTATTGATATTGGAGACTCAACGGTCTCTTGTCCTCCATTGCTATTCTCAACATTCTCGGATGTCATTTTCAGATACTGCCACAAAACAAGGGTTAGTTAACATGTAACATATTATCTCTTAACTCTGACCAACCAATTAAGTACCAAATAAACTTAGGTAGGTCATACTAGCGAAGGAATTCCCTGTCTCTCCCCTCCTAGTTCTAGTCTCACATCTTAGCCAGGGATCATATCCCTAAGCTTTGATACCAACTGTGACGCCCCCAAAATTAGGTATACATCACCCATCTTGGGTCTCCAGATACATGGTACAGAATTCAAATACAACTTATTAATACAACCATCGTGTACAATACGACAAAATATAAACTGTGAGTTTGAATACAAATATTGCCTACTAGAGAGTATACAAACTCAAAAGGAATCCTCATTACAATTAATATCACACTATTTCACAGAATAGTGAGAACTACTAATGCATTCCTCTGGACCATCACTCCGTTCCCCGACTCGTCCCAGCTATATTCTCATTTCCTGAAGAGAACAGTGAAAGAAAGGGTGAGCTCAACTAGCCTAGTAAGAAATGTTATGACTAAGATAATGCAGGATAAATTATCATTAGTCTTCAACAATGTTAAACTGATAAAATATAATAGACATCAAGTTTAACTGCAGCAGAACAAGCAATCCATTAAAAGGGTCAAGTAGAAAATAAAATCTACTATCTTTTATGATTTAAAAGGTTTTTCATCACTGTTATCGTTGAGACTCAGCTTAATAAATTTTCCACATCATCGAATCACCCTTGCACTACGGCCAAGTATATTCTTTAGTATCACGACCACAATTATCCATGCACTACGGGCCAAGAATATTTGTGTATTCATTAATGGTCATGATCATGCCAACAACTGTCCATCAATGCACTAAGGACTAATGACGACTTTTACCACATCATTTGTAACATTACGGTCAGGATTATATCGAATAATCCCTGGTCATAATCATACTAAGTCCATCTATGCACTACAGGCCACAGATGACTTTCAAAAAATATAAACATGAGGATAATGACAATGATATAAGAATTTAATAAAACAAGTTCAAGAATTAATTTATTCAGGAACTAATAACGTCTAAGTTGTCAACATGACACTACTTTGTGTAGTAAAAATTCAAGAATGCTCAAAAGAATATTTCCATGAAAAAGTTACTGGATGAAGCGCAAATATCAAGAATATTCCACTAATTTCATGGAGTATAGAAGTCAAAACTTTAACCAACTGAGTATACTAAGGAATGGAATAACAAAAGAAATCACCAGGCATGCGATAGACTGCACAGACAGGTTATTCCAACAAAATAATAATTAACGGAACCAGTCCGTCAGAAACGCGCATGCATGTGATAGTCCAACAAAATAATAAAGACAGATCAGTCCCACAGAAAACGCATGCATGTGATATTCCAATGTAATAATAAAGACAAAATCAGTCCCACAGAAACGCGCATGCAGATGTGATATTCAAATGTAATAATAACGAATGGAATAACAAAAGAATTTCACCAAGTATAGGGTAGCAGCGTGATACAAAAGTTATTCCAATGTAATAATAAATAATGGAATAACAGAAGTTCTCTTCATGAATTCAAAAGAAATAATACCCATTACCGTAAAAAAAACGGAATATAAGAGTAGGGAAGTAGTAGAATACTTTTCTATAGTTTCTTTATAATTTCTCTCTCTAGAGTTTCAGTGAATTCGTAAGAAATAATGAAGGAATGAACTTCTATTTATAGAAGAATGGACTGCATAGTAACTAAATCATGAACGGTCCAGATTGATTTACTTTTAATCGGACGGTCCATATTTAAAGCAAAATCTTTTAAATAAAATATAATATATATATATATACATATATATATATAAATAATATCTACCATGCCTTATACGGCATGGCATATAATATATATATATATATATATATATATATTACACCCACATGTTTTATATATATATATAATAATAATATTAATACACCCTCCCGTCCATTCTTTCTTTCTCCCCCCATCCCCACACATTTTTCTTTTCTTCCAACATGGCCCCGCATATTTCCTCCACCAACATATCACCATCATAGGTGGATCCCATATAATATATATACTGAATAATCTTCTACCGATTATTTTGAAAAATGCGAAAGTGGGGGGTCCAAATAATAAGTAAAATTTATATCAAATACTTAATAATACAACTGTCGTGTACAATACGACAAAACATAAACTGTGAGTTTGAATACAAATATTGTCTACTAGAGAGTATAAAAACTCAAAAGGAGTCCTCATTACAATTATTATCACACTATCTCATATAATAGTGAGGACTACTAATGCAAACATCTAGGCTCATCACTCTATTCCCTAACTAATCCCAGCTACGTTCTCATTTCCTGAAGAGAACAATGAAAGAAAGGTTGAGCTCAACTAGCCCAGTAAGAAATATTATGACTAAGATAATGCAGAATAATTTATCGTTAGCCTTCAATAGTGTTAAACTGATATAATATAATAACTATCAAGTTTAACTGCAGCTGAACAAGCAACCCATTAGAAGAGTCAAGTAGGGAATATAATCTACTATCTTCTATGATTTAAAAGGTTTTTCATCACTTTTATCGCTGAGACTCAGCTTAATAAATAATCCACATCATCAAATCATCCCTGCACTATAGGCCAAGGATATTCTTTAAGATCACGACCATTTAATTATCCATGCACCACGCGCCAAAGATAATCATGTTTTCATCAACGGTCCCGATCATGCCATAAAACAATTCATCTTTGCACCCTGGTCAAGAGAATCCATAGCCATAATCATACCAAAACCGCCCATCAATGCACTACGGGCCAATGAGGACTTTTTCCACATCATTTGTAATATTACGGTTATGATTATACCGAGTAATCCCTCGGTCATAATCATACCAAGTCCATCTATGCACCATGTGCCATGTAGATGACTTTCAAAAAAAAATAAACATGAGGATGATGACAATGATATAAGAATTCAATAAAACAAGTTCAAGAATTAATTTATCTAGGAACTGATAACGTCCAAATTGTCAACATAATACTGTTTTGTAGAGTAAAATTCAAGAATACTAAGAAGAATATTTCCATGAAAAGATACTGCATGAAACGCAAATATCAAGGATATTCCACTAATTTCATGGAGTAAAGAAGTCAAAACTTTAGCAAACTGAGTATAATAAAGAATGGAATGACAAAAAAAATCACCATGCATGCGGTACTTCGCATAGACAGGTTATTCCAACAGAATAATAATAACGGAACCAGGTCAGGCGAAATTCGCACCGACAGGATGTTCCAACAAAATAATAAAGAATAGAATAACAACAAAAATCATCATGCATGCGGTACTGCACATAGACAGGTTATTCCAACAAAATACTAAATAAGAAACTAGGTCAGACGTAATACGCACTGATAGGATATTCCAAATGTAATAATAAATAATCTAAACCAGTCCCACAGAAAAACGCATGCATGTGATATTCCAAATGTAATAATAAATAACGGAACCTGTGTCCGGCGTGAAACGCGCATGCATGAGGATATTCCAACAAAATAATAAATAATGTAACCCAGTCCCAGCGTAGTAAAATGCATGTATACATGATATTCCAATGTAATAATAAAGAATGGAATATGAGAAGAATTTCACCAAGTATAGGGTATCCAGCGATACAAAAGTTATTCAACAGAATAATAAAGAATGAAATAACAAAAGTTCTCTTCATGAATAAGAAAGAAAGAATACCCCTTACGAGTACAACAAATAATATCCCCTACCTTATAAAGAAGAGTACTGGATATAGAAGTAGTGAAGTAGCAGAACACTTTTCTTCTTTCTCTCTATAGTTTCTCTCTTTAGAGTTTCAGTGAATTCGTAAGAAATAATGAATGAATGAGCTTCTATTTATAGAAAAATGGACTGCATAGTAACTAACTTAAGAACGGTCGAGATTGATTTACTTTAATCTAACGGTTCATATTTAAAGCAAAATCTTTTAAATAAAAATATAATATATTCTATTTATAATCTACTAAAACCAATAACCTTATAAAAGATTTTACTATGCAAACACTATGCAGGCACTATGCAAACACTATGCATAATAAAATATAATATATTCTAATTATTATCTAATAAAGCAGATAACTTTATAAAAGTATTATATTTTATATAAAAGATTTTACTATACAAAACACTATGTAAGGCACTATACAAACACTATGCATAATAAAATATAATAAATTCAAATTATTGCCTAATAAAAAGCAGATAACTTTATAAAAGTATTTTGTTTTATATAAAAAGATTTTTTACGTATTATTACATTAATAATGCCAACAAAACCGAGTGACTTATCACGTAAGCATCAATAATTAATACTGGTGTGCTACTTATGAAACCACGCCAGACATCAGATTTTTACTACTATGAAGTAGTTCAACAAGATTAATAAATAAAACTTCCACCGTTATTTTCATAAAATATTTTTGTCATTTTCTTAATCCGACAATAATTCTGTTGTGGGGTCCACCAATGATTGTACCATTGCACGAATATTCCCTGATAAAACAAATATTCCCCGACAAATCGAATATAATATGACAACTTGCATACTTTGCAAAATTTATAAATACTACCCACAACTATAACATTATCTCAAATCCACACCATAATATTAAAAAAAATATTTCGAGAAAATTAAATCTTTATTCATAAAATCTGGGGTCTCAGAATAGACCTCAGATGCCTATAGAGGAGGAGCCTCGAGACATTCAGGTTATTTGGGAACAACTACTGCCACGGGAGTTAGCCCCGTTAGTCACAGTGGTTGAAGATGAGGATGATGATGTGGAGTCGGATGAGTAGGATCCCGTTGAGTTACCACAGGAAGATGAGGATGACGAGGATGAGGAGGAGGAGTCTCCACTAAATTCGATAGTTGTTCGTATATACGATGAAGTATACGACTGTAACGTGGAACTTCAGGATACAGTCGAGGAATTGCAAGATATAGTAGCTGAACAACAAACTACAATGACACAGAAAGACGATGAGATCCAGGATCGTGAGGAACGACTGACTAATGTCGAGGAGAAGCTAGAACAAACTGAAGGAGAGAAAGAACAACTGATCGAGGAGGTCGTAGAACTAAAGAACAAACTGAAGGAATAGGCTAATAAGAAGGCAAAAGCCAAAGACGCATACGAGGAAGTGTTTCAATGAGCCGGGATAGCAGTGAAAAACGCACATGCAAAGAGAATGAAGATGGAAGAGATGAATAGAGTATTCAATACTGTGGTTAATCGAGCTCAGGATCGGGTCATGGGTTATCCGATTCAGTTCGAGACGCTGCCATCGTACATATTAGATCGCAGAACAATGTTCTAGATTAAGGAGAAAGAGCGTAGTAAGGCTAAGCAGTATCTTAGTAGAACATCGCAGTTGTTATGCGATTAATAAATGTTAAATAAATTTTAAATCCCAAGTGTTATGTAACCTATGGCATATGAGGATGATGTTGTCCTGAAACCTTTGTAGTTCAGGAAAGTAATGTAAAAAGCAGTGATGCTATTGTTTTATATTTTCAAAGAGGTTATGAATAAAAAAAAGTTGTTATTTTATTCAAAGTGTTATGTGATTATGTGGCTATTTCTTTTGTGGAGGCAAATTAAGTAGAAATTACTTAAAAGAGTTGAATAATAATCTAATTAGTGTATTTTTAACAGAAAATGCCTCCCAGATGTCAACCACCGCGACAGAGAATCACCGAAGGAACTAATAATAACGACAATGATGATGCTAATCTCGTTCAACAATTAGTGATGTTACTGACAGGAGCGTTGCAGAATCAACCACAGAACCAAGGAACAATGATTAAGGAGTTCAAGGCGGTTGGACCACCTAAATTTCGTGGGTCCGTGAATCCAGTCGAGGCACAGACTTGGATTATGGAGATAGAAAAGGTGTTCGATGTTGCTAGGGTAGGGGATGACCAGAAGAATGCTTTTACAACATCCATGTTGAAAGCAGAGGCTAGTTATTGGTGGTAGGCCAATAAAACTCAAGAAGGACCAGGGATGATGACCTAGGATAGGTTTAAGGAGATATTCTTTGAGACCTATTTTCCCGAGAGTTCAAAGAGTCAACTAGAGGTGAAATTTTTGGAACTGAAGTAGGGAACAATGACGGTATCCGAGTATGCCGCTAAATTCAACGAGTTGGTGAGGTTTACACCTTATCAAGTTAGCACGAACGAACACAATGCGAAGAGATTTGAATAGGGACTGAAGCCGTGGTTGTACAGTAGGGTTTCCCTATTCCAATTGAAGACTTTCGCAGCAGTGATGGAGAAAGCAATACTCGCTGAAGGTGGGGGCGAGGCAGTGACAAAGTTCAATTAGGAACAGAAGAAGAAGAAGAACGAGGTGGAGATTAAGAATGGAGGTGGTAGTGGTAGAAACAACAACAACAACAACAACAACAACTACTTGAAGAGGAAGTGGAATGGAAACGTGGGTGCTAGAAACCAGTAGGGTAACCAGCAAAACAAGAAGTTTGAAGTATGTGCTACATGCGGGAAGTTTCACAAGGGTACGTGCTTAATGGGGAAACGAGTATGCTTCAATTGTGGCCAAGAGGGTCACATCGCCCCAAATTGCACTCAACCTAAGAAGAACGTGTGCTTCACGTGCGGATCCAAGGATTACTTTGCTCGTGAATGCCCTAAGAAAAAGGCTGGAGAGACAACAAAAAGCAATGGAGGTAACAGTGGAGGTACATGGGCCATTACTGGACCTACAACATCAAACAAAACCACAACTAGAACCTTTAACATGACTGTGAAAGATGTTGTGCAATCAAAAGATGTGGTGTTAGGTATTATCCCAATCAATGATATAAATGCTTATGTATTATTTGATTCGGGTTCTACTTGCTCATTTATCTCTGATGAATTTTCTAAGAGGTTAGAATTGCCTAGAGAAGAACTGAATTTCCCTTTGAACATAGAAATTGCGAATAAGGAGGTAATCCCTGTTAGATTCGTATACAAGAACTGCAGGGTGAACATTAAGGAGAATATCTTGTTGTAGATTTGATTCCGATTAGACTTGGAGAGTTTGATGTTATTTTGGGAATGGATTGGCTGTTCAAATATGGAGCGATAATTAATTGCCAAAAGAAGTGTGTAAACCTTATGACCCCGTCAAAGGTAGTATTCTATGGTAGCAAGTCGCCTAGACAAATGACATGTCTGACGATTATGCAGTCCAAGAAATTGTTGAGTCAAGGCTGTGTGGGCTATTTAGCTTGCATAGTCGATACTCAGAAGAAGAATGTGAAACTGGAAGAGATACCAGTGATGAGGGAATTTGAGGATGTGTTTCTAGAGGATTTTCCAGGACTTCAGCCTAATATAGTAATTGAGTTCGTGATCTATTTAGCGTCGGGAACAACACTGATATCAAAGGCCGCATACAAAATTGCTCCACTAAAAATTAAGGAACTGATGGTACAGTTGGAAAAGTTGCTAAACAAGAAGTATATTCAACCAAGCGTATCACCGTGGGGAGCGTCAATGTTATTCGTGAAGAAGAAGGATGGGTCAATGCGTCTTTGCATTGATTATAGAGAATTAAACAAAGTCACTATTAAAAACAAATATCCATTGCCAAGAATAGATGACTTGTTTGATCAGTTGAAGGGTGCTAAATACTTCTCGAAAATAGATTTGAGAAGTGGTTATCACCAGTTGAAAGTGAGGAAGGAGGATATACCTCGAACGACATTCAAAATTCGGTATGGACATTACGAGTTTTTAGTGATGTCTTTTGGTTTAACCAATGCACCTGCTGCATTCATAGATTTGATGAATATGGTGTTTAAACCATTCTTAGACAAGTTTATAGTGGTATTCATCGACGATATTCTGGTGTATTCAAAAACTTAAGAATAACACGTGGAACACTTACGTTTGACATTGGAAACACTAAGAAAGGAAAAATTGTAGGAGAAATTCTCTAAGTATGAATTTTGGCTAGATCGTGTGCAATTTCTTGGGCATGTGATTGACAAAGATGGGATTTCAGTAGATCCATCAAAAGTGCAAGCTGTAATCAATTGGGAACAACCAAGAACACCGTCAAAAGTGAGGAGTTTCTTGGGACTGGCCGGTTATTATAGACGATTTATTCAAGATTTTTCTAAGATAACCACTCCATTAACAAATTTGACAAGGAAAACTTTGAAATTTGTTTGGACGGAGAAATGTGAAGAAAGTTTCTAGGATTTGAAGAAGAAATTAAGCATGGCACCTGTATTGTCATTACCAGATAGTAAAAGAAATTTTGTGGTGTATAGTGATGCCTCACATAAAGGGTTAGGTTGTGTTCTTATGCAGAACGACAAAGTAATTGCGTATGCATCAAGACAAACTGAAGGATTATGAGAAAGGTTATCCGACGCATGATGTGGAATTGGCTGTAGTAGTATTTGCTCTCAAGATATGGAGACATTATCTCTATGGAGAGAAATGTGAAATCTACACAGACCATAAAAGTCTGAAGTATATTTTTACACAAAAGGACCTGAATTTGCGACAAAGAAGATGGATGGAATTGATAAAGGATTACGATTGTTAGATCTTTTATCACCCGGGCAAAACGAATGTGGTTGCAGATGCTTTAAGCAGGAAAGGTCGGGAGAAGTTGATGCTGATAAACACTCAGGAGGAGCTTATTTCAGCAATGACAAAGCTAGAATTGGAAATCAAATTTCCAAAGGAATCCGATGAACGACTATTCAAGATAGATGCTAGTCCAACATTGGTGGACAAAGTGAAGAATGCTCAACTACAAGATAAAGACTGCGAAATGATCAAAGAGAAAGTGGTTGACGGTAGTGATGTAAAATACAAGATCGATACCAAAAG
The DNA here is from genome assembly GCA_020205615.1 of Panax quinquefolius. Taxonomy (NCBI): domain Eukaryota; kingdom Viridiplantae; phylum Streptophyta; class Magnoliopsida; order Apiales; family Araliaceae; genus Panax; species Panax quinquefolius. The sequence goes on along the minus strand of CM035170.1, from coordinate 23,446,410 downwards.
ACTACTACGGTTCGAGGAAAGAATTGGGTTCCAGTAGTGCTAGAGCTTAAAGACAAAATCTTGACCGAAGCACACAACACAAGATATTCGATTCATCCAGGAGGTACAAAGATGTATCAATATTTGCGGTGACATTTTTGATGGCCAAATATGAACAGAGATGTTTTCGAATGTGTTGTAAAATGCTTGACATGTCAAAGAGTCAAGGCCGAACATCAAAGACCAAGCGAATTACTTCAACCGTTAGAAATACCGGAATGGAAGTGGGAACACATCACAATGGATTTTGTGGTGGGTCTTCCAACGACTCAGAAAGGATACGATGCGATATGGGTAATAGTGGACAAATTGACAAAATCTACACACTTTTTACCAATAAAGATTAGATTTAATCTTTATCAGCTAGCGAAACTGTACGTTAAAGAGATCGTGTCAAGACATGGAGTTCCAGTGTAAATTATATCAGACAGAGATCCAAGGTTCACATCAAACTTCTGGAAGAGACTACAAGAATGTATGGGAACACAGTTACGAATGAGTACAGTATACCATCCGCAAACCGACGGGCAAAGTGAACGAACAATCCAAACATTGAAAGATATGCTGAGAGCATGCATCATGGATTTCAAAGGAAGCTGTGACAAACATTTACCGTTGGTAGAATTTGCCTACAACAACAGTTACCAAGCGAGCATCGGCATGCCTCCTTACGAGGCATTATACGGCAGAAAGTGCAAAACTCCACTGTGCTGGGATGAAGTCGGTGAACGCCAACTGTTAGGACCAGAACTTGTACAACAAACTACTGAAGTTATCAAACTCATCTGGACAAGATTGGTAGTGACCCAAGCAGATGCGTAAAAGTATGCCGATCAGTATGCCGATCAATCATGAATTTGAAGTAGGAAATTTTGTTTTCCTAAAAGTTTGAAGTTGGAAGGGGAAATTTTGACAAGAAAAAAGTTTCAAAATTTATTGGGGCTCAAAATTCGTTTTGAGTGGGGGAAGTGGGATAATTCGATTAAAATTTATTTGGGTATGTATATTTGTCTAGAAATAATAATTGTATTTAAAGTGGCTTAATAATAATTTGATGGGGATTTGCGACAAATGTATTAATAAAGTTGTAGTTAGAAGACAATAATTGTATTTAAATGGGTTGGATGGAATGGATATTTTGTCGTCACGGTTGGGGAGAGACTTAGGATAAATCCGGCGGAGATCGGGGAATAGAATAGGAGGGAGGGAGCAGTAAATCCTGTCTAGTGTGTCCTACCTAAGCTTATTTGTTAGTTGGTCAAGATATAGGGATATTATGTGATATATTGATTTCCTTAATTAACCCTTGTGTTTTATGACAAGATTTGAGAATGTCGACTAAGAATATTAATAAATGGAGTAAATGAGACCGTGGAGATGCTGTACTTTACCAATGAGGAGAACGCGCAACAAAGTCGACAATGTACCTCCCGTGAACAACACCATCGAGCAGATGATGAACGAGGGATGTTTAGAAGCTTTTTGCAGTTCATGCAAAAATCGCAGACGAGGAAGACTCGTGTTCAAAATACAGGAGGAAATGATAGCAATTCATGGGTGGTCACAATGCCAGATTCAAAAAGTTGGGACCACTGAATTATGGGGAAAGCCGGATCCGATTAAAGCGGTGGACGTGGGTCAAACAAATTACCAAGATATTCAATGACTTGGGATGCGGAGGAATGAAAGTTTCATTTGCTACTTTTATGTTCCGTAATGAGGCAGACATCGGTGGGAATCGTGAAGCGTATCCATCCAATTTGCACTCAAAGACATGTTATGGGAGACATTTCAGAACAAATTCAATGACAAGTACTTCCACGAAAGTATTAAATCATATGAAGGAAGTGGAGTTTATTAGGATCGGAGAAGAATAAATATGACCGTGTCCCAAAGACGAGGCAAAGTTCGCGGAGTTATCCGGTTTGCACCTCATTTGGTGGAGAATGAGGAACGATGACGCGGATGTTTCGAGAGGTTTGAAACCCAAGATACGCCAAGATCTCATTTCTCATAAATTTTCTCTCTATTCAGATGTTGTCAACAGAGCTCAGTTGTTAGAGCGAGATAATGAGTACGTTCAACCGAGGGACCATAACCAGGATCTTATCAAGATAGTACCATCGAATAATGATAACTAGCGGAGAAAGAAGAATACGGACAAAGCGGTAGAAACCACTCTGGTGGTAATCATGGCCATGAAAATAGAAGAAGCGAGTCGGGAGGAGATTTTAAAAAGAGGAGATTCAAAAACGACCATGTGAAGACGTCAGCGTCAGTAGCAACTGGTTCCAAGGGAGGAGAAAGACCACCGGTCGTATGTTACAAATGCGGGAAAGAGGAACATATCAGCCCAAACTGCCCACAATAGTTTAAGGTATGCTATAATTGTGGAAAAGAAGGTCATATCGTTCGAGATTGTACGATATCAAAACCCAGTCCAACTGGAATGGTGACTCAAAAGGATGTCCCAGAAAAGTCAAAGTCAACGATTCCTGGAAGAGCGTTTGTCGTGACCAGTCAAAATGCGAGGATCCCGAATGAAGTTAGCACGGGTTAGTTAATTATAAATTCTTGTGAAGTTTATACCTTACTAGATACCGGTTCTACCCATTCTTTTATCTCTCTTTCTTGCACTCAACGTTTGAACTTGACTACGGAGAAATTAGAATTTGACCTATTTATGGAGACTCCGTTAGAAGAAACTTTCATTACATCCGTTGTTTACAAATCTTGCTTGATTCAGGTTGGTACTATCACATTACCTGTTAACCTTATTTCTATTGAGATATTTGCTTTTGATGTGATTTTAAGGTTAACAACTCATCATGCCGAAATTGATTACTTTCGTAAGGTTGTTAGTTTTCATATTCCTAAGCAACCTGTTATTCGAATTCAAGCAATCAAACCATTGTAGTCAAACATTTTCATATCAAGCCATGAAGTCATTCGTTTATTACGGATGTCAAGTTTTCTTAGTCCATGTTATAGATTTGAATAAAGACACGCCGATTTGAATAATATTCTGTTGTTATTGATTTTTTTCAAGAATTTCTGAACTTACTCCCAAAGCTCGATATTAAATTTTGTATCGACTTTGAACCCCAGACAAAACTCATTTCTAAAATCTCATATCGAATGGCTCCTATTGAACTTCGAGAGTTAAAATTCAACTATAGAATTTGGTACTTGAGCCTTTATCTGGTGACTTCCTTTGTGGAATGCACCAAGCCGCAGACTCTCGTAGGGGACACCATATTGTGATAGTAAACCGATAGGTGTCATTGTAACGCTATCCAAGGTTGGGATATGAGTCACGATTGAGAACAACCAAAGTCAGAATCTAAATACGTAGCTTTCAGGCTTAGTTGGTTATTATCGGATATTCGTTGAAGGATATTCTCGAATCGCTATTCCATTAACGCATTGACTCGTAGAGATACAAAATTCGAATGGAGCAAGGAATGTGGGAAGAGCTTCAAGAACTCAAGAAGAGACTCATTTCAAAGACATGTTTCGACCATGCCATCCTGGAAAAGCGAACGTGGTAGCTGATGTGTTGAGTAGAAGATCGTATACAAGTACGAGTAGGATATTGTCAAATACTCATTTCATATAATTTACAAATAATAGAGATGGAGATGAAAACTTTAGGTACCCACGTGATGATATACGAGTATAATCGACTTTAATCGATAAAGTTAAAGCTATTCAAGCTACACACCGGAGCTGATGAATTTGAAGAAGGAGGTGCAAGAAGTTGTTATTTCAAAAGCGAGAATCGGTGAGGTGGGGAAAGCTCAAACCTTCGATTTATTAATCTATTTGAAATTCTCGATCTAATAGGAACTGTGGCCTATAGACTCATTTTACCGCCAAGTATAATGCGTGTTCATAACGTTTTTCACGTATCGATGTTACGTAAATATGTGGACGACTCGAAGCACGTCATTGCGTTAGAACCGGACGAGATAGCCGAAGACTTAACGTACGAGGAGGTACCTGTCAAGATCTTGGATAGGAATGAAAATGTCTTATGTACCGAGGTTATACCACAAGTTAAAGTTTTGTGGAGAAACCATGCTATTGAGGAAATGACCTGGGAGTTGGAAGCGGAAATGAAAGTGAGGTATTCTCATCTTTTCGAAATACTAGGTACGTACGTCAATTTCGAGAACGAAATTTCATAAGGAGGGGAGGTTGTAAGACCCCAAATTATTAATAAATGAAATTTATTTTCCTCTATTTATTATTTTGAAATAGTAAGGGTTGATTTGATTAATGTGGATAGTTATGGGTAAAATACGCAAATATTTCAAATAAGCAAGTGGTTATAAAATATTCATTATTGTCGGGAATATTCGTTTGGTCGTGGAATATTCGTGATCGTTTGGGAATATTCAGATCTTTGTCGGAAATATTAAATGATTTACACGCTCTTTGTGGGCCCCATAACTAAAAAGCGATTGGATGAAGAAAATGACAAATATAAGTTGTTTATAAATAACAGCGTAGTTATTTACAATTATATTGTTGGAATACCCGGTGGTTAAAACACACTAATACTGCGTTGTTGAACAAAGAGTATACCAGATTACACCAATTATTCATTCTTAAGTAAGAAGGCACTACTCAATAATTGTTACATTAATTATCGCTCAAAGATTTTTATTTATTGATTCAATAATTCTTTGATTGATATTTTATATTATCGTTGTTTCAATAAATTGTCATTACAAGATTTTCCATTATCGGCAATAATTCATATTATCCGAATAATATTATTAGATAACAATGTCTAGAAAGTTTTTCTCAAGGAGAGGTTTGGTCACTAAATTGCTGGCCGATGAGAGAAATTCTTATTCGAAAGCCCCCCTTTCCGGAACTACCTGGTCACAAGATCTTGTGATTCTGAATATTATTTGTGAATAATTAATTATTGATTTATATGATGAGGAAAATATTGATTTTATGTGGATATAGATGGAGAAAATTTTTAAAATGACAATTGTTGAAAATTAATATCAGATATTTTTTTGATAAAATAATTCATTTAAATATATTATTTTAATAATATATTAACGGTGATATTTTTATAATGAATGTGGGATATATGAGTATATGAGGAGGAAGAGTATATTTTGTGGCATTAAATGTTTAACACATATTTTGTGTGTTGATGGACACAATTATTGACTAAAATTTGATTATAACTTGTAAAATCGCCTGCTTATGGATTTTTGGTCAATTTCGCTTGGAATTTGGAAAAACTTTCTTCCGTAAAGTTGTAGAGAATTGAATTTCCTATAAAAAACCGCGTGATTCAATTTTTCGACAAAAGGACTATTTATTGTGAATTATTGAAGTTTCAAGTTCAAATAATTGATTTTTGGAAGTTTAAATTATTTTAAATTAGAAAACGTTTTTTCATTTTTGAAACTCATTTAACATATGATTAGGAGGCTGAATTCAGATTATTAGTGTGCGAGAGAATTTGTAATAATAATAATATTATTATATTAAATTTTCTACTTTGGTGTTCTAAAGATTTTCCTATAAATAGGTGCTTAGGTTAGAATTGAAAATCACACCGTAAATCAAGTTTTCTCTCTATATTATCGAGCGTATTCTTGTGAGTATTTTGAGTATACTTTGAGTATTGCTATACGGTGCAAGTTTAAGTCATAGCCTATATCCGGTGTTTCAACTAGAAGTACTGTCTTTCGAGGTAAGGGTTGTTATTTTATTCGAAAATGATATTATTTCTTCAATATCATTATGATGAAATATTGGTTGGAAATTTTTATCAAATTTGGAACTTTTTCATGTCGGGGTTACTATTCATGAGTTACTATTCATGAGTTACTATTCACGAGTTACTATTCATGAGTACTATTCACGAAGCGTGAAGATGTTTTTTTGTGAAATTTCTATCTTTTGGTGTCGGAGTTACTATTCACGATCTGACACAAGATTATTCACAAATACGGCAAGACTATTCACCAAAAATGAAATTTCTTCTTTTTGTCCAAAATATCTATTCGGATACTAGCTTTGATTGTATCCATATTTTGATCATTCTTGAATTTTACTCCACTCGATTACTTATGAAGTATTTTTGAACTTGGATTGTTTAAAATACTAATCCTTAATATTTGTTCTTTTGTTTTCACTTTGGATTCGTTTTCTTTAAAATATTTTCATCATCCTCACCCTAAATGATGATATTATTAAATATCTTTGGGCTCAGAAAAAAAGATGAATGATTTTTTGATGAATATCTTTGGCCCGTAGTGCAAAGATGAACAGTGTTGAGATGAACAAGATCGATCGATTAATATCTTTGGCCCGTAGTGCAAAAAGATGAACAGGAGTTTAGATGAACATGATTAATTGATGAATATCTTTGGCTCAGTAGTGCAAAAAGATGAATATTTGATTCGAGATAAATATTGATTGATGTTACAGGGATAAAATATCAACTATGAACTTTTAAATTCATATATAGAAGATAGTAGTTTGCATTCTCTACTTAACTCTTCTAATGAATTATTATTTTCGCTGCGAAGATTGATTTAAAACTGGTTGTCTATTGTATTCTATTAGATTTTTCCCTGTTGGAGACTAACGATAATTTGTTTTATATTATCTTAGTCATAATATTCTTTACTGGGCTAGTTGAGCTCACCCTTTTCCTTGTTGTTCTATTTTTCTTCTCAAGAGGCGAGAATGTAGCGAGTACTAGTCGGGGTATGGAATGAAGGTTCTAGAGAGAGTTGTTTAGTAGTCCTCACCATTTTTGTAAAATAATGTATCAATAATTATGATGGGGATTTATTTGCGTGTGGATATTGTCTAGGTGGCAATATCTGTATTTAAACTCACAGTTTATATGTTGTAATAATAAAGTTGTAGTTATTTATGTACCATGTAGTTGATGACTCAGAATGGGTTGGATGGAATGGACCTATTTTGGGGGCGTCACAGTTGGTATCAAAGCTTAGGGATATGATCTCTGGCGGAGATCGGGGAATAGAATTAGGAGGGGAGTGACGAGTAAATCCTTCGCTAGTGTATCCTACCTAAGCTTATTTGTTAGTTGGTCAGTATATAGGGATATTATGTGATATATTGATTTCCTTAATTAACCCTTGTTTTATGACAGTATTTGAGAATGTCGACTGAGAATATTAACAGTGGAGTAAATGAGATCGTGGAGATGCATGTACTTACCAAAGAGGAGAACGTGCAACAGGCTGACAATGTACCTCCTGTGAACAACACCACCGCTCGAGCGTAGCGATGAACGAGGGATGTTTAGAAGCTTTTTCCAGTTCATGCAAAATCGCACGAGGAGACTCGTGTTCAAAATACAGGAGGAAATGATAGAAATTCACGGGTGGTCACAGCCAAGTAGTTCAAAGAGTTGGGACCACCAGAATTCTGGGGAAAGACGGATCCGATTAAGGCGGTGACGTGGGTCAAAGAAATTACCAAGATATTCGATGTCTTGGGATGCACGGAGGAACGAAAGTTCCATTCGCTACTTTTTATGTTCCAGAATGAGGCAGACATGGTGGGAATCAGAAAGCGTATCCATCCAACAGACTTCGGCATGTCATGCGAGACATTTCATAAATAGTTCAATGACAAGTACTTCCTTGAAAGTATTCGTCATTTGAAGGAAGTGGAGTTTATTAGACCGGAGCAGTAATAACATGATTTGTCCCAAAGACGAGGCGTAAGTTCGCGGAGTTATCCGTGTTTGCACCTCATTTGGTGGAGAATGAGGAACGATGACGCTGGATGTTTCGAGAGGTTTGAAACCCGACATACGTCGATATCTCATTTCTCATAAATTTTCTCTCTATTCAGATGTTGTCAACAGGGCTCAGTTGTTAGAGTGAGATAACTAGTACGTTCAACCGAGGGACCATAACCAGGATCATACCGAAGATAGCAGTCATCAGAATAACGATAACCAGCGGAGAAAGAAGAATACGGACAAAGGCGATAACCACTTTGGTGGTAATCATGGCCATGAAAATAGAAGAAGCGAGTCGGGAGGTGATTTTAAAAAGAGGAGATTCAAAAACGACCATGTGAAGACGTCAAAGATCAAAGAGTAACCGGTTCCAAGGAGGAGAAAGACCACCGGTCGTATGTTACAAATGCGATAAAGAGGGACATATCACCCCAAACCGCCTACAAAGCAGTTTAAGGTATGCTATAATTGTGGAAAAGAAGGATATATCGTTCGAGATCAGACGATATCGAAACCCGACCAAATGAATGGTGACTCAAAAGGATGTCCCAAAAAGTCAAAGTCAACGATTCCTCGGAAGAGCATTTGTCATGGCCCATCAAAATGCGAGGAACCCGAACGGTTAGCACGGGTTAGTTAATTATAAATTCTTCTTGAAGTTTATACCTTACTAGATCTCTGGTTCTACCCATTCTTTTATCTCTTTCTTGCACTCAACGTTTGAACTTGACTACGGAGAAATTAGACTTTGACCTATTTATGGAGACTCTGTTGGGAGAAACTTTCATTACATCCGTTGTTTAGAAATCTTGCTTGATTCAGGTTGGCACTATCACATTACCGTTAACCTTATTTCTATTGAGATATTTGCTTTTGATGTGATTTTAAGGTTAACAACTCGATCATCACGAAATTGATTACTTTCGTAAGGTTGTTAGTTTTCATATTCCTAAGCAACTCGTTATTGAATTCAAGCAATCAAACCATTGTAGTCAAACATTTTCATATCAAGCCATGAAGTCATTCGTTTATTATGGATGTCAAGTTTTCTTAGTCCATGTTATAGATTTGAATAAAGACACGTCAGATTTGAATAATATTCATGTTGTTATTGATTTTTCCTGACGTATTTCCTGAAGAATTTCTTGGCTTACTCCCAAAGCTCGATATTAAATTTTGTATCGACTTTGAACCCAGACAAAACTCATTTCTAAAATCTCATATCGAATGGCTCTTATTGAACTTCGTGAGTTAAAAATTCAACTATAGAATTTGGTACTGAGCCTTTATCCGGTGACTTCCTTTGTGGAATGCACCGCCGCATTCTCCATAGGGGACACCATATTCGCACGATAGTAAACCCGATAGGTGTCATTGTAAAGTGCTATCCAAGGTTGGGATATGAGTCACGATTGAGAACAACCTAAGTCGAGAATCGAAATACGTAGCTTTCTAAGCTTAGTTGGTTAATATCGGAGATTCGTTGAAGGATATTCTCGAATCGCTATTCCATTAACGCACCGACTCGTAGAGATACAAAATTTGAATGGAGCAAGGAATGTGGGAAGAGCTTGAAGAACTCAAGAGGAGACTCATTTCAAAGACATGTTCACGACCATGCCATCCTCGAAAAGTTTAACGTGGTAGCCGACGTGTTGAGTAGAAGATCGTATACAAGTACGAAAGTACGATATTGTCAAAGACTAATTTTGTATAATTTACAAATAATAGAGATGGAGATGAAAACTCTAGGTACCCATGTGATGATATATACAGTATAATCGACTTTAATCGATAAAGTTAAAGTCATTCAAGCTACACACAGAGTCGATGAATTTGAAGAAGGAGGTGCAAGAAGTTGTTATTTCAAAAGTGAGAATCGGTGAGGTGAGGAAAGCTCAAACCTTCGATTTATTAATCCATTTGAAATTCTCGATCGAATAGGAACTGTGGCCTATAGACTCGTTTTACCGCCAAGTATGACGTGTGTTCATAATGTTTTTCACGTATCGATGTTACATAAATATATGGATGACCCGAACCACGTCATTGAGTTAGAACCGGACGATATAGCCGAAGACTTAACGTACGAGGAGGTACCTGTCAAGATCTTGGATAGGAAAGAACATGTCTTATGTACCGAGGTTATACCACAAGTTAAAGTTTTGTGGAGAAACCATTCTATTGAGGAAATGACCTGGGAGTTGGAAACGAAAATGAAAGCGAGGTATTCTCATCATTTTGAAATACCAGGTACGTACGTCAATTTCGAGGATGAAATTTCATAAGGAGGGGAGGTTGTAAGACCCCAAATTATTAATAAATGAAATTTATTTTCCTCTATTTATTATTTTGAAATAGTAAGGGTTGATTTGATTAATGTGGATAGTTATAGGTAAAATACGCAAATATTTCGAATAAGCAAGTGGTTATAAAATATTCATTATTGTCGAGGAATAAAATAGAGATAGCGATAATGGTTTGTCTCCCATCAAGCGCTAAGTTATAGTCAATTAGCTTGACTGTCTCTGATGCTTATGTCGAAGAAAGAGTTGAGGCGACTTTTTGTCTGTCTACCTCACCACCAAAGTAATGCTTCAAGCGCTGTCCGTTCACCTTGAAAGGCTTGTCTGGCAACGTATCGAATATTTCAACCGCACCATGCGGAAAAACAGTTTTCACTGTAAATGGTCCTGACCACCTCGTTTTTAGCTTCCCGGGAAAAAGTTTAAGTCTGGAGTTATAAAGCAAAACCCTTTGTCCCAGTTCAAATCCTCTCTCAATGATTTTTCGGTCATGCCATTTCTTCACTTTCTCCTTATACAGCTTTGAATTCTCATATGACTGTAATCTGAATTCATCCAACTCATTGAGTTGGTGTTGGCGTTTCTCCCCGACAGTTTTCAAATCAAAATTTAGCTTTCTAATTGCCCAATATGCTTTATGCTCTAGCTCCATAGGAAGGTGGCAGGCTTTTCCATACACGAGCTGAAAAGGTGACATGTAGCGCCCCCAAATCCGGGTATCTTCAAACCCGACAGATGGTGCTATACTGTACAACATTCATACATTCATTCAATTGAAAAATCTCAAAGAACGAATATAACCTCTATATATTTAAAGTAATATTTATATTTCCCAAGTTCTAAACTCGTTACAAAAGGTTCTTTGTCATAATATCAGTTAAATTACAACAATAGACCTATACTATTACAAGACAAGCTGAATAATCTTTAGCTTTTCCCTTATCCTTTTTTGATCCTTTGGGACGTTCAGTCTTAGCTGCATTCATATAGTTCAAGCAAGAGTGAGCATAACTAGCTCAGCAAGTATAACAATTTAATAACAACATGCTTGACACATACAAATCGTATATCTTTGATAACTGAACAATAGTTATGAAGTACTATTGATAATTCAAAATAGCACTTCATCCTTTCTTTCAAAATGTTTTACAATAACAACCGTATTTAGTAAAACATTCACTCCGGTCAGAGACCTCGAGTATTCATTCTTTATTGGAAAAGGACAACCCGAAAGCAAATCCGTAAGCCCGATATCACTTACGAGCACTTCTAGGTGATCAGCCTATTGTACTCTATGTTGATCAACACTACATCCATTAAGCATATGCACGTTTAATCATTTGGCAACCTCACGTGCCTGTCGTTTTACCGACAAAACATTTGTTTAACATTTCAGTCTTCTTTTGAAAACCATATCAAGTAGTTGACAAAAGATAACAACATTTGATAATACATGAATAGATTATCAATTCATCAAGTCTAGCCAAAGGAATTGGCTTCAACTTCATCATACATTAATTCATGCGAAAGAATACATAAATCTCAAAAACATGTTCAGATTGAACTGAGACAAGAGTTAGAATACTTGCCTTTAGCGTCTGCTACGGTAAATTAACTTTATGTTCAAGTCGTTCAAATCTCTACAATATATGATCACATAATTCCTTACATTAGGTCACATATAATCAAGTATGTATATTACTATATCATACTCTTTATTTCAATCTAATTGTGTATTAGACTCATTTAATATTCATTCCGGTTTATCATTATGCTTGCATTATAATTGACTAGGTTATCTCAACCTTTATACATCATCCTTAAGGTTTAATAATGTTTAATCAATGTTACATTACCTTACTTAAGTTATGTTTACTTCCATTTCTTTTCTTTATACTTAGAAAATTTCATTACTATCTTCACTCTGAGACTGGCGCTGCGGCGCCAACTTTATACTTACATCTCGTGCTGCGGCGTGAGCTTAATGTATAATCGTCTCCGAACTTGGTCATTTGGCATGAGTCTCATTTTAATGGTCATGTACATGCCGCCACACCTGCAGGATTTTGTCATCGTTTCACGAATGTCATGGGCGCCACTTATTGAACTAAGGTTCGCACTACGGCGAACTCTTGCGAGATCTCTTTCGATTCTTCGCATCATGTGCATGAATCTTTTTTGCCTAGGGTTGGTTATTGCTTGCCAACTGTGCACTGAGATATCATTTTCAGTTTTGAAATTTTGTGAACTTCCCGGACGCATAACTTCTTCGTTATAAGTCTGAATTGGCTCGTTCAAAAGCCTACGGTTCACAAATTACGTACTCTACATGACCATTCAAGAATTTTATCTAATTGACTTCGTTTGCTAAAAATTCATCTAATGGTTCATTTTTAACGTAAACGATAAACGTTCGTGAATGTTCAACGCTCGTTTCTTCGTTCTAAGTCGGAATTCGGTCATTTTTGAGTCCGCAACTCTTAAATGCCGATTATGACTTCTCTCTATTGGAAAACAATGGATTCGTGATCAAACACAAAATTTAACTTCCATTCTGAGAATTTTACGTATTCAACGTTTATCGTCCAATCGTGCAAATTCCGGCAATTCTTCATTCTTATGATTTGATCAACATTACAAATGAACTTCATTCATCATGTGAACATCTCAACATACTTAATACAACAACATAGATTCATTGTTGGATTTTGATTTGTTCTTAATAAGTCTATAACTTGTCAAATTATAAACTACTTAAGATTTCATTGTTAATGAATTATGACAATTAAGGTTTCTTAATCATCATACTTTACATGCTCTTCACATATATCTTTACATAGGTATACATGATACATATGATCATATAATTTCTTTTACATTCATATCATTTCTCTTAATAAACTTCTTGTAAGTTCATATTATTTTCACATAAGTTTATAACTTATGCTAACTTAAATGACTTATTACCAACTTAATTGGATTAAGTTCATTACTTACTCATTCATGTTTCCTAATCCAACTTTTCTTATCATCCTATCATGGTAGAGATAGAAGATAATTGAGAAGAAGTTTTACTCTTTTGTAGTCTTGGTAAGTAGCTTGTTTCTTCTTCTTACTTATGGAATGACTTATGTGTAGCTTATTCTCTCTAACACTTAAGCACTTTAGATGTGTTGGATTAATTGATCAACCAACAAATGGCTTGTAAAGCTCTTCTATTTATAGACATTCCAAGGTTAGGGTAGTTTGGTCTTTAAAACATCCCACCTCCTTAAGCCACCTCCTTACTATTCATTACTTGTTAGCCACTCTCTTATCTCTTACTTGGCCATTAATTCAAAGTCTTGGTCAATACTCCTACTTGATCATCACACTTACTTGATCACCACATCACTTGGTCACCACACATTAACCATATCAATATGGTTTGCCCCATGGGTTATACAATCCATGGATTCTAGCTTGGGCTTATATTAATTAATCCTTGGGCTTTACTTTAACAAACACTAATTGGTTCATTTATTCATTAGTTGGGCTTCTCTCTCTAATTCACTTGGACTTGTATATAACTGTTTACCAATCATCCAAGTCCATTAACATTTATTAATACACATACATATAGTTTATGTATTAATTTCATATTATAATTCATACAGAATTTATATACTATATTTCATCGTTCATACAAACTCGTATAATGCTTCATATTATACTCGTTTTCATTACTTCGTACAATACCAAGTATCATACAATTATTACTTATTCTTTAACACTTCGCTTTACTTAACATTTATTATTTAAGTCCACAAACAAATTATTACTTTTTCCATAACTAGATTTTTATTACATAATCCATCTTACCTTGTTATTCCATCATTGCGTATTTCTCAGAATCTCGAAATTATATCCCGAGCAAATACCAATGAATAGTGTTTTTTGGAAAATTTCTCGGAAAACTTTTATTTTCGTCTTGGATTTCTCCCTATTAGCGTGCAATTAGGTGACCAAACCTCTCCTTGAAAGAACTTCTAGACATTGTCAATATTGTAAATAATAATATTAATAATTCTGTCATCTTAATTATTGATTTAATAATATATAAAATATCGGCAATAATTGAATCAAATAACGTGAGATACTATGTAACAATTACTGTAGCAATAATTGAACAAAACTGAGTGACTTCTCACGTAAGCATCAATAATTAATATTGTGTGCTACTATGCAACCACGTGTATTACTGTACTTTTACTACCGAGTAGTTCAACTGTTAACGGTAAAACTTCCGCCGTTATTTTCATAAAAAGATATTTTGTTGTTTTCTCATTCTGACATTAATTCTGTTGTGGGGTCCACAAATGATTGCGCCGTTGTACGAATATTCTCTATTGAAACGAATATTCCCCGACCAATGGAATATTATATGACAACTTGCATACTTTGTAAAATTTATAAATACTACCCACAACTATAACATTATATCAAATCCTCACCAAAATTCTTAAAAAAAATATTTTGAGAAAAATTAATTTTTATTCACAAAATTTGGGGTCTTACAATCTCCCCTCCTTATGAAATTTTCCCCTCAAAATTTACATACGTACCTGGTATGCCGAAGAGGTGAGGATACCTTGTTTAGATTCTAACTCTTGAGGTGTAACCTTTGAGCGTAGAATATGCTTCTTCTTATCTAAGATTTTAATAGGTACCTCTTCATACGTTAAATCTTTCATTATCTCGTCTGATTCTAATTCAAGATTGTGGCTCGGGTCGTCCAAATATTTACGTAACATCGATATTAGAAAAAACGTTATGAACACGTGACATACTTGGCGTTAAAACGAGTCTATAGGCCACAGTTCCTACTCGATCGAGGATTTCAAAGAGAACAATTAAATCAAGGGTTGAGATTTCCTCTCTTTGTCAATTCTTGCTTCTAGAACAACTCCCTCTTGAACCTTCTTCTTCACATTCATCAGCTCTAAGTCTATAGCCTAAGCGGCTTTAACTTTATCGATTAAAGTTGGTTCTAATCGTATATTTGTTATCTTCACATAGGTTCGTATATTTACACTTGTAAACGCATATGATCTTCTACTCAGCTTGTTAGCTACAACGTTCGCTTTTCCCACGATGGTATTGAATGGTATAATCGTAATCTTCAACAGCTCGAGCCAACGTCTTCAGCGCATGTTACGTTCGTTTTAGGTTGAAGAAATATTTAAGGGTTGAAGAAATGGGTTTTGTACTGGGGTGAATACAAAATTCGATTTCACACTCTGAGGTAGGCCAGGAAGTTCTTAATGGAATACGTCAGGAAATTTATTAACCATATAAATATCATTTAAAAACCGTGACTCTCATCCAACACATGAAATGAAGGTTTCTCCTAACAGAGTTTCAACAGATAAGTTAAAGTCTAATTTCTCCGGAGTCAAATTTAAACGTTGAGGGCAAGTAGGAGAAATAAAAACATGGGTAGAACCGGTATCAAATAAGGTATATACTTCACTAAAGTTTATAGTTAACTTACTCGTGATAACTTCGTTCGGGTTCCTCGACAAACACTCTCACTTAAACTACCGACTTTGACTTGTCTAGGACATCCTTTGGCGTCACCATCCCAGTTGGTCTTGACTTCACAATACGACAAAATCGAGCTAGGTGACCTTCTCTTCTGCAATTAAAACACGCTTTGGGTTGCTGCGTACAGTTTGGACGAATGTGTCCCTCCTGTCCACATTTGAAACATACGACCGGTGGTCGTTCTTCTTCCTTTGAAACGGGTCTTTGATCGTCTTTGTCTTTCCATCATTATTGAACCTTCTCTTCTTGAAATTTCCACTTCTATTATTTTGGCCATGATTACCACCGAATTGGTTACCATTCTTGGCATGATAATTTCCTCCACGATGGTTATCATTGTTCCGATGGCCGTTGCCACCGGTATAATTATTATTGTGTTGTTGGTCGTTGCCTTTTGGTTGTGCTGACTCATTATCACGCTCTAATAACTGAGCCCTATTCACAACATCTGAATATAAACAAAGTTTGTGAGAAATGAGGTACTGACGTATTTCGGGTTTCAAACCTCTTAGAAACATTCGCATCATTCGCTCTTCATTATCGACCAAATGAGATGCAAACTGGGATAACTCCGCAAACTTAGCCTCGTACTACGACACGGTCATATTGTTTTGCTCCAGTTTGATGAATTCCACCTCCTTTATGTGATGAATACTTTTGGGAAAGTACTTGTCATTGAACAATTCTTGGAACTTCTCCCAAGACATCTTGAGTGCGTCAGGCTGGGTATGTTTTACAGATTCCCACCAATGATCTGCTTCTTTACGCAAAATAAAGGTGGCGAATGGAACCTTTTGGTCCTCTGAGCATTTCATGACATCAAATATCTTGGTGATCTGCTTTATCCACGTCTCTACCTTAAGTGGTTCTGGCTTTCCCAAAACATCCGGTGGTCCCAGCTCCTTGAACTGCTTAACGGTGACCAACCGTGGATTGCCATTGTTTCCACCTACATTATGAACAGGAGTCTCTCTCGTTTGGTGTTGCATGAATTCTAAAAAGCTCCTAAACGTACCGTCGTTCGTCATTTGATCAGTGTTGTTGTTTGTAGGAGGATTATCACCTTCCTGTTGCACATTATCCTGTATTGATCATTGGTGACTCAACGGTCTCCTGTGCTCCATTGTTATTCTCAACATTCTCAGATGTCATTTTCAAATACTACCACAAAACAAGGGTTGATTGACACCTCATATTATCCCTATACTTTGACCGACCAATTAAATACCAATTAAACTTAGGTAGGTCATACTAGCGAAGGAATTCCCCGTCTCTCCCCTCCTAGTTCTTGTCTCAAATCTCAGCCAGGGATCATATCCCTAAGCTTTGATACCAACTGTGACGCCCCCAAAATAGGTATACATCATTCATTCTGAGTCGCCAAATACATGGTACAGAATATAAATAAAAACTTAAATATAAAACATGAGGTGTGAGTTTTAATACAAATAGTGTCTTCTAGACAGTATTTAAACTCAAAATAAGTCCTCAATACATTTATTATCACACTACATCACAGAATAGTGAGGACTACTAATGCAATCATCTGGACCGTCATTTCATTCCCCGACTAGTCCCAGCTATATTCTCATTTCCGGAAGAGAACATTGAAAGAAAGGGTGAGCTCAACTAGCCCAGTAAGAAATATTATTACTAGGATAATGCAGGATAAATTATCGTTAGCCTTCAACAGTATAACAACTAATAGAATACAATAGACAACAAGTTTTAGATCAACAACTGCAGTGGAATAAGCAATCCATTAGAAGAGTCAAGTAGAGCATAATATCTACCATCTTCTATGATTTAAAAAGTTTATCATCAATTTTATCGCTGAGACTCAACTTAATAAATAATCCACATCATTGAATCATCCCTGTACTACGGGCCAAGGATATTATTTAGTATCACGACCATGAATTATCCATGCACTACGGGCCAAAGATAATCGAGTTTTCATCAACGGTCATGATCATGCCATAAAACAATTCATCTTTGCACCTTTGGCCGAAGAGAATCCATGGCCATAATCATACCAAAAACTGTTCATCAATGCACTACGGGCCAATGAGGACTTTTACCACATCATTTATAACATTGCGGTCATGATTATACCGAATAATCCTTGGTCATAATCATACCAAGTCCATCTATGCACTACGGCCAAAGATGACTTGCCACATAATATAAGCATGAGGATGATAACAATTCAATAGAACAAGTTCAAGGATAAATTTAAAGATTTATAATTTAATTTATCCAAAAATCAATAACGTCCAAATTGTCAACATGATACTGCTTTGTGGAGTAAAATTCAAGAATAATATTGTACCAAAAATGATTTGGACCGAAAATAAATCAATTTTTATAATGAATAGTGCACCGGGTGAATAGTAATCGAGTGAATAGTACCCCGACATGAAAAAGTTAAAACTTATCAAGAATGCTCAGAATAATATTTTCATGAAAAGATACTGGATGAAGCGCAAATATCAAGGATATTCTACTAATTTCATGGAGTATAGAAGCCAAAACTTTAACAAAATGAGTATAGAATTCGAAATCTGAAACGAAATAATATTACTTGTATACTACTGAGTGGGAAAGAAAATATTAGTTTATACGAATACTGAACAAAATAATATCCTTTACGAATATTAAATGAAAATAATATTCATTATGAATATTAAACGAAAATAATATTCATTATGAATATTGAACGAAAAATAATATTCATACGAATACGCAAAATAATATCTCTTCAGAATATGAAATAAATAATACCCCTTACGAGTATTGAAAGAAAATAATTCTCTTCATGAATACAAAAGAAATAATACCCCTTACGAGTATTGAAAGAAAATAATTCTCTTCATGAATACGAAAGAAATAATACCCGTTACCTTGAAAAGAAGAGTATTCCAACTGGTACAGCGGAGATATTCTTGAAGAAAACTTTCACTGTTTTCTAAACTTAAAGCTTTCTAAAACTCGAAAGAAATACACTTAATATTATAGAAGAAAAATTCTCTGATTCTTGTGTGATTTTTGTTAGGTTTGTAATATTCAAGAACGCAATCAAATTGCAAAAATTAAGCGGAAGCGAGATAAATCAGAGTTTAAAAATTTTACAAACCATATACCCGGATCACCCTTTATGCACAATTATTAATTAAACGAAAAAATTGAAGAACAAGAATCATACCCTTGAAGACCCGAGCTTCGCAGTACAAGTTCACCTCGATTCTTTTCGCTCAACTTGAATCCACGGGTTTGGTTGGTTCCTTTGATCAATGTTAGCCACCCAAGTGTTTGGCCTCTAGAGGTGATCCACCAAGGAAGAAGAAGGATTCAAGAAAATGGGTGGTTGGCTAAACCCTAGTTTTTCTATCTCTATAGAAAAAGAACGTACTCTCCAACCATTGGAATTATATCGTATATTAGATATCTGATATAAGACTCCTCCTATAAAGATATCAAGTAACCCTATTAAAATAAGGTATTATTTAATTAAACCCTTTTAATTAAAGGGGCTCCCTAATCTTATTAGGGATAATTAATTAAACTCCTTTAACTAATTTTCCTTCCTAATCCAATTAGGAATAAATGAGAGTACTTATATTAAATTAATTCCTAAACTCTTTTAGAAATTAAAATAATAATAATAATTGTAATAATATTAATAAGACTCCTCTTATTAATTTATATTTAATATTTCTAAAATATTAAATAATAAATATTAAGCTATTTAATTTATTATATCACCATAAATTAAATTAAATATACATAACATATTATTACGACTATGCCATTAACTTCTTAAATAATTATTCTTCCTTTTATGGTGTGACCCTTTAGGTTCTCCATATTAAAGGTTGTGAATAAATCAATTAGAACAATTCTAATCTTATTTAAATAAATAAATTAAATAATTAATTTATTTAAATAAATAATATTTATTCTACTGATAGGGATAAGCCTCCTAGCGATCAACGACTTTCCGGATAATATAGATTTCAACATTAATCATAAAAGAACCTTTGAGTAAATAGTTCTGCGTCAATTCAATCCTTCCACCATACAATGTCCCAATTAAATATAAGACATGGAATTACTGTCAAGTCTTATTTTATTTAATTATATGTATTTCGATCCTTAAATGCACAACACCAAATAATGTAAATTAGAATCTCCTTTCTAATTTCATTACGCCGCCAAGGACTACTAGGGTTGTCATTTATCGAATCACATAGGACATTTCTCTTCTTTTAAATAAGTGGTAGATTTTTATTGATCATACATTATCTCCATGTACAACTTATTATACCCAAGCATACCCTTTGATATACCCTAAGGGTCTTAAGGAATAAGTCAAAGCATAACTCATCATACACAAGATACTATGATGATCTCAAGTCCAAGGATCACTTGTACTACTATCACTATAGGAATTCCTATTGACAGGCAAGTAAAACTCCATTAGGTATTCCTTAGCGAGCCATATTCAGTGAACTTATTCTCTAATAAGCACCTACATACTTGCTTTAGTGTCTCCACACAAATGATCATGAGATCAATCATCCTCATCCAATGAGCAAACAACGTATGTACCAATCTATCCGGATTCACTAATCCCCAATTTAGTAATCCAATGATTTGGAACTATTTTAGTTTTAAGCTTTCTAAGAATTTAGATCTCATTAGAATGATCATCATCATTATTCTAAAAGCATTGCTTAAAACTATGGGTTTATCACATATTATAAAACAGCATCATGTAGATAATTAAAAGCCTTTAATAAATTAATACTTTTTATTAATAAATGAATAAGATTGTTACAAAGTATATGCTTTATCATCAAACATGATTGGCTTGTGTGCATACTACTTTCAATTTTCAATTCTAACTAAGCATCCTATTTATAGGGGAATGGAAGGGGCACTATGTAAGGAAATTCACGGACGAAACAATTATGCAAAGCACGGATGAAAAATTTGATAACCCAGGATGCCAATTTTTAAACATTCAACCAATAAGAAAAAAACAAAAAATATAATACATATATATATAAACCACACATGTTTAAATATATATATATATATAACATCAATATTCCCCCCTTCGTGACTACCCATTTCTTCTTATTTCATTTTTCTTCCCCCCAACCACACATGTATATTATATATATATATATATATATATATATATATATATATATATATATACATTCATACACATATTATATATATATATATATATATATATATATAAAACACTCCACCTTTTCCACCATTCTCCACTATATATATATATATATATATATACATATATAATACTAACACTCCCTTCCAAAACACGTTTCTCCCCCCCTCCACCCCATTTTCATTTTCTTCCACGTGGGTCCCACGTGTTCCCTCCCACCAACATGTCACCATCACAGGTGGGTACCATTATATATATACTGAATAACTTTCTACCGATTATTTTGAAAAATGGGTAAATGAGGGTCCATAAAATAAGCAAAATTTACATCAATTACTTCATAAAAATCTCCTCAATATTTTTAACAACATTTATCATTATTATTATAATTCTCAATATTTAACAACTAGGTCGTTCCTAAGAAAGAGGGGGCTTTCCAATAAGGATTTCTCCCTATTGGCGCGCAATTAGGTGACCAAACCTCTCCTTGACAGAACATCTAGACATTGTCAATATTGCAAATAATAATATTAATAATTCTGTCATCTCAATTATTGATTTAATAATATAAAAAATATCAACAAGAATTAAATCAAATAACGTGAGATACTATGTAACAATTACTGTAGCAATAATTGAACAAAACTGAGTGACTTCTCACGTAAGCATCAATAATCAATACCGTGTGCTACTATGCAACCACGTGTATTACTGTACTTTTACTACCGAGTAGTTCAACAGTTAATGGTAAAACTTCCGCTGTTATTTTTATAAAAAATTATTTTGGTCGTTTTCTCATTCCGAAAATAATTCCGTTGTGGGGTCCACCAATGATTTCGCCGTTGTACGAATATTCTCTATTAAAATGAATATTCCCCGACCAATCGAATATTATATGACAACTTGCATACTTTGTAAAATTTATAAATACTACCCACAACTATAACATTATATCAAATCCACACCAAAATACTTAAAAAAATATTTTGAGAAAAAATAATTTTTATTCACAAAATTTGGGGTCTTACAATCTCCCCTCCTTATGAAATTTTGCCCTCAAAATTTACGTACATATCTGGTATGCCGAATAGGCGAGGATACCTTGTTTAGATTCTAACTCTTGAGGTATTACCTTTGAGCGTAGAATATGCTTCTTCTTATCCAAGATTTTAACAGGTACCTCTTCATATGTTAAATCTTCCGTTATCTCGTTCGGTTCTAATTCAATAATGTGGCTCGGGTTATCCAAATATTTACGTAACATCGATATGAAAAAAAATGTTATGAACACGCAACATACTTGGCATTAAAACGAGTCTATAGGCCACAGTTCCTACTCGATCGAGGATTTCAAATAGAACAATTAAATCAAGGGTTGAGATTTCCTTTATTTGTCAATTCTTGCTTCTAGAAGAACTTCCTCTTGAACCTTCTTCTTCACATTCATCAGCTCTGAGTCTATAGCCTAAGCGGCTTTAACTTTATCGATTAAAGTTGGTTCTAATCGTATATTTTTTATCTTCACATAGGTTCGTATATTTACATTTGTAAACGCATATGATCTTCTACTCAACGCGTCAGCTACCACGTTCGCTTTTCCCACGATGGTATTGAATGGTATAATCATAATCTTCAACAGCTCCAGCCAACGTCTTCAGCGCATGTTACATTCGTTTTAGGTTGAAGAAATATTTAAGGGTTGAAGAAATGGGTTTTTTACTGGGGTGAATACAAAATTTAATTTCACGCTCTGGGGGTAGGCCAGGAAGTTCTTAATGGAATACGTCAGGAAATTTATTAACGATAGAAATATCATTTAAAAACTGTGACTCTCATCCAACACATGAAATGAAGGTTTCTCCTAACGGAGTTTCAACAAATAAGTTAAAGTCTAATTTCTCTGAAGTCAAATTTAAACATTGAGGGAAAGTAGGATAAATAAAAGAATGTGTACAACTGGTATCAAATAAGGTATATACTTCGCTAAAGTTTATAGTTAACTTACCTGTGATAACTTCGTCCAGGTTCCTCGACAAACACTCTCACTTAAACTACCGGCTTTGACTTGGCTAGGACATCCTTTTGCATCACCATCCCAGTTGGACTTGACTTCACCATACGACAAAATCAAGCTAGGTGACCTTCTCTTCCGCAATTAAAACACGCTTTCAGTTGCTGCGTATAGTTTGGACGGATGTATCCCTCCTTTCCGCATTTGAAACATACGACCGGTGGTCGTTCTTCTTCCTTTGAAATGGGTGCTGGTGCTGCTGTCTTTCCATCATTGTTGAACCTTCTCTTCTTGAAATTTCCACTTCTATTATCTTGGCCATGATTACCACCGAAGTGGTTACCATTCTTGGCATTATAATTTCCTCCACGATTGTTATCATTGTTTCGATAGCCATTGCCATAGGTATGATTATTATCGTGTTGTTGGTCGTTGCCTTTTGGTTGTGCTGACTCATTATCGTGCTCCAATAACTGAGCCATATTCACAACATCTGAATATAAACAAAGTTTGTGAGAAATGAGGTATTGACGTATTTCGAGTTTCAAACCTCTTAGAAACATTCGCGTCATTCGCTCCTCATTATCAACCAAATGAGATGCAAACCGGAACAAGTCCTCAAACTTAGCCTCGTACTGCGACACGGTCATATTGTTTTGCTCCAGTTTGATGAATTCCACCTCCTTTATGTGATGAATACTTTCGAGAAAGTACTTGTCATTGAACAATTCTTGGAACTTCTCCCAAGACATCTTGAGTGCGTCAGGCTGGGTACGTTTTATAGATTCGCACCAATGATCTTCTTCACGCAACATAAAGGTGGCGAATGGAACCTTTTGAGCACCGAAAATCTCAAAATATTATTTGTATGATTAATACAATTTTTCAAAGGTTTCACGTTCTTCGTTGTACCCCAAAATAATTTTATAGGCAACTATATTTTTTTTATTTCGCTTAATTATGTAATTTATATTTGTTACATATTTTTATTACTTTATTTATACCCGAAAAGAATTTCTCGGCATAAAATATTACTTATAGTCAAATCTCATCCCGTAGGACTTTATTGTATCTATTATGACTTATTATTTCGCCGGAACGTGATTCGAAACGTCAAACGTCAAAAATCGCTCGCCTTGACGCCTTCGGCGTTAATTGCTTTTTTTCGATTCGACATGCATATTCGCTCATTTTTAATTCTCAAATCATGAATCATATAACAACGAAATTTCAAGCGTATTATAGACCTCATGGCATAGTATTTTAGAAATTTTAGCACACCACGAAAACGGATAACGGAAGCTCATCAAAATAGTGCGCGAAAAGGACATCAAGTAGCGATCGACAACTCAACCCAGCCTGCCAATGGCAGCTTCAGAAGCACTCGGCGTTCATTTCAAATTTTAGTTCTGACATGCATTGTAAAACCCCAACTTTTTAATAAAGATGATTTTTCTATAAATATCATTTTTGAATATTATGGAATGAATTTGATATAATGTTATAGTTGTGGGTAATATTTATAATTTTGCAAAGTACACAAGTTGTTATATAATATTCGATTGGTCGGGAAATATTCGTTTTAACAGGGATTATTCGTACGATGGCACAATCATTGGTGGACCCACAACAGAATTATTATCGGATTGAGAAAACGATAAAAATATCTTTTTATGAAAATAACGGCAGAAGTTTTACCGTTAACGGTTGAAACACCCGGTGTTAAAAGTACAGGAATATGCGTGGTTGCATAGTAGCACATAGTATTGATTATTGATGCTTACGTGAGAAGTCACTCAGTTTTGTTCAATTATTGCTTTAGTAATTATTGCATAGTATCTCACGTTATTTGGTTTAATTATTGTCGATATTTTATATATTATTAAATCAATAATTGAGACGACAAAGTTATTAGTATTATTATTTGCAATATTAATGATGTGCAGAAGTTCATCGAGGAGAGGTTTGGTCACCTAATTAATTGCGCTGATAGGAAGAAATCCTTATTGGAAAACCCCCTCTTTCCTGGGAACAACTTGGTCGATTAATATTGTGAATTATAATAATGATGATAAATATTGTTAAAAATATTGAGGATATTTTTATTAAGTATTTGTTATAAATTGGCTTATTATTTAGATTCCCATTTACCCATTTTTCAAAACTGTCGGTAGAAAGTTATCTCAATTTTGTTTTATTACTTATATTTATATATATAAGTTATGATATATATTTATATAAATGTCAAGTATATATATATGTGTTTATATATATATATATATATATATATATATATATATAATTGTGAGTGGGGTGGGTGGTGTAGGCATTGGTGTAGACTTTGGAGTAGGTTTTGATTTTGGTGGGTGTAAGAAGCTGCTGTATAAGGCATGTAATGAATTTTGTTCTAGTTTTGTTTTACTTGAAGATAGTCATCCGTGAAATGAATGCTTTCAGCCCATGAATGTTTGAATATTGCGTCCGTGATAAATTCTTAACAGTACATCTTCAATTCTCCTATAAATAGGATGCTTAGTTATAATTGAAAACACACCAGTAATTAAGAGAATTCTTCTTCTATAATCTTGAGCGTATTTTCTTTAGAGTTTTAAGAAGCTTTTAGCGTAGTGCAAGTTTTCTTCAAGAATATCCTCGCCCTACCAGTCAAAATACTCTTCTTTTACGGTAAGCGGTATTATTTCTTTCTTATTCATGAAGAGAACTTCTGTTATTCAATTTCTTTTATTCTGTTGGAATAACCTGTATACGTGGGCTACCCTATACTTGGTGAAATTCTTCTATTATTCCACTCTTTATCATTATGTTGGAATAACTTTGTCATACATGAAGTAATCGCATACATGGTGAAATTCTTACATTATTCCATTTTATTATTACATTTGGAACATCATGTCTCTGCGTTACGCATGACCTGGTTCCATTATTTATTATTTTGTTGGAACATCATGTCTGTGCGTTTACGCATGACCTGGTTCCATTGTTTATTATTATGTTGGAATATCCTGTCTGTGCGTTTACGCATGACGTAGTTCCGTTATTTGTTATTCTGTTGGAATAACGACAGAAATATGATGTTGACAATTTGGACGTTATTAGTTCCTGGATAAATTAATTCTTGAACTTATTTTATTGAATTCTTATATCATTGTCATCATCCTCATGTTTATATTATGTTGAAACTCATCTGTTGCCTTTAGTGCATAGATGGACTTGGTATGATTATGACGAGGGATTATTCGGTGTAATCATGACCGTAATATTACAAATGATGTGGAAAAAGTCCTCATTGGCTCGTAGTGCATTGATGATCAATTGTTGGCATGATCATGACCATTGATGAATACACGAATATCCTTGGCCGTAGTGCATGGATAATTTGTGGTTGTGATACTAATGAATATCCTTGGCCGTAGTGCAGGGATGATGTGGATTATTTATTAATAGAGTCTCGCCGATAAAAGTGATGAAAAACCTTTTAAATCATAAAAGATAGTAGATTTTATTCTCTACTTGACTCTTTTAATGGAATGCTTGTTCTGCTGTAGTTAAACTTGATGTTTGTTATATTTTATCAGTTTAACACTGTTGAAGGTTAACGATAATTTATTCTGCATTATCTTAGTCATAATATTTCTTAATGGGCTAGTTGAGCTCACCCTTTTGCTTTCATTGTTCTCTTCAGGAAATGAGAACGTAGTAGGGACTAGTCGGGGAATGGAGTTACGGTCCAGATGACAGCATTAGTAGTCCTCACTATTCTGAGAGTGGATATTGTCTAGAACACAATATTTGTATTAAAACTCACAGCTTTTGTTGTATATTTAAGATTGTATTTGTATTCTGTACCATGTATTTGACGACTCAAAATAGGTGATGTATACCTATTTTGGGGGCATCACAGTTGGTATCAAAACTTAGGGATATGATCCCTGGCTAAGATGTGAGACTAAAACTAGGAGGGGAGAGACGGGGAATTCCTTCGCTAGTATGACCTACCTAAGTTTATTTGGTATTTAATTGGTTGATCAGAGTATAGAGATAATATGTTGCATGTCAATTAACCCTTGTTTTGTGGCAGTATTTGAAAATGACATTGGAGAATGTTGAGAATAGCAATGGAACACAGGAGACCGTTGAGTCACCATAGATCAATACCCAAGATAATGTGCATCAGGAAGGCAATAATCCTCAGGTGAACCCTCAGGTGAACAACAACACTAACCAAATGGCGAACAACAGAATTTTTAGGAGCTTTCTGCAATTCGTACAACATCAGGCAAGAGAGACTCCTGTCCAAAATGCAGGTGGAAACACTGGCAACTCTCGGACGATCACCGCTAAACAGTTCAAGGAGCTGGGACCACCGGAGTTTATTGGAGAGCCAAAACCACTTAAGGCGGAGACGTGGATAAAGTAGATCACCAAGATATTTGATGTCTTGGGATGCTCCGAGGAGCAAAAGGTTCCCTTTGCCACCTTTATATTGCGAGGAGAGGCAGATTACTAGTGGGAATCGGTAAATCGTACTCAACCTGCTGCAGTTAAGATGTTTTGGGAGAAGTTCCAAGAACTATTCAACGACAAGTACTTTCCCAAAGGTATTAGTCACATGAAAGAGGTAGAGTTCATCAAGTTGGAGCAAAACAATATGACCGTGTTGCAGTACGAAGCTAAGTTTGTCGAGTTATCCCGATTTGCGTCTCACTTGGTTGACAATGAAGAGAGAATGACGCGAATGTTTCTAAGAGGTTTGAAACCCGAGATACGTCAATATCTAATTTCTCATAAACTATGTTTATATTCAGATGTGGTAAATAGGGCTCAGTTATTGGAACGCGATAACGAGTCAACTCAACCAAGAGAAAGCAGCCGACAAAATGATAATACCAGTGGTATCAGTCATCGAAGCTATGACAACAAGCGTGGAGGGAATCAGCAGGCCAGAAATGGTAACCACTTCGGTGGTAATCAAGGCCAAAACAATAAGAATGGACATTTCAAGAAGAGGAGATTCAACAATGATGGAAAGACTTCAGCACCAACACCCGTTG
The DNA here is from genome assembly GCA_020205615.1 of Panax quinquefolius. Lineage (NCBI taxonomy): Eukaryota > Viridiplantae > Streptophyta > Magnoliopsida > Apiales > Araliaceae > Panax > Panax quinquefolius. The sequence goes on along the minus strand of CM035170.1, from coordinate 23,418,428 downwards.
TTAAGGAAGGAGAACGACCACCTATCATATGCTTCAAATGTGGAGGGGAGGGACATATCAGTTCAAACTACGCGATGTCGTCCAAATCATGTTATAATTGTGGAAGAGAAGGTCACTAGCCCGATTTTGTCGTGCACCGAAGACAAGTCCAGTTGGAATGGTTACACAAAATACCGTCCCAGACAAGTCAAAACTAGTAGTTCAAGGGAGAGCGTTTGTTGTGACCTCCCAGAAAGCAAGGAACCTGAACGAGGTCATCACGGGTAAGCTTATTATAAACTCTAGCGAAGTCTATACCTTATTTGATCTGGTTCTACCCATTCTTTTATTTCTCCTATCAGGCTCAACGTTTAAATTTGACTCAAAGAAATTAGACTTTGACTTATCTGTGGAAACTCCATTGGGAGAAACCTTCATTACATCCACTATTTATAAGTCTTGTTTGGTTCAAATTGGTACTCTCACATTACCTGTCGATCTTATTTCATTGAAAATACTTGCATTTGACGTGATTTTAGGGATTGATTGGTTAACTACTCATCATGCAAAAATTGATTGTTTTCGTAAGGTCGTTAGCTTTCATATTCCTAACCAACCTATTATACGAATTCAAGCAACTAAACCATTAAAATCAATCACTGTCATTTCAAGCCATAAAGCTATTCGTTTATTGAAAAACGGATGTCAAGCTTTCTTAGCTCATGTCACGGATCTAAACAAAAATACGTCAGTTTTGAATGATATTTCTGTTGTTAATAAATTTACTGACGTATTCCCCTAAGAACTTCCTGGCCTACCCCAAGAGCATGAAATTGAATTTTGTATCAACCTTGAACCCAGTACAAAACCCATTTCCAAAGCCCCATATCGAATGGCTCCTATTGAACTTCAGGAGTTAAAGACCCAACTGCAGGAATTGTTAGACATTGGCTTTATTCGTCCTAGTACTTCTCCTTGGGGTGCTCTTGTTCTATCCGTGAAGAAGAAAGATGGGAGTATACGACTTTGTATTGATCATCGAGAGTTGAATCATGTCACCGTCAAAAATAGGTACCCATTGCCACGTATTGATGACTTGTTTGACCAGTTGCAAGGCACCAAATTTTTTTCAAAGATTGATCTTTGTTCTGGATATCACCAATTGAAGATTAGAACCGATGACATTCCAAAGACTGCTTTCAGAACTTGGTACGGGCATTATGAATTCCTAGTCAGGTCCTTTGGATTGACTAATGCTCCTGCTGCCTTTATGGATATGATGAACCGAGTATTAAAGGAATATTTGGATTACTTTGTGGTCGTCTTTATTGATGACATCCTTATTTATTCCAAATGCCGTGAAGATCATGAGCAACACTTGAGGCTGATACTCCAAAAGCTTCGTGAATACAAGCTTTATGCCAAGTTGAAGAAATGCGTGTTCTGGCTTGAGGAAGTAGCATTCCTTGGGCACGTAGTATCAAGTCATGGAATATCAGTTGACCCAGTAAAGATTGAAGTTATTCAAAGTTGGGAGCAATCCAAATCAGTAACCGAAGTACATAGCTTTCTCGGCTTAACTGGTTATTATAGGAGATTCGTGGAAGGATTTTCTCGAATCGCTACTCCATTAACTCATCTGACTCGAAAAGATACAAAATTTGGTTGGAGCGAGGAATGTGAGAAGAGTTTTCATGAACTCAAGAGGTGACTTATTTCAGCACCTATTTTGACAATACCATCTGGCTCGGAGGAATTTGTCATCTACAATGATGCTTCGGGCAAAGGGTTAGGATATGTTCTCATGCAACATGGGAAAGTCATAGCCTATGCCTCAAGATAACTCAAAGAATATGACAGGAATTATCTTACTCATGATCTAGAGTTGGCAGCTGTTGTCTTCGCACTTAAAATTTGGAGGCATTACTTGTATGGGGAGAAAGTGGAGATCTTTACGGATCATAAAAGCCTCAAATATTTCTTCACTTAAAAGGAACTCAACATGTGACAGCGACGTTGGCTTGAACTATTGAAAGATTATGATCATACCATCCAATACCATCCTGGAAAAGCGAACGTGGTAGCTGACACATTGAGTAGAAGATCATATGCGGGTACGAGTGCGATATTGTCAACGTAAAGGCCCATTTTGTATGACTTGCAAAGGATGGAGATAGAGTTAAAGACTCTAGGGACCCATGTGGTGATGGCGAATATACGAGTAGAACTGACTTTAATTGATAAAGTTAAAGTTGCTCAAGTTACAGATCTAGAGCTGATGCATATGAGGAAAAAAGTGCAAGAAGGTGTTATGCCGGAAGAAAGAATAGATGAAGAATGAATACTTTGAGTCAACTCCAGACTTTGTGTTTCTAACGACCCTGATTTAAAGTATAAAATCATGATGGAGGCGCACAACACACCGTTTGCAATCCATCCTGGGAGTACCAAAATGTATCGTGATCTTCGTCATACATTTTGATGGAGCAATATGAAGAGAGAGATAGCGTTGTTTATCTCAGGGTGTCTAACGTGTCAATAAGTCAAGGCGGAGCATCAAGTACCAAAAGGCCCATTGCAACCACTTGAAATTCTAGAATGGAAATGGGAGCACATTACCATGGATTTCATTACTGGTCTTCCCAAGGTTTCTCAAGGCATAGATGCAATTTGGGTCATTGTTGATAGATTGACCAAGTCTGCTCATTTCTTAACAACACGAGAAACTTATACACTTGAACGTCTTTCTCGTATATACATAAATGAGATTTTAAGACTGCGTGGTATGCCAGTATCCATAGTTTCTGATCGAGACCCAAGATTCACTTCACGATTTTGGGTTAGTTTGCAAAATGCTATGGGCACAGATTTACGATTTACTTTGGCATATCATCCTCAGACGGACGGATAATTAGAGAGGACTATTCAAACTCTTGAAGATTTATTAAGACTCTGTGTCCTTGACTTTAAGGGAAGTTGGGAGAAATTCTTACCATTGGTGGAGTTTTCCTACAACAACAGTTATCAAGCAAGTATTGGCATGGCTCCATTTGAGGCGTTGTATGGAAGAAAGTTTTGTTCTCCAGTATGCTGGGAGGAAGTGGGTGAAGCAACATTGTTAGGATCGGAGTTGATACGTATGACTACGGAAAAGATTCAAACGATCCGGCAACGTATAAAAACCTCACAAGATCGACAAAAGAGTTATGCTGATCTTCATCGAAAGGACGTGGAATTCGATATTGGAGATCATGTGTTGTTACGTGTTGCTCCATGGAAAGGAATTACGAGATTTGGAAAGAGAGGAAAGTTCAATCCTCGATTCATTGGCCCATTTTTAATCCTTGATCGAGTAGGAAATGTGGCCTATAAACTCACTTTACCGCCAAGTATGTCTCGTGTTCATAACGTTTTTCACATATCCATGTTATGTAAATATGTGGAAGAACCGAACCACATTATTGAGTTAGAACTAGATGAAATAGCGGAAGATTTAACGTATGAAGAGGTTCTTGTTCAAATCTTGGATAAGAAGGAACATATTCTACGCTCCAAGGTTATACCTCAAGTCAAAGTTTTGTGGAGAAACCACGATGTTGAGGAAATGATCTGGGAGTTAGAATCTAAAATGAAATCAAGGTATCCTTACCTCTTTGACATACCAGGTATGTACCCTAATTTCGAGGGCAAAATTTCATAAGAATGGGAGGTTGTAAGTGTAGACACTCGAAATTTTTTGTACTACTGTCACTAAATAGTAGGAGGATAGATTCGTGTTTTAAGAGGAAACCCTGAAAGACAATCCATATCCATGCCGGATACTACCGGAAGTTCAGCGTCAACCCCAGAACACACACTGGGAGTAACAATTCTAACCTCGGATATAACCCTGAGGCGTGCAGATACAATACCTGAACACACACCAAAGAAGACCGATTCATCTCGGAGATAACCCCGAGGTATCCAGTCTCAGTCCCAATCATGGGAATAGCCACCAACCTTGGTGATACAATACCGGAAATGCTTGTTTCAAATGCGATAGCTTCAATCTCGGCGCTCACAACGAGATACACTGTACCAACCCGGTGATAACATCGGGAAGACAGGCACACCTCAAAGATGACAATGAGGACCTTCAACAAATTGCAGCAGTCCAATCTCAGCGAAGCCTGAGCAACGTCTGCTTTATCAGCCAAATTCGGCGATAACACCGGTGCGGGGCAACATCATCATCTCGCCAACGCGATGCCACGCCATGTCATCTCAACATCTCTACGCAACGATGTCCCACAAGACTAACAAATCCCGAGTGACTATTGTGGGGGGTAACGGATGAAAGTTAAAGCTTAAAAACCGGAGGGCATCGTCCCATCTTCAATGACTTCGTACAAACTCTAATCCCATGCCATCTTCCTGACTCGACAAGCGGCGGTCCAAAATAGGTCCTGTATACCTCAAACGGATGCCCGGATTGCACTTCTTAAAGTTTGAGTGGACATTACAGTGCCCGAGTGCACGTACTTCGAGACGACCCAACCCAAAAAACCCGAGCCCACCTGGGTTGCCTTTGGTACACCTACGGCTCAGCCGTAGGTACACATGTGGCTAAATTGCCTATAAATTGAGGGCTTGGGCTGCCCATTTTGCAAGAGAAAACGGCGAGGAAGCCCTGCCTAATTTGCTCTGCACTCAACCCCATGCAGTGTACTTTCTCATTTTAAACACATGTGAGCTCATATATAGCCCTTTTGTACCTACAAAAGTCAGTGTTTACCCACTCTAAAGATATAGAAGTCTTCTTTGGCAGTCAACTGTAAGCCTTCTCACACACTTTAGAGTCTTTCTCTTCATCTCTACACACACCCTTCTTCACGTTGAGAGTCGTGTTACGTGCATTTGCCCGGACTTTGGTCCGTGGTTTTGTTTCAGTTTTTATATATATATATATTATATATATATATATATTTATATATATATTGACTAACATTATTGAGTTATGCCTTGATTGAGCCTAGACTTGATGCGGAGGCGTTTACTACTTTAATATATATACATTTATATATATATATATATATATATATATATATATTCTTGTGTGTCAAACTTTGTTCGATGAGCCTAGACTTGATGCGGGCGTTTACTCGCTATATATATATATATATATATATATATATATATATATATAGCGTGTGGTCGGACTCTGTTTGATGAGCTTGGATTTTACATCCATATGCGTTTACTCGCTTTATATATATATATATATATATATATATATATATATATATATATATATATATTTCGTCCCACCTGGAGTTTACTTCGTGGTGGTTGATCGCTTTTACAGCTTTATCTAAGTTACGTCCTGCCTGGAGTTTACTTCGTGGCAGTTGATCGCTTTGTACAACTTTATTTACATTTTATCCCGCCTAGAGTTTCCTTCGTGGAGGTTGATAGCTTTTACAGCTTTATTTATATTTTCTGATCCCCCATGGAGGTGTTTCGTGGTTGGTGATCATGTCTGTATATATATATTTACAGCTTTTATATATTATCTGCTTACTGCTTTCATACAAACTGCGGTATCTTGTGCTTTAGGAATCATTTGATCACAGATTGAAATTTATGGATCTAGATTCGGTTCCGTGATGGACATTTTCAGCTTTAAGCAGCTTGTAAATTATTCTGCGATGTCTAAATTTCCTCAAATGGTTTCCATACCCACGAGGAAGTCGGCATTATTTTGTACATTATTTTCGTACGGATGCCTCACATCTGTTAAATAAAATCAATCAAGCCGAACCCTTAATGAAATGGGAGTGTAAAAGGTCTGAATTACTATTGAGCATCAGGGTTTGAAAAGCCATTTTTTTTTATAAAACATCACTGCCATATCTTTCTTAAAACTTAATTTTTACATAAATTCAAACCCTGTGTATATAGGTGTGAACGAGGCCTCGTACTACTTCAAAATAACAGCACATTGACCCACACACACACATTCAGATAATAGTTTCTTGAAAAGAGGCAGTCAACGTGGTAACACGGATGTGTACACATACATATTAATGAGAAATATGAAGAAATGTGTACACATACATATTAAACATGCTACAAACAGCTGACATCCATTTTGCAGGATAAAATTCCTAAAATGGACACATCAAATAACATGTTATTATACACATTCCCTAAAGACTAAACTATGCAAGTCTTTCGCAGGGAACCAATCGGACCTACTACCCGGTCAAAGTCCAAAAAGGCAACAGGCCTATAGTCAATCATGTCGTCATCCGACTAGATTGAACTTAATCCAATTTCTCGCAAAGAATTCGACGGATTAAGCAAACAAATTACAGATTTGGATGTTCTACTCAAAGAATTACACCAGTCTACTAAGGGCAAAAAAATATCGTAGATGTTGAATCCTCCACACAAGGGGGAACCCAGGTCATTACAATACCTGAACTGCAGTTGGATACAACTAACAAAACTCATGATGCTACCCATTCCACTAGAGATCCATACACTAATGACATCAAAAAGAAAGTCCTCCAAATGGAAGAGACCCTTCGTGCTATCAAAGGAATTGGAACACACGGGAGTGTTTCATATGCTGATCTGTGTATTTTCCCTGGTGTTCATTATCCAGAAAAGTTTAAAACTCCTAACTTTGAAAAATATGACGGGTTAAGAGATCCTTACACACATTTAAAGGTGTTTATTGGAGAACTTGGATCTTATGCAGAGGACGAAAAGCTTAGAATGCAATTGTTCCAAAAAAGTCTAACTGGAGAAGCCCGATCATGGTACACAAGATTATACAATTCAAAGATCCATAGCTGGGAAGAGCTAGCACATGCTTTCCTCACTCAATACAGCTTTCAAACTCAGATGGCTCCTGATCGATATTAAATTAACAAGATCAAGAAACAGTCTAACGAGTCTTTCAGAGAGTATGCTCAAAGGTGGAGATGCCTGGCTGCCCAAGTTAGTCCTTCCATGACAGAATCGGAGATGGTCATGACTTTCATAGACATACAAGAAGCTCCGTTCTATGAAAGAGTTTTAGCCGGCATCGGCAAACCATTTTCTGAAATGGTCAAACATGGGGAGATGGCTGAGATGGGATTGAAGTCCGGAAAGATTCAAGACCTAGCTGCACTTTAAGTTGATGCTGATCACATCCAATCCGGAAATTATGGAAACAACCCCCCGAGGGTCCATAAAAAGAAAGAGGAAGATGATTCGCTGTACTACAGGGTCAAAAAGGCAATCAAAACATGCCTATTCAAAGGAGAAACTATACTCCTTTTAAAGCACAGTCTACGAACCCTCCAATACCAAAAGGTGGAGTAGTCAAATGCCCTCAAGTGTTTACACCCTTAGGGGATACCCTCGAGAACATTCTAACTCTTCTGACAACACAGAAGAAAATTACACATCTTCTTCCACCGACCAGCCCTAATGGACGGGGTTTCAATGCTGCTCGAAAATATGCTTATTATGCCGGGGCACCTGGACATGATACTCAAGATTGTTGGGCCTTGAAACACAAGATCCAGGACCTGATAGACAATGGGGAAATTGTGGTCACCAATCCTGATCAGCCTCACATTCAAGACAACCCTCTTCCTCAGCATAAAGAAGATTAGGTTAACATGATAAATTGGAGTAATGGACAGAATTCCAATTTCAGCTGTGAATCCTCCCAGACCCTCAAAGACGGTGATGACAAATGGGATTATGCCAAGTTCCAGTTCACAATGGAATGAAAGATAAAAGCTTTAGGCAAGCAAATTGAGCAATTGGTGGAACTGGTGACTTATCAGGATCAAGTGACACGTCAATTAATTATCCAGGAGCATGCCAGTCTCCTACCTCTTGTCATGAATATTCCATCGTCACTTTCAAAAAATGAAATGCTGAAAGACAAAGTGACAAAGAGAGCAAATGCTAAGGCCCGTCGGGATTTTGCCAACAAAAGAGAATTCACCTATTTGGGCCAACCTATGGAGGAAAGCCTTCATATGTTAATTAATGAAGGAAGGATCAGTTCCCTTCTACCTCCAATCAACCCCCGTTCAGGGTGGTATAACTCTGATGGAGTATGTCAATATCACTCTCAGTCTCGCGGTCACAGCACAGAAGAATGTTGGGCACTCCGCCACCTTATTCAAAATCTAATCGACAGTGGTGTCCTGCGCCTAGCGGACGACGATACTGTGTTACGTGGAAGTGAGAATTCAGGCCCTACTAAGTGGAAGAGTGTGGTAGCAGTCATATCCACTGAAACTTATGGGATTAATCAAACACTCACAATGCCAATAATTCAACTCAAGGGAAACAAAAATCCTTTGAAAGTGGCCGCTCCCGAGCTAATCAACTTGCCAAACAGAGCACAATATCCTATTGTTAGTTTGCGCAAGGTTCCATGGAATTATGGAGAAGGTAAAGGATCCACCTCACATACAACTGCTACAGTGTCGAAGGAAAATCCATTTTATCTTCCCCCACGGTTGATGAAGTCCACCACCAAATCAAAGGGGAAAATACCCATGGAGAAAATTGAAAAATTCCTCTGCACTATAGGTCATCATGAAGCTAAGGTGGTTTTAAGCTTGAGAGAAGCTCCACATCAGATTTCAATTTTGGACTTGGTCCTAACTTCCGAGAATCACTGGAGGGTCTTGTTGAAGGTTTTAGAAGAAGCCTATCTACCGACATCAGTGGATACGGAAAAATTTCAACATTTGGTTGATCACATTTTCAACAACAATGTGATATCCTTCAATGATGATGACATACCGCCCGAAGGGACCGGTCATTGCAAGCCGTTGCACATTGCGATCTTATCCTCCGGATACATGTTAGCTGGAGTCTTGATAGATGGAGGTTCCTCTCTAAATATTTGTCCATACGCTACCTTGGTGAAGATGAATATCAATCTCAACTGAATTCGGAGTAGCCATACTATCATCAAAGCTTTTGATAGAGCCCAGCGAAATTCAATCGAAGTAATTGAGCTGCCAATCAAAATTGGTCCTCACACATTCTGCGTATCTTTCCATGTGCTCAAGATAGATTCGGGATACAACCTGTTCTTGGGGCGACCATGGATTCATATGGTATTTGGCGATCCCCCTCCTCTTCTCACCAACGGTTGAAATACATTATCAACAATAGCCTGGTCATGGTTAATGCTGAACCAGAGTATCCTCAACACGGGGACATGCCATTCATCAATAAATGTTGAACCGGTCAGTTTTAATGCTTTGGAAATAAGCAATACCCAATACCATGCTATTGGAATGCCATTACCCGAACCCAAGATTTCTGCCGAGGTAATGTTGGCTACTCAAGAAATGATGTCATTGGGTCATAAGCCAAGACAAGGGCTGGGTAAAGATTGCCAGGGTATCAAGTACCCAATTGGATTAACCAAGCAGACTGGAACACCTAGGCTAGGCTATTCTGCCAGTTCTAGTCACAGGAATCCTCAAAAGCATCAGCAGATTCCTTCAGCTTCAACCATGCGGCGTGTATCTTCGCCTTCAAACTCGAGTCAAACAACCTCCTATAAAGGTGCCGGGTGATGTAATGGCTATGTTATTTCCCAAGCGGGTGCGAAGAAGGAGAAAGAAGTCTTTGTTCCAAATCCCCATGATGAAGAAGAGGAATAAAGAATCAAGCAAGACGTCATCCGAATGATGTCAGGCATACGCATCATCGTTCATGATGAGCATACCAACAGATATACCCCAGATGATGATTGCCCAGACATAATGGCCATCATTCGGGACAGGGAGGATGATGACAATCCCTCCATCGCTGCGGTCCACCCGGACATTGCCCTTACCAATTGGAACAACATTTCTTGCATTGATCGTCAAGGGTAAAATGGGAAGAAACTCTTTCTGCCCTGTAGATATAATAACTGCTTACTTTTCTGTACAACATTAGTAGTTTATTTTGCCAGTATATGCTAACATTGTGTATGATCAACACATTTCATATATACTAACTGAAAGCATATTTTGTTTCAGGACTCTGAGTTTAGATGTACATGTACTTGCTGATACGGTGCCTCTTCTCCACAATGATTGTACCTTCGATGTAGAGATGAATTCAGCCTTGATGGATATACAGGATAACATTGAGGTGCCTCCAGAAATTCAAGAATGGGTCAAGGACAAACCTAAACCTAACCTTGATCAAACCACTTCTTTCAATCTCGAAACCTTAGAAAGCCCTAAGTTATTCCAGATTAGTTCAGACCTTAACCCAAACCAACGGAATGATATGGTTACACTATTAACCCAGTTCCAGGATGTGTTTGCATGGTCTCATGAAGACATGGAGGGTTTGTCCACTGACATTGTCCTTCATCGCCTTCCCATCAAAGAGAGATTTAAGCGATTCAAGCAAAAGCTCAGGCGATTGAAACCTGAGTGGAGTTTAAAGGTGAAAGAAGAAATTGTGAAACAATTTCAAGCTGGCATCATTATGGTGTCTACATATCCTGAGTGGATATCCAACATCGTGCCCGTACCTAAACCTGGAGGGAAGGTGAAAGTTTATGTGGATTACCGGGACTTGAACAAAGCTTGCTTAAAAGATAGCTTTCCCGTGCCATTTATCCACATTCTCATTGATAATACTGCGTGATACGACATGTACTACTTTGCTGATTGCTTTACGGGGTATCATTAGATCATGGTTGCTGACGAAGATCGTGAGAAAACTGCTTTCATCATGCCTTGGGGAACCTTTTGCTATAGACGGTTGTCATTCGGCCTCATTAATGCCGTAGCCACCTATCAACGAGCTATGATGGCTCTTTTCCACGACTCAATGCACAAAGAGATCGAGATCTATGTGGATGACATCATTGTCAAGTCCCGAAAGGAGGATGACCATATAGACCATCTCAGGAAGTTGTTCAATAGGTTGCGTAAGTATAACTTGAAGTTGAATCCAGCTAAATGCGCCTTTGGTGTTAAATCAGGCAAGTTGCTAGGATTTCTAGTCAGCCACAAAGGGATTGAGCTGGATCCTGCCAAAATCCAAGCCATCACAGAAATGCCCATTCCTCATACAAAGAAGGAAATACGGGGATTTTTGGGAAGCATCAACTTCATTAGCAGGTTTATCTCCCAACTCACGCGACAACTTTGTGAGCCAATCTTCAAGCTATTAAGGAAGAACTCCTCCATGAAATGGAATGATGAGTGTCAAAAGGCCTTCCTCACAATCAAGAAACAGCTAGTCAAAGCTCTCGTGTTGGTACCACCCAGGGATGATGTTCCCCTGTTCATATACCTGTCCATAAGGGACAATGCCATGGGCTACATGCTGGGACAGAAGGACGATAGAGGCCAAGAATGAGCTATCTATTACCTCAGCAAAAGGTTCAGCAGCAGTGAACATAAGTACACTCTGATCGAAAAGACGTGTTGTGCTTTAGCATGGGCTTCCATGAGATTACAGCATTATCTCCATGGTCACACAACCCATCTCATATCCCGCGTGGATCCTCTCAAATACGTGTTCAATAAACCCATGTTAAATTGCCACCTGTCCAGATGGGAGTTGATCTTACAACAATTTGACATCGTATATGCGACTCAAAAGTCCATCAAAGGTCAAGGAATTGCGGATCGGTGGCCGCACCACCTTGGGGATTTCAAACCTTTGGAAACATATTTCTCGATAAAAGAGTAATGTGATCAATGACACCATCGATGACGATCGCGCCAATCATGGAAGATGTATTTTGATGGAGCTATTAATATGGAAGGTTACGGAGTGAGCGTTCTAGTATCTCTGCACGGGGAGCGATATCCGTCGCCATCAAATTCGTTTGTCAGCACCAATAATACGGTTGAGAATGAAGGCTGTCTCATGGGGCTAAAACTTGTCCGTTTCATAGGCATCAAGCGGTTAACTGTCTTTGGAGATTCAAAGTTGGTAATCAGGTAATCCACCAGAATCTATCAAACCAAGGAGCTACATTTACTGCCTTACCATCGGCAGGTTTTGAAGATGGTCTTGGAGTTCGAAGAAATCTCCTTTCTACACGTTCCTCATAATAGGAATGACTTTGCGGACGCATTAGCAACTTTGGCCTCCTTGATTTGCATATCAGACAAGGAACACTTGCCAAGCGTCACAATTTCCCTGCACAAGGCCCCAGCCAATGGGAACTACGTTGGAGAAGTATCGGATGAGCTACCTCCCATCCAACATCCTTGGTATCAGCATATCAAGGAATATCTACGAGATGGATCTACACCCGCTGAGGCGAGCACGACTGAGAAAAGGCGGATCCATCGACTTGCTATGAAATTCTACCTGAGTGGAGATGCGCTCTATAAAAGAGATGCAGGACTAGGTCTCCTCAAATGTTTAGACAAAGATCAAGCCCAAAGGTTTATTGATGAAATCCGTGGCAGAGTCTGTGGCCCCCACATGTGTGGCCCCCTCCTTGTCAAGAAAGTCCTCAAGATAGGACATTACTGGCTATCTCTCAAAGCTGATTGTAATGACCACGTCAGGAGATGCTATCAGTGCCAGATTCATGGGAATGTTATCCACACCCCTCCAAGGGAACTCCACAATATGAGTTCACCTTGGCCCTTCTCAATGTGGGGAATGGATGTTATCGGGCCCATTGAGCCTAAAGCCAGTAATGGTCATCGATTTATCTTCACCATGATCGACTACTTTACCAAGTGGGTAGAAGCAGCCTCCTTCCTCAGGGTTACTAAAGAAATCATCATTGCTTTCATCATAAACAATATCGTTTGTTGATATGGACAACCAAAGGTGATTGTGTCAGACAATGCCAAGAACCTCAACAATAAAATGATGGAGGAATTATGCAGTAAATTCCACATCAAACATCTTAACTCTGTCATCTATCGTCTGAAGATGAACGATGTTGTTGAAGCTGCTAACAAAAACATCAAGAAGATTATGCAAAAGATGTCCGCCAACCACAAAGATTGGCCTAACATATTGCCTCTTACTCTGTTAGCCTATCGATCCTCAATGCGCACTTCCACTGGGGCCTAAACTCCTCCCAAATAGGAGATTCAGCGACCATCTAAGTTGCGGTGATACCTTAAAGAGCAACACCAATCCATAAGAGGTGGAATTAACTAGGCTTCTCCTAAATAGAAGTACTGGCGACCATCTGTGGTGCGGTCAATCTCAGAGAGGAAAGCCATACTCCTTTCCATATTTCCATACAAAAACCAGTCCCAAGACACCATAGATGGTAGGGATACACAGAGATCGATGATCCATTCTGAACTATCCAGAGACAACTCAATGTCCATCCACCCAGGAGGAATTCAGAAAACATCAAGACCAAAAGCCCTGAAGCAGTAGGCAAAATATCAAGCAAATAGCAAGGCATATCTATAAGGGAAGTGATCCAAAAATATATTTCCCTGTCATATATATAATGCTGTTTGATGTATACAATATAAATTGTACATGAAAAAATGGCTAAGCTAGTCTGTGCAGGAAAATACAAGATCATCTACAATTCAGGGTATATGCGAGCTAGCAAGCCCAACATGGCGTCCATCTCAGAAGATGGAGGTGAAGCTGTGGTCTGTTGTACGAGAATATCCACACGACCCAACAGATCTGCAGCCATCTGCATGGTGACCATATGATCATCAATATATGTGCTCATCTCTGCGATCATGCCGGTGGTAAGGGACCTCACGACGATCTTATCTCGTGATGGCTACATCCCGGCGGATATACTTGATATCCGCTCAACTATCACTGCATCTCTAGCTGATCTAGCCTCATCTCACTCAACAACAGCGATATCTCTGTGAGCTAATGCCTCGTCTCTCTCTAATAGAGCTGCGTCTCTCCCATCAAAGGCAGTCAACATCATAGATTGAGCCTGATCTCTCTCAAAGGTCATCAGATGAAGACTCTGCTCTAGGTACTATGCTGAATGATGAATCACCACAGTACTGGTACTAGGAGAATCCGAAAGAAATGCTGGCAACCCAGCAGCGAGCTCCTCCTCGATGTATGAATCGATGTCCTCCATGGGCTCTACATCATCGGACTCTATATCCGGTACTGTGGACACTACCGCAACCGATAAAATCTCTATCTCCGTCCATGCGGAATACTCTACAAAACAACCCAGATGACTGACAGACAAAGCAGCTATCTTACGCTGATCCCAATAAGCATACACACGGGATCGGTCCTCTGCTGAGAGATATCGAGAAGCTGAACGCTGACCTATCGCCCCCTCGAAATGATGAAAATCCTGGAACTGGTCAAACTGTAACATCACGACCAGTGGATGATAAGTAGTCATGCCCCTCAAACCAACCACGGGGAGGTAATGAAGCTTTATGGTGAGCTAAGCCCCGAATAGGCAATATGCTGAATGGATCTCTGATATATGCCAAAAATGTGGACCAGGATAGAGCATCTATACACTCCGATGGCTGGAAGGAGTATGACATAGCTACATCATGGGTGAAGCAATATACATGTTGTCTAAAGGTACCAATCGATCTCAAGTGTGACATAAACCACACATATAGCATGAGCGAACTCCCAGTGAACACTCCTGTCGGATAAGTGCAACAGTAGAATGCTGACCGCAGGGTCTCTGCTACAATCATAGGTACAATGGTACAATCCTCTCTAAGAGCTCTCACAGCAATGATGACACCAATGTCTATCTCGTCAATGTATCGTGGTATATAGACATACTGACGATCGCATACGCTTGACGATACATCAACCACGCCAAACGCCAGTGATCCTCTGGTACGGTGAAATCTGCGGAATAACGTGAATAGCTATCCTCCGAGCCAAATATGTCACACAGAAAATGCTGGGATATCATGTGACCCGATGTCAGCTCATCCTGCACTACTCTGCACCGCAATCCAGTGAGTGTCATGAACCGTCTACTCATGTCTCCCAAAGCCATATGCACGCAAGGTCTGTCTAAAGGCAGCATCGTCAATCGTGCATACTCCACTAGAGTAGGAGTCAACTCATGGGTTTCGAATTGGAAAACCTACCTATCCGGTATCCAATGCTCTAGCATCCCGTCTACAAACCCTGTGGGAACCTAAAACATCAATAAAGTCATGGTATGTTTAGCAAATGATCTACAGTCACCCTGTCTGGTGGTGACATGCTATCATACCACGATCGCATAGCCAATGCCACCAATGATGGTGGGGTATGATCTATACGGCTAACTATTGAAGAAGACATCTGTGCGGGCCGTGTCATAAGGTCATCCAGGAGTCAATGTCGAATATCTCTGAATATACATACAGATGCATAACATGATACATGCATAGCAGATAATAGATGGCAATATAATATAGGGAATGGAAAAAAAACTGTGCATACATTCCTAAGTATATCATCATCTAATATATCATCTCTGTATAGCTACAAATACATGGAAATGGGGCACAGATGCCCTACTACTAACAGAGGCCTATCAAAGGATATAGCGAGAATGGGGTACAGCCACCCAATATCTAACAGAGGTCTATCAAAAGATATAACGAGAATACACATTAGAAGAAGACCAAGGTGTCGATGTCAACATCATCAATCATGTCCACCTGATGTAACTCCTCTTGAGTCACTGGATCTCTATCAACAGGGATGTCAGGCCTATATAGAGGAGGATCTGCTTGTGGGAAAAAACCGAATGGGTCATCGAGGGGCGGTACTTTGAGTTGGAAGGAACAAATGAATCCGCCTCTGCTTTGGATCTACGCCCAAATCTTGGGATAAATACATGTGCTGGTCCAACTGCCGGGTCAAACTATCAATCTAGGTCATATGAGTCGGATCTCGGACACAAGCTATCAATCCGTCATCATCAAGGATCACGGAACCATATCCCCATAAAGCTGTGTGGGCGCGGATTTGGGCTCCAATGGTGCGAGGGACCACCACCGCTAGAATGTCTCACGGAGTACATGGACCCTCGACAATGCAAAATCACAACCCCCAACAATGGGATATCGGTGATGGGTGATCGCGATCATGTGCCAATGGCGCTGGCGGAAGGCAAGATCGGCATCTGGATCTCCCCCATGGTGCTCCTAATAGCACGCGCTCTCTAAATAGAGCTCCCAGCCTCCATCTGTGAAGAGAGGAACTCTCCTGGTGGAAATCAAGTACTCGACTCCAGTCGGGTACCCATCCTCAAAGCCGATGGTCAAGTGTTCCCCTGAATAGGGAATCCATGTGATGGTATCAGCTCTCAGCAACTCCAGCTGCATACGACAGTGAGTGAAACCCTCAGCTACAAGGACCTCCGTCAAAATGGAATGATGCCATCGTCGTCCTCGTGGATAGGTATCTAAACCTAACACACTCATCGGACGCAAGCATGGGAGCCTCTCATAGGCCCAAAACTGCCAACACAATGGCAAAATATCTGCTATCAGTAAACACTCTTAACCTATAAATGGGAAAAGATAAAGAAATACTCACCAACAGAAATGGGTAAAATCTAAGCCAAGCCTCGGTCAAACCCTCTGAGCGCGTACGCATGCCCCGGAGGAAATAGGCAAAGGTATAGGAGCCCCAATCATACTCTCCAATATGGTCCACATCACGCGTGGCGCTGATCAAAGCGAAAGACACCGTGGAAGAGTTATCTGCTATGAAGCAACCTCTAATGATCATCAGGAAAAATCGCCGCAGAATGCGATCCCTGATTCTGACATCATCAGGCATGGGCTCACTAAAGCCCACTCATAGCATCTACGCTCAAAGGACCTGAACGGACAGTCTTGTCTTTTGAGCGCCTCCGCCAAAACTCCTAACAAGGATCTCACGGCAGTAGGGGGTAATATTCGCCATGCAAGGCACTGGCTCCCCTCCAAACTCCATACCTGTGATAAATCGCCAATTCATAGGCGTCATCATCACCTCACAATCCAGCAGATTGAGTGACTGAGTCTGATGAAACCATCGCTTAATCAATGCCCTGAGGTAACCCCAGGGACAATGACGGAGAAGGATGGAGAAGAATGCCTCGAATCCCCACTCATGCACTACCGTTCTATAGTCAGGATGAAGCGCTTGGTACATGGAGTGAATGCTGAATCAGTTCCCTCGAGGATGTATGAAGCCCGGAACCTGCATGAAATGCAGATCAACATCAGAACCCTTTAATCCTCATCAACAGGAAAGAAGGAAGATCAAAGTCTAACGCCATACCTCGTTAGCATGCAAATACATCGATGGATGTCTGCTCAAATCACCCAACAGCTCTGGGTTTGCCACCTGAATATAAGGTAGCTCCCTACGAGGAACAGGTGCAGTAGGAGCGGGATCCTCAATCAAAATATCCTCCTTCACGTCCTCAACGTCTCGCACGTCTTCCTGGACTGGACGAATCACGGCCTCCACCAATCGAAGAGGTTGTCTCACAGAGCGGGGACGAAGCACTTCAAAAGCCCTCCTCCGTATACTAGAAGTGGTCCTGTGGGAACTGCTCGGCTGATCCAAATCCATAAATATCTGGACCACAAGTCTCCAAATCACTTCAGAAAGGGTGTGGTATTTCCTTACCTGGAGCTTTCTAAAAAGCATTTATGACTATATGCATGCATGCATTTACTTTAACATATAATAGAGTTAAAATGCCTGACTACCCAATGCCTACATTTTGGAAAAATTTGCCAAAGTCCCCTTTGAAAATAGGACTATCCACATGCACATAGGCATGTCTAGGTGGTCATAAAGTAGCACACCTGCCCCAAAGTCATATACATAATATATGCATTAAAAATTAAAATCATACATGCATAAGGTTAACCTCAATATCAGGAGTACTTGGCCTTTCTACCTTTGCTCATTGGACCTCAAATAGGAAAAAAAATAGCAGAAAAAGGTGCCAATTTGACTGTATCAAAAGTCAAATTTTTTCACATCATTATGTTCAGCATGGTTTAATACTAACATTTACTATGCTGAATATTTTTTATCAAGTCATTTGTGCATACATAATCACTACTATGTGTTTAGATGCATTTCATGCTATAACTTGAAATCCAACGAATAAAAACTGGAAAAAATACATGCATACGTTACCAGGATAGTGTAGAACACTTTCACGGTGACAGAATTTGCAGAAAATAGCCCAAACTCAGCAGATCTGAAGGAGGCTCGCGGATTTCTCTTCGCGCGACAAGTTGAAAATGACTTGTGTTGCCAACCTACTTGAATTTATCATCGCGATTAGTCAGCGAGCTCACTATGGTACTGTAACGTGAAGTGAACTGTGGCACCCTATGTGGGTCCCACCTCCGGCTCGGTCCGATTCGAGTTCTGAAAGGAGTTCTTGCGGACTAGAAAGGTCAAATTGGTAAAAAAAAGCACGCGATCGAAAGCAAAACAACATACTGATCACGGCCTTCTTAGATGAAACTTTGAGTCTGTACATCACTCATTGGTAGTCACCTAAACACGAGGTATACTCTGCCAATGATCTCATTTGTTACAAACCAAATCTGGCAATACCTTATGCAGTCCGATCTTTCGCCAATTAAGGTCGTTACCTAAGTATATCCCGACGGGTTCTAACGTAGATCTCGACGGGGTTACTAACGTGAAGCCCCAAGCCGGGGAAGTTACAACGCAGATGTTCGTTGATATACGTCGTGAAGGTCAAGAAGCCTTGACGTTGTCTTGGATGATAGCAATTAAACCTGTGACGCCCCCAAAATTAGGTATACATCACCCATCTTGGGTCGCCACTTACATGGTTCAGAATTTAAATGCAACTTATTAACATAACTGCGTGTACAATACGACATAAAGCGTGAGTTTAAATACAAATATAAATCTACTAGATATTATACAAACTCAAAAAAAGTCCTCATTACAATTATTATCACACTATTTCACGAGAATAGTGAGGACTACTAATGCTATCTTCGGGACCATCACTCGTTTCCCGACTCGTCGTCCCGGCTATATTCTCATTTCACGAGAGAACAAGCGGTGAAAGAAAGGGTGAGCTCAACTAGCCCAAGAAGAAATATTATGACTAAGATAATGCGAGAATAAATTATCAATAGTCTTCAACAATGTTAAAGCGATAAAATACAATAGACAACCGGTTTAAGCTGCGGTAGAATAAGCAATCCATTAAAAGAGTCAAGTAGAAAATAAAGTCTACTATCTTTTAGGTTTTAAAAGGTTTTTCATCATTTGTTTATAGTCGTGAGACTCATCTTTAATAAATATTCCACATCATCGAATCACCCCGCTTTTCGGCCGAGGATATTCTTTAGTATCATGACCACAATTATTCATGCACTACGGGCCAAGAATATTTGTTATTCATTAATGGTCATGATCATGCCAACAACTCATCCATCAATGCACTACTGACCCATCGAGGATTTTTATCACATCATTTGTAACATTACGGTCATGATTACACCGAATAGTCTCTCGGTCATAATCATACCAAGTCCATCTATGCACCATGAGGCCATGAGATGACTTTCAAAAAAAATATTAACATGAGGATGATGACAATGATATAAGAATTCAATAAAACAAGTTCAAGAATTATTTTATCCGAGAATTATTAACGTCCAAATTGTCAACATGATCTTTGTTTTGTAGAGTAAAATTCAAGAATGATCGGAAGAATATTTCCATGAAAAGATCTTTGGATGAAACGCAAATATCAAGGATATTCTACTAATTTCATGGAGTATAGAAGTCAAAGTTTTAACTAATTGGGTATAATAAAGAATGGAATAACAAAAGAAATCACCATACATGCGGTACTTGCGCCAGGCGAAGTTATTCAACAGAATAATAATAACGGAACCGAGTCGGGTGAAATTCACGCAAGCAGGATGTTCCAACGAGAATAATAAAGATGGAACCGGATCCGGTGTAAAAACACAGATAGGATATTCCAATGAGAATGATAAAGAGCGGAACCGGTCGGTGTAAAACACATGCATGTGATGTTCCAACGAATAATAATAAAAAGCGGAACCGGTCGGGTGTAAAACACATGAGCGCGAGGATGTTCCAACAGAATAATAATAAAGGCGGAACCAGTTAAAGGTGTAAAACACATGTACATGATGTTCCAATGAATAATAGAAGAATGTCACCAAGTATATAGTAAACCGGCGTATCTGAGTTATTCCAACGAATAATAATAAATGGAATAACAACAGTTCTCTTCATGAATAAGAAAGAATAACACCCCTTACTTTTGGTAGGAGATTGAAATCTGCAAAGCGGTGTAGTAACAAAATACTCTTCTTCTTTCTCTCTTATTCTCTATATTTTCTCTCTCTATAGCTTGAATGAATTAAGTGAAAATAATGAAGCCCTAGGCCTCTATTTATAGAAGATTTCTAGCTTAGCACTTTTCTTAGTGTGAAAAGGCAAGTGGCTTGAGCGACTAATGATGTGAAAAGAAAAGTGGTTTGGACGTCTGTAATGTGAAGCGACAAGTGGTTCGACGCTTGTAATGTGAAGCGACAAGTGGTTCGACGTCCGGTAAAGGTAATTACTATTAACGAAGGTAAATACTATTGATGAAGGTAAATACTATTCACAAGGGTAACTACTATTGCGAAGGTAATTACTATTGACGAAGGTAAATATTATTCACAAGGGTAACTACTATCTATTGTGAAGGTAATTACTATTGTGAAGGTAAATACTATTCACAAGGGTAATTACTATTGTGAAGGTAATTACTATATGACGAAGGTAAATACTATTGATGAAGAGACTCTTAGATGATGACATATATGAGCCCCCATAAAATAATCAAACTTACCACAAATCATTTTATTTTTCATCAACAATTATTAATCATTTATAACTTGTCGTCTCAATTATTGATTTAATACTATAACATATTATACAGATGATACTGTGACAATAATTGAATCAATAATATAATAGATATGATGTAGCAATTACTGTAGCAATAATTGAGCATAGCTGAGTGACTTCTCACGTAAGCATCAATAATCAATACCGTGTGCTACTATGCAACAACGCCAGACATATTCTTTTTTTTTACCATAGGGTAGCTCAAGCAGTTTTAACGGTAACACCTCCGTAGTTATTTTTATAAAATATTTTGTCGTTTTCTCAATCAAACAATAATTTTGTTGTTGGGTCCACCAATGATTGAGCCGTTGTACGAATATTCCCTAACAAAAAGAATATTCCCCGACCAAACGAATATTTTATAACAACTTGCATACTTTGCAAAATTTATAAATATTACCCACAACTATAACATTATATCAAATTTATTCCATAATATTTAAAAATAATATTTATAGAAAAATTCATCTTTATTTATAAAAGTTGGGGTCTTACAACCTCCCTTCTTATGAAATTTCATCCTCAAAATTAGAGTGCATTACCTGGTATGTCGAAGAGGTAAGGATACCTTGATTTCATTTTGATTCTAACTCCCAAGTCATTTCCTCAACATCGTGGTTCCTCCACAAAACTTTTACTTGAGGTATAACCTTGGGGCGTAGAATATGTTCCTTCTTATCAAAATTTGAACAAGAACCTCTTCATACGTCAAATCTTCCGCTATTTAAATAGGTTCTAACTCAATAATATGGTTCGGGTCTTTCACATATTTACGTAACATAGATATGTGAAAAGCGTTATGAACACGAGACATATTTGGCAGAAAGCGAGTCTATAGGCCACAGTTCCTACTCGATCGAGGATTAAAATGGACCGATGAATCGAGGTTAAGTTTTCCTCTTTTTCCAAATCTTGTAACTCCTTTCCATGGAGCAACTCTTAACAACACATGATCTCTATATCGAATTCCACGTCCTTTCGATGAAGATCAAGATAACTCTTTTATCGATTTTGTGAGGTTTTTATCGTTGTCGGATCGTTTGAATCTTTTCCGTAGTCATCATACGTACCAACTCCGATCCCAACAACATTGCTTCACCCACCTCATCCCAAAGATCTCGAGAAACGACACTTTCTTCCATACAATGCTTGAATGGAGCCATGCCAATACTTGCTTGATAAGCTGTTGTTGTAGGAAAACTCCACCAATGGTAAGAACTTGTCCCAACTCCCTTGAAATCAAGGACACAGAGTCTTAATAGATCTTCAAGAGTTTGAATAGTCCTCTCCATTGTCCGTCCGATCGAGGATGATGATATGCCGAAGCTAAATCGTAAGTCTGTGCCCATAGCTTTTTGCAAACTAACCCAAAATCGTGAAGTGAATCTTGGGACTCGATCGGAAACTATGGATACCGGCATACCATGCGACCTTACAATCTGTTTTTATGTACATACTGAGCAAGGCGTTCAAGTGTATAAGTTTCTCGACGCAGAAGAAATGAGAAGACTTGGTCAATCTATCAACAATGACCCAAATCGCATCAATGCCTTGAGAAACCTTAGGAAGACCCCAGAATTGAAATCCATGGTAATGTGCTCCCACTTCCATTCTAGAATTTCAAGTGGTGGAAATGGACCTTTTGGTACTTGATGCTCGCTTTAACTCGTTGGCAAGTTAGACACCTTGAGATAAACAATAATATATCTCTCTTCATATTGCTCCACCAAAATGTATGACGAATATCATGATACATTTTGGTACTCCTAAGATGGATTGCAAATGGTGTGTTAGACGCCTCCATCATGATATTATACTTTAAATCGTGGTCGTTAGGAACACAAAGTCCGGAATTGACTCAAGTATTCCTTCTTCATCGATTCTTGCTTTGGCATAGCACCTTCTTGTACTTTCTTCTCATCATCGCATCGACTCCGGGTTTGTAGCGAGCGGCTTTAACTTTATCGATTAAAGTCGGTTCTACTCGTATACTCGCTATCATCATATCGTCCACGAGTCTTTAACTCTATCTCCATCCTTTGTAAGTCACACAAAATGGGCCTTTGCGTTGACAATATCGCACTTTTCGTATATGATTTTTTTACTCAATAAATCGCCTACCACGTTCGCTTTTCGAGGATGGTATTGGATGGTATGATCATAATCTTTCAATGATTCAAGCCAACGTCTTTGTCGCATGTTGAGTTCCTTTTGAGTGAAGAAATATTTGAGGCTTTTATGATCCGTAAAGATCTCCACATTCTCCCCATACAAGTAATGCCTCCAAATTTTAAGTGCAAAGACAACATTTGCTAACTCTAGATCATGAGTAGGATAATTCCTCTCATATTCTTTGAGTTATCACGAGGCATAGGCTATAACTTTTCCATGTTGCATAAGAACACATCCCAACCCTTTGCTGGAAGCATCATTGTAGATGACAAATCCCTCCAAGAGCGGATGGTATTGTCGAGCAGTCTTTGAAATAAGTCTCCTCTTGAGTTCTTGAAAACTCTTCTCACATTCTTTGCTCCAACCGAACTTTGTATCTTTCCGAGTCATTTGAGTCGATGGAGTAGCGATTCGAGAAAATCCTTCCACGAATCTCCGATAATAACCACTAAACCGAGAAAGCTACGTACTTCGATTCCATCGATTTAGGTTGTTCCCGACTTTGAATAGCTTGATCTTTCTTTGGGTCAAGCGGATATTCCATGACTTGATACCACGTGCCCAAGGAATGCTACTTCTTCTGCCCGAACTCACATTTCTTCAACTTGGCATAAAGCTTATATTCACGAAGCTTTTGGAGTGTCGACCTCAAGTGTTGCTCATGATCTTCACGGCTTTTGGAATAAATAAGGATGTCATCAATAAAGGCGACCACAAAGTGATCTAAATATTCCTTGAATACTCGGTTCATCATATCCATGAAGGTAGTAGAGGAGCATTAGTCAATCCAAAGGACATGACTAGGAATTCATAATGCCCGTACCGAGTTCTGAAAGCCGTCTTTGGAATGTCAGCGGTTCTAATCTTCAATTGGTGATATCCGGAACGAAGATCAATCTTTGAAAAGAATTTGGCTCCTTGCAACTGGTCAAACAGGTCATCAATACGTGGCAATGGATACCTATTTTTGATGGTGACATGATTCAACTCCCGATAATCAATACAAAGTCGCATACTTCCATCTTTCTTCTTCACGAATAGAACAAGAGCACCCCAAGGAGAAGTACTAGGACGAATAAAGCCAATGTCTAACAATTCCTGCAGTTGGGTCTTTAACTCCTGAAGTTCAATAGGAGCCATTCGATATGGGGCTTTGGAAATAGGTTTTGTACCGGGTTCAAGGTCGATACAAAATTCAATTTCACGCTCTGGGGGTAGGCCAGGAAGTTCTTCGGGGAATACGTCAGGAAATTTATTAACAATAGAAATATCGTTCAAAACTGACGTATTTTTGTTTAAATCTGTGACATGAGCTAAGAAAGCTTGACATCCGTTTTTCAATAAACGAATAGCTTTATGGCTTGAGATGACCGTGATTGATTTTAATGGTTTGGTCGTTTGAATTTGTATAATAGGTTGATTAGGAATATGAAAGCTAACAACCTTACGAAAACAATCAATTTTTGCATGATAAGTAGTTAACCAATCAATCCCTAGAATCACGTCAAATGCAAGTATTTTTAATGAAATAAGATCGACAGGTAATGTGAGGTACCGATTTGAACCAAACAAGACTTATAAGCAAGTGGATGTAATGAAGGTTTCTCCCAACGGAGTTTCCACAGATAAGTCAAAGTCTAATTTCTCCGAGTCAAATTTAATCGATGGCGCAAGTAGGAGAAATAAAAGAATGGGTAGAACCGGTATCAAATAAAGTATAGACTTCATTAGAGTTTATGATAAGCTTACCCGTGATGACCTCATTCGGATTCCTTGCTCTTTGGGAGGTCACAACAAACGCTCTCCCTTGCACTCTAGGTTTTGAATTTTACGGGATGGCCTTTGGTGCCTCCATCCTAGCTGAATTTGTCTTGATGAAACAACAAAATCGAGCTAAGTGACCTTCTCTTCCATAATTATAACATGCTTTGACTAAGACATACTTAATTTGGTGATGTGTCCTCTCCTCCGCATTTGAAGCATATGATAGGTGGTCTTTCTCCTTCCTTAACAATGGGTCTTTGGTCTTGACGTCTTTCCATCATTGTTGAATCTATGTTTCTTGAAATGTCCATTCTTATTGTTTTGTACGATTACCACCGAAGTGGTTACCATATCTGGCCTGTTGATTCCCTCCACGCTTGTTGTCACCACTTCGATGACTACTCTCGCTGGTATTATAATTTTGCCGGCTGCTCTCTTTTAGTTGCGTTGACTCATTATCGCGTTCCACTAACTGAGCCCTATTTACAACATCTGAATACAAACACAGTTTATGAGAAATAAGATGTTGACGTATCTCCGGCTTCAAACCTCTTAAAAACATTCGCGCCATTCTCTCTTCATTATCCACCAAGTGGGATGCAAACCGTGATAACTCCACAAATTTTGCCTCGTATTGCGACACGGTCATATTGTTTTGTTCCAACTTGATAAACTCCACCTCCTTCATGTGGCGAATACTTTCGGGAAAGTATTTGTCGTTGAATAACTCTGGAACTTCTCCCAAGATATCTTGAAGACAAGGAGTTGAGTACGTTTCTGGATTCCCACCGATAATTTGCCTCTCCGCCGCAACATAAAGGCGTGAAAGGAACCTTTTGCTCTCGGAGCATCCCAAGACATCAAATATCTTGGTAATCTGCTTTATCCATGCTTCCGCTTGAAGTGGTTTTGGCTCTCCCTTAAACTCCGGTGGTCCCAGCTCCTTTAATTGTTTAGCGGTGACCGCCCGAGAGTTTTCCGTGTTTCCACCTACGTTTTGGATGAGTCGCTCTACTTTCTTTGTTGCATAAATTGCATAAAGCCTCGAACATTTGATCATTCATCATTTGGTCAGTGTTGTTATTTGCATGAGGATTATCGCCTTCCTAATGCACATTATCCTGATTATTGATATGTGGTGAATCAACGATCGCCTGCGCTCCATTGCTATTCTCAACATTCTCAGATGTCATTTTCAGATACTGCCACAAAACAAAAGGTTAATTGACATGTAACAAATTATCCCTATCTTCTGACCAACCAATAAAATAGCACATAAACTTAGGTAGGTCATACTAGCGAAGGTATTCCCGTCTCTCCCCTCCTAGTACTATTCTCACATTTTAACCGGGATCATATCCCTAAGCTTTGATATGCTGTTGTGTGACGCCGCCAAAATCGGGTATACATCACCCATCTTGGGTCGCCACTTACATGGTACGTAATTTAAATACAACTTATTAACATAAGCATAGGTGTACAATACGACATAAGCGTGAGTTTAAATACAAATATCGTCTACTAGATATTATACAAACTCAAAAAAAAAGTCCTCATTACAATTATTATCACACTATTTCACAGAATAGTGAGGACTACTAATGCTATCTTCAGGACCATCACTCGTTTCCCCGACTCGTCCCAGCTATATTCTCATTTCACGAAGAGAACGGTGAAAGAAAGGTGAGCTCAACTAGCCCGGAAGAAATATTATGACTAAGATAATGCAGAATAAATTATCAATAGTCTTCAACAATGTTAAACTGATAAAATACAATAGACAACCAGTTTAACTACAGCGGAATAAGCAATCCATTAAAAGAGTCAAGTAGAAAATAAAGTCTACTATCTTTTAGGTTTTAAAAAGGTTTTTCATCACTGTTTATAGCTGAGACTCAGCTTTAATAAATATTCCACATCATCGAATCACCCCTGCACTACGGCCAAGGATATTCTTTACTATCATGACCACAATTATTCATGCACTACGGGCCAAGAATATTTGTGTATTCATTAATGGTCATGATCATGCCAACAACTGTCCATCAATGCACTACGGCCACTGAGGATTTTTATCACATCATTTGTAACATTACGGTCATGATTATCGAATAGTCTCGGTCATAATCATACCAAGTCCATCTATGCACTACTGAATACGAGATGACTTTCAAAAAAATATAAACATGAGGATGATGACAATGATATAAGAATTCAATAAAACAAGTTCAAGAATTATTTTATCCAGGAATTATTAACGTCCAAATTGTCAACATGATACTGTTTTGTAGAGTAAAATTCAAGAATGATCAGAAGAATATTTCCATGAAAAGATCTTTGGATGAAACGCAAATATCAAGGATATTCTACTAATTTCATGGAGTATAGAAGTCAAAGTTTTAACCAATTTGGGTATAATAAAGAATGGAATAACAAAAGAAATCACCATGCATGCGGTGCCGACAGGCGAGTTATTCCAACGAGAATAATAATACGAGAATCAGTCGGTGAAATTCACACGCAAGCGAGGATGTTCCAACGAGAATAATAAAGATGGAACCCGATCCGGTGTAAAACACACGGATAGGATATTCCAACGAGAATGATAAAGGCGGAACCAGTCAGGTGTAAAAACACATGCATGACGGATGTTCCAACAAAATAATAATAAAGAGCAGAACCGAGTCCGGTGTAAAACACATGATGGCAGGATGTTCCAATGAATAATAATAAAGGCGGAACTGTGTAGGTGTAAAACACACAGAGCAGGATGTTCCAAATGAATAATAGAAGAATGTCACCAAGTATAGGTAAAGCACAGTATGAGGTTATTCCAAGAATAATAATAAATGGAATAGCAATAGTTCTCTTCATGAATAAGAAAGAATAACACCCTTACTTTTGGTAGGATATTGAATCTTTGTGAGCGATTGTAGTAATAAAAATACTTCTTCTTTCTCTCTTATTCTCTCTATACTTTCTCTCTCTATAGCTTGAATGAATTAAGTGAAAATAATGAAGCCCTAGCCTCTATTTATAGAAGATTTCTAGCTTAGCACCGCCGTGTGAAAAGGCAAGTGGCTCGACGACTAACGATGTGAAAAGAAAAGTGGTTTGGCGCTTTTGTAATGTGAAACGACAAGTGGTTCGGACGCTGTAATGTGAGACGACAAGTGGTTCGACGTCTGGTAAAGGTAATTACTATTGACGAAGGTAAATACTATTCACAAGGGTAACTACTATTGATGAAGGTAATTACTATCGACGAAGGTAAATACTATTCACAAGGGTAACTACTATCGATGGCGAAGGTAATTACTATTACTATTGTGAAGGTAAATACTATTCACAAGGGTAATTACTATTGACGAAGGTAATTACTATCGATTTGAAGGTAAATACTATTGTCGTCTCAATTATTAATCAACAATTATTAATCATTTATAACTTGTCGTCTCAATTATTGATTTAATACTATAACATATTATCTGAGATGATCTGTGACAATAATTGAATCAATAATATAATAGATATGATCACGGCAATTATGTGAGCAATAATTGAGCATATTTGAGTGACTTCTCACGTAAGCATCAATAATCAATACCAGTGTGCTACTATGCAACCACGCAGACATCTTGTACTTTACCATAGGGTAGCTCAACGGTGTTTTAGCAGTAACACCTCCGCCGATTATTTTTATAAAATTTTTTGTCGTTTTCTCAATCCCGACAATAATTACATTAATGGGGTCCACTAATGATTGAGTAGTTGCACGAATATTCCTAACAAAAGAATATTCCAGACCAAACGAATATTTTATAACAACTTGCATACTTTGCAAAATTTATAAATATTACCCACAACTATAACATTATATCAAATTTATTCCATAATATTCAAAAATAATATTTATAGAAAAATTCATCTTTATTTATAAAAGCTGGGGTCTTACAAAACCTATCGAAGCTCTAGAGCTATTCGAGGATTTCATTCTCGATTACTCATATTCCTCAGCGGATCCCCTGGCGGGAGTCACAACGCAACATTCCATTGATCTACACGACAACGGAGGTCAAGCAACCTTGACAATATACCCACAGAGTATCAGCCGTTTATATATATGTCAGCAAAGGTCAAGCAACCTTGATAATATATCCCACAGGATTTTTCAGCCGTTGATTCACATATCGGTGAAGTACACATCAACGAAGGTCGGGCATCCCTGACAGCATTTGTTGTTGGCAGTAAATCCAACAGAATCTTGACATGTCCTGGCGATACCAACCAGGAAAGGTCAATGTTATCAAGGAGGATCGATGATGGAATATGTTATACACATTCTTAAATAGACTCAATTTTATCCCCACAGATCTCTTACACATAAGAGGCATATTTTCAGGATCAAGTCATTATCAAAGACACAGGAATTTGGTGATAACTCCAACATCAACATCCTAACAGATTTGGATTACACACCAAATATAGTCAACATTGCCAATCTCCAGTTGAAGCAACAAGGAGCCAGCAATCATCCCCAGCATGTTGGGCTATAACCCCGTACAAATGCATTATACAGTTGCATCATATTGCTACCCATAGTACCATGTTTGTCTTGTTGCATTTCAAGTGTCTAGGATTCTTTATCCTACCCCTGCATCGCCATGCATGAGTATGATAAAGAGGGGCATCTGTAGACACTCAAAATTTTCGTACTCATCGTCACTAACATGGCGGGAGGATGATTAAATCTTTAAGAGGAAACCCTGAAAGGCAATCCATATCCATGCCGAATACTACCGGAAGTTCAGCGTCAACCCCAGAACTAACACTGGGAGTAATAATTCCAACCTCGGATATAACCCCGAGGCTTGCAGATACAATACCGGAACACACACCAGAGAAGACCGATTCATCTTGGAGATAACCCCGAGGTATCCATTCTCAGTCCCAATCATGGAATAGCCACCAACCTTGATGATAACCCCAAGGAATGCAGTTTCGACGATAACCCCGGAAATGTTTGTTTCAAATGCGACCAGCTTCAATCTCGGCGCTCACAACGAGATACATTGTACCAACCCGGCAATAACATTGGGAAGACAGGCACACCTCAAAGATGACAATGAGGACCTTCAAAAAATTGCAGCAGTCCAATCTCAGCGAAGCCTGAGCAACGTCTGCTTTATCAGCCCAATCTAGCGATAACACCGGTGAGGGGCAACATCGTCATCACGCCAACGCGATGCCACACCACATCGTCTCAACATCTTTATGCAATGATGTCCCACAAGACTAACCAATTCCAAGTGACTATTGTGCGGGGTAATGGATGAAAGTTGAAGCTTGAAGACCGGAGAGCATCGTCCCATCTTCAATAACTTCGTACAAACTCTAATCCCATGCCATCGTACAACTCTCGACAACGGCGGTCCGAAATAGGTCCTGTATACCTCAAACGGATGCCCGGATTGCACTTCTTAAAGTTCAAATGGACATTATAGTGCCTGAGTGCACGTACTTCAAGACGACCCAACCCAAGAAACCCAGGCCCACCCGTGTTGCCTCTGGTACACCTGCGGCTCAGCCGCAGGTACACCTGCGGCTTTATTATCTATAAATAGAGGGCTTGGGCTGCCCATTTTGCAAGAGAAAACGGTGAGGAAGCCCTGCCCAATTTGCTATGCACTCACCACATGCAGTGTAGTTTCTCATTTTAAACACCTGTAAGCTCATATATAGTCCTTTTGTACCTACAAAAGCCAGTGTTTACCCGCTCTAAAGATATAGAAGTCTTCTTTGGCAGTCAACTGTAAGCCTTCTCATACACTTTAGAGTCTTTCTCTTCATCTCTGCAGACACCCTTCTTCACGTTGAGAGTCGTGTTGCGCGCATTTGCCTAAACTTTGGTCCGTGGTTTTGTTTCAATTTGTGTATATATATATATATATATATATATATATATATATATATATATATATATATATATATATATTGACTAACATTATCGAGTTATGCCTCGATTGAGCACGGACTTGATGCGGAGCGTTCTATTGCTTTAATATATATATATATATATATATATATACATACATACATTTATATATATTAATCGTGTGTCGAACTTTGTTCGATGAGCTTATACTTGATGCCGAGGCGTTTACTCGCTTTTATATATATATATATATTTATATATATGAAGCGTGGTCGGACTCATTCGATGAGCACGGATTTTACATCCAGGTGCTTATATATATATATATATATATATATATATATATATATATATATATATATATATATATATATGTTGTCGAACTCATTCGATGAGCACAATTTTACATCCGATGCGTTTATCTCTTATATATATATATATATATATATATATATATATATATATATATATATCGTCCCACCTGGAGTTTACTTCGTGGTGGTTGATCGCTTTTACAGCTTTATCTATGTTACGTCCTGCCTGAAGTTTACTTCGTGGAAGTTGATCGCTTTGTACAGCTTTATTTACATTTTGTCCCGCCTGGAGTTTCCTCCATGGCGGTTGATAGCTTTTACAGCTTTATTTATATTTTCTGATCCCCCATGGAGGTGCTTCCTGGTTGGTGATCATGTTTGTATATATATATTTACAGCTTTTATATATATACCTGCTTACTGTTTTCATATAAATTACGGTATCATTGCGCCTAGGAATCATGTGATCACAGATTTAGCCCATTAGATCTAGATTTGGTTCCCGTGATGGACATTTTCAGCTGTAAGCAGCTTGTAAATTATTCTGCGATGTCTGAATTTCCTTAGATGGTTTCCATACCCACGAGGAAGTCGGCATTATTTTGTACATTATTTTCGTACGGATGCCTAGCATTTGTTAAATAAAATCAATCAAACTGAACACTTAATATAATGGGAGTGTAAAAGGTCTTAATTATTATTGAGCATCAGGGTTTGAAAAACCTTTTTTTTATATATCTTGCTTTAAACTGAATTTTTACATAAATTCAAACCATGTGTATATAGGTGCGAACGAGGCCTCGCACTACTTTCAAAGAACAGCACATTGACCCACACACACATATTCAGATAATAGTTTCTTGAAAAGAGGCGGTAACCGTGGTAACACGGATGTCGGGGGGTGCCTAACACCTTCCATCCGCATAACCAAGTCCCCAGACCCTAATGAATCTCGGTTTCACCGATCCGTTTAGCAGTGTTACATCACTGGGTCAATGTGCAAACCTTTTCTCGGTTGTGTTGGTACAACCATTTAAAAAACCAACTGGCGACTCTTAACAGTCCATCGTCGACATTATACATGTCAGACCTTTTTCACTTGTTTTTTCAAACAAATCTCACCAAAAATGAGAACACCAAAGAACAAGTAACGGAAAGGGTCATCTAAAAATCTCGACGTCGACAGTAAGACCCCAACTTTTTATAAAGATGATTTTTCTATAAATATCATTTTTAAATATTATGGAATGAATTTGATATAATGTTATAGTTGTGGGTAATATTTATAATTTTGCAAGTTGTTATATAATATTCGATTGGGCAGGGAATATTCGTTTTAACAGGGAATATTCGTACGACGTCACAATCATTGGTGGACCCCACAACGGAATTATTGTCGGATTGAGAAAACGATAAAAATATCTTTTTATGAAAATAACGGCGGAAGTTTTACCGATAACGGTTGAAACACCCAGTGTTAAAAGTACAGGAATACGCGTGGTTGAATAGTAGCACACGATATTGATTATTGATGCTTACGTGAGAAGACACTCAGTTTTGTTCAATTATTGCTTCAGTAATTGTTGCATAGTATCTCACGTTATTTGATTTAATTATTGTCGATATTTTATATATTATTAAATCAATAATTGAGACGACAAAGTTATTAGTATTTTTATTTTCAATATTAACAATGTTTAGAAGTTCAGTCAAGGAGAGGTTTGGTCACCTAATTGCGCGCCAATAGGGAAAAATCTTTTTTGGAAACCCCCTCTTTCCTGGGAACGACCTGGTCGATTAATATTGTGAATTATAATAATGATGATAAATGCTGTTAAAAATATTGAGAATATTTTTATGAAGTATTTGTTATAAATTGGCTTATTATTTGGATTCCCATTTACCCATTTTTTAAAACTGTCGGTAGAAAGTTATCTCAATTTTGTTTTATTACTTATATTTATATATATAAGTTATGATATATATTTATATAAATGTCAGTAAATATATATGTGTGTTTATATATATATATATATATATATATATATATAATTGTGAGTGGGGTGGGTGGTGTAGGCTTTGGTGTAGACTTTGGAGTAGGTTTTGATTTTTGTTAGTATAAGAAGGTGTCCGTATAAGGCATGTAATGAATTTTGTTCTAGTTTTGTTTTACTTGAAGAGTAGTCATCCGTGAAATGAATGCTTTCAGCCCGTGAATGTTTGAATATTGCGTCCGTGATAAATTCTTAACAGTACCTCTTCAATTCTCCTATAAATAGAATGCTTAGTTATAATTGAAAACACACCAAAAATTCAGAGAATTCTTCTTCTATAATCTTGAGCGTATTTTCTTTAGAGTTTTAAGAAGCTTTGAGCGTAGTGCAAGTTTTCTTCAAGAATATCCTCGCCCTACCAGTCAGAATACTCTTCTTTTATGGTAAGGGGTATTATTTCTTTCTTATTCATGAAGAGAACTTATGTTATTCTATTTTTTTTATTCTGTTGGAATAACCTGTATACGCGAGATACCCTATACTTGGTGAAATTCTTCTATTATTCCATTTTTTATCATTATATTGGAATAACTGCTACATGCAAGTACCGCATATATGGTGAAATTCTTACATTATTCCATTTTTATTATTACATTGGAACATCTTATGCGTGCGTTTACACATGATGCGGGTTTCGTCGTTGTTTATTATTACATTGGAATATCTCGCTTTTGTGCGTTCTGAATGACTGGTTCCATTATTTGTTATTACATTGGAATAACTTCGTCATCTTGATATATAGCATGCCTGGTGATTTCTTTTGTTATTCCATTCTTTATTTATACTCAGTTGGTTAAGGTTTTGACTTCTATACTCCATGAAATAAGTGGAATATCTTTGATATTTGCGCTTCATCCAGTATCTTTTCATGGAAATATTATTCTGAGCATTCTTGAGTTTTACTCTACAAAGAAGTATCATGTTGACAATTTGGACGTTATTAGTTCCTGGATAAATTAATTCTTGAACTTGTTTTATTGAATTCTTATATCATTGTAATCATCCTCATGTTTATATTATGTTGAAAGTCATATGTGGCCTGTAGTGCATATGTTATAATTATGACGAGGGATTATTCAGTGTAATCATGACCGTAATGTTACAAATGATGTGGAAAAAGTCCTCATTGGCCCGTAGTGCACTGATGGATAGTTGTTGGCATGATCATGACCATTAATGAATACACGAATATCCTTGGCCGTAGTGCATGCATAATTTGTGGTTGTGATACTAATGAATATCCTTGGTCGTAGTGCAGGGATGATGTGGATTATTTATTAAGCTGAGTCTCAGTGATAAAAGTAATGAAAAACCTTTTAAATCATAAAAGATAGTTGATTTTATTCTCTACTTAACTCTTTTAATGGATTGCTTGTTCCGATGTAGTTAAACTTGATGTTTGTTATATTTTATCAGTTTAACACTGTTGAAGGCTAACGATAATTTATTCTGCATTATCTTAATCATAATATTTCTTACTAGGCTAGTTGAGCTCACCCTTTTTCTTTCATTGTTCTCTTCAAGAAATAAGAACGTATCAGGGACTAGTCGGAGAACGGAGTGACGGTCCAGATGATAGCATTAGTAGTCCTCACTATTCTATGAAATAGTGTGATAATAAATATAATTAGGACTTATTCTGAGAGTGGATATTGTCTAGAAGACAATATTTGTATTAAAACTCACAGCTTTTGTTGTATATTTAAGATTGTATTTGCATTCTGTACCATGTATTTGGCGACTCAGAATAGGTGATGTATACCTATTTTGGGGGCGTCACATGCATGTTTTGTAAAACCCCAACTTTTTGAATAAAGATGAATTTTCTATAAATATTATTTTTGAATATTATGGAGTGAAATTGATATAATGTTATAGTTGTGGGTAATATTTATAAATTTTTCAAAATACATGCAAGTTGTTATATAATATTCGATTGGTGAGAATATTCGTTTTAACAGGAATATTCGTACAACGGCACAATCATTGGTGGACCCTACAATGTAATTATTATCGGATTGAGAAAGCGACAAAAATACTTTTTATGAAAATAACGGCGGAAGTTTTACCGTTAAGCATTGAAACACCGGTGTTAAAAGTACGATAATATGTGTGGTTGCATAGTATCATACCGGTATTAATTATTGATGCTTACATGATAAGTCACTCGGTTTTGTTGGTATTATTAATGTAATAATATAGAAAATCTTTTTATATAAAATGTAATACTTTTATAAAGTTATTCTATAAATAGAATATATTATATTCTATTATGCGTAGTGTTGCATAGTATGTCTCAGATATAGTGTTTTGCATAGTAAAATCTTTTTAATATAAAACATAATATTTTTATAAAGTTATCATTTTATTAGACAATAATTAGAATATATTATATTTTATTATACATAGTGTTTGGATAGTGCCTGCATAGTGTTTGCATAGTAAAATCTTTTATAAAGTTATTCGTTTTATTAGATTATAAATAAAATATATTTTATTTTATTTAAAAGATTTTGCTTTAAATATGGACCGTCAGATTAAAGTAAATCAATCTGGATCTTTCATGAGTTAGTTACTATGCAGTCCATTTTTCTATAAATAGAAGCTCATTCCTTCATTATTTTATTACGAATTCACTGAAACTCTAGAGAGATAAACTATAGAGAGAAAGAAGAAAGTATTCTGCTACTTCACTACTTATATATCCAGTACTCTTCTTCTTAAGGTAGGGAATATTATTTATTTTACTCGTAAGGGGTGTTATTCTTTTGTATTCATGAAGAGAACTTATTTTATTCCATTCTCTATTATTCTCTTGGAATAACCTGTATACGCGGGCTACCCTATACTTGGTGACATTCTTCTATTATTAAAAGTCTTTATTATTCATTTGGAATATCCTCATGTGTGTGTTTCTATTTGGACTGGTTCCGTCTTTAATTATTATTCGTTGGAATATCACATTCATGTGTTTTTCGTGGGACCTCATTAAAATCCTTATTAGTATTCTTGTTGAATAACCATATACATGTGAAGTACCGCATTCATGGTGATTTTTGTTGTTATTCCATTCTTTATTATTACATTTGGAACATCCCGCTTGTGCAGTAATTTACTTTGACACAGTTCCGTTATTTAGTATTCATTGGAATAACTTTGTCTATGCGGAAGTACGCATGCATGGTTATTTCTTTTGTTATTCCATTCTTTATTATACTCAGTTGGTTAAAGTTTTGACTTCTATACTCCATGAAATTAGTGGAATATCCTTGATAATTGCGCTTCATCCAATATCATTTCATGGAAATATTCTTTTGAGCATTCTTGAATTTTACTCTATAAAGCAGTATCATGTTGACAATTTGGACGTTATTGGTTCTTGGACAAATTAATTCTTGAACTTGTTTTATTGAATTCTTATATCATTGCCATCATCCTCATATTTATATTTTTTGAAAGCCATATGTGGCCTGTAGTGCATAAATGGACTTGGTATGATTATGACCAGGGATTAT
Source organism: Panax quinquefolius (assembly GCA_020205615.1). Taxonomy (NCBI): domain Eukaryota; kingdom Viridiplantae; phylum Streptophyta; class Magnoliopsida; order Apiales; family Araliaceae; genus Panax; species Panax quinquefolius. The sequence continues at coordinate 23,381,773 of CM035170.1, read as the reverse complement.
TCAGTGTAATCATGACCGTAATGTTACAAATGATGTTGTAAAAGTCCTGATTGGCCTGTAGTGCATTGATGGACAGTTGTTGGCATGATCATGGCCATTAATGAATACACAAATATTCTTGGCCCATAGTGCATGGATAATTGTGGTCGTGATACTAAAGAATATCCTTGGTCGTAGTGCAGAGGTGATTCGATGATGTGGATTATTTATTAAGCTGAGTCCCAGTGATAAAAGTGATGAAAAACCTTTTAAATCATAAAAGATATTAGATTTTATTCTCTACTTGACTCTTTTAATGGATTGCTTGTTCCACTGCAGTTAAACTTGATGTTTGTTATATTGTATCAGTTTAACATTGTTTAACGCTAATGATAATTTATTCTGCATTATCTTAGTCATAATATTTCTTACTGGGCTAGTTGAGCTCACCCTTTCTTTCACTGTTCTCTTTAGGAAATGAGAATATAGCTGGAACGAGTCGTGGAACAGAGTGATGGTCCTAGATGGTACATTAGTAGTCCTCACTAATCTGTGAAATAGTGTGATAATAATTGTAATGAGGACTCCTTTTGAGTTTGTATACTCTCTAGTAGACAATATTTGTATTCAAACTCACAGTTTATGTTTTGTCGTATTGTACACGACAGTTGTATTATTAAGTTGTATTTGAATTCTGTACCATGTATTTGGCGACTCAAGATGGGTGATTTATACCTAATTTTGGGGGCATCACAGTTGGTATTAAAGCTTAGGGATATAATCCCTGGCTAAGATGTGAGACTAGAACTAGGAGGGGAGAAACGGGGAATTCCTTCGCTAGTATTACCTACTTAAATTTATTTTTTATTTAAATTGGTTGGTCAGAGTTTAGAGATAATATGTTACATGTCAACTAACCCTTGTTTTGTGGCAGTAGCTAAAAATGACATCCGAGAATGTTGAGAATAGCAATGGAGCACAAGAGACCGTTGAGTCTCCACATATCAATAATCAGGATAATGTGCATCAGGAAGGCGACAATCCTCATGCAAATAACAACACGGACCGAATGATGAATGATGGATTGTTCAGAGGCTTTATGCAATTCATGCAACATTAGGCGAGAGCGGCTCTTGTCCGAAATATAGGTGGAAACACTAGAAACTCTCGGACGGTCACCGCTAAACAGTTCAAGGAGCTGGGACCACCGGAGTTTATTGGAGAGCCAAAACCACTTAAGGCGGAAGCATGGATAAAGCAGATCACCAAGATATTTGATGTCTTGGGATGCTATGAGGAGCAAAAGGTTCCCTTCGCCACCTTCATGTTGCTTGAAAAGGCGATTCTTGGTGGGAATCAGAAAAGCGTACCTGACTGGCCTTTTCAAGATGTCTTGGGAGAAGTTCCAAGAGCTATTCAACAGCAAGTACTTTCCCAAGAGTATTCGTCACATGAAAGAAGTGGAGTTTATCAAATTAGAATAAAATAATATTACCGTGTCACAATACGAGGCTAAATTTGCGGAGTTATCCCGGTTTGTATCCCATTTGGTCGATAATGAGGAGCGAATGACGCGAATTTTTTTAAGAGGTTTGAAACCGAAGATACGTCAATATCTTATTTCTCATAAACTATGTTTGTGCTCAGATATTGTAAATAGGGCTCAGTTATTGGAGCGCGGTAACGAGTCAACACAACCAAGAGAAAGCAAAGAAAAGATGAAAATGAAAATATGGTGGTATCAGTCATTGAAATGGTGACAACAAACGTGGAGGGAATCAACATGCCTGAAATGGTAAACCACTTCGGTGGTAGTCATGGCCAAGATAGTAAAAATGGACATTTCAAGAAAAGGAGATTCAACAATGATGAAAAGACGTCAGCACCAGCAACCGTGGTTAAGGAAGGAGAACGACCACCTATCATATGCTTCAAATGCGGAGGGGAGGGACATATCAGTCCAAACTGCGCGATGCCATCCAAAGCGTGTTATAATTGTGGAAGAGAAGGTCACCAAGCCCAATTTTGTCGTTCACCGAAGACAAGTTCAGCTAGGATGGAGGCACCAAAGGCCGTCCCAGAAAAGTCAAAGTTGGTGGTGCAAGGGAGAGCATTTGTCATGACCTCCCAAAAAGCAAGGAACCCGAACGAGGTCATCACGGGTAAGCTTATCATAAACTCTAGCGAAGTCTATACCTTATTTGATACCGGTTCTACCCATTCTTTTATTTCAACTACTTGCGCTCAACGATTAAATTTGACTTCAGAGAAATTAGATTTTGACTTATCTGTTGAAACTATATTGGGAGAAACCTTCATTACATCCACTGTTTAGAAGTCTTGTTTAGTTCAAATTGGCTTTTTGCCGTTAATTTGTTAATCTTATTTCTTTGAAAATACTTGTATTTGATGTGATTCTAGGGATTGATTGGTTAACTACACATCATGCAAAATTGATTGTTTTCATAAGGTTGTTAGCTTTCATATTCCTAACCAACCTATTATACGAATTCAAGCGACCAAACCATTAAAATCAATCACGGTCATCTCAAGCCATAAAGTTATTCGTTTATTGAAAAATGGATGTCAAGCTTTCTTAGCCCACGTCACAGATCTAAACAAAAATACGTCAGTTTTGAATGTTATTTCTATTGTTAATGAATTTCCTGACGTATTCCCTGAAGAACTTCCTGGCCTACCCCTAGAGCATGAAATTGAATTTTGTATCAACCTTGAACCTAGTACAAAACCTATTTCCAAAGCCCCATATCGAATGGCTCCTATTGAACTTCAGGAGTTAAAGACCCAACTACAAGAATTGTTAGACATCAGTTTCACTCGTCCTAGTACTTCTCCTTGGGGTGCTCCTATTTATTCGTGAAAAAGAAAGAAGGGAGTATACAACTTTGTATTGATTATCGGGAGTTGAATCATGTCACCATCAAAAATAGGTACCCATTGCCACGTATTGATGACCTTTTTGACCAGTTGCAAGGAGCCAAATTCTTTTCAAAGATTGATCTTCGTTCCGGATATCACCAATTGAAGATTAGAACCGATGACATTCCAAAGACGGCTTTCAGAACTCGGTATGGGCATTATGAATTCCTAGTCATGTCCTTTGGATTGACTAATGCTCCTGCTGCCTTCACGGATATGATGAATCGAGAATTCAAGGAATATTTGGATGACTTTGTGGTCGTCTTTATTGATGACATCCTCATATATTCCAAAACCCGTGAAGATCATGAGCAACACTTGAGGCTGATACTCCAAAAGCTTTGTGAATATAAGCTTTATGCCAACTTGAAGAAATGCGAGTTCTGGCTTGAGGAAGTAGCATTCCTTGGGCACGTGGTATCAAGTCATGGAATATCTGTTGACCCAGCAAAGATTAAAGCTATTCAAAGTTGGGAGCAACCTAAATCAGTGACCGAAGTACGTAGCTTTCTCGGATTAGCTGGTTATTATCGGAGAATCGTAGAAGGGTTTTCTCGAATCCCTACTCCACTAACTCAGCTGACTCGGAAAGATACAAAGTTCGATTGGAGCGAGGAATATGAGAAGAGTTTTCAAGAACTCAAGAGGAGACTCATTTCAGCACCTGTTCTAACAATACCATCTGGTTCGGAGGGATTTGTCATCTACAGTGATGCTTCGGGCAAAGGGTTAGGATGTGTTCTCATGCAACATGGGAAATTCATTGCCTATGCCTCACGATAACTCAAAGAATATGAGACGAATTATCCTACTCATGATCTAGAGTTGGCAGCTGTTGTCTTCGTACTAAAGATTTGGAGGCATTACTTGTATAGGGAGAAGTGGAGATCTTTACGAATCATAAAATCCTCAAATATTTCTTCACTCAAAAGGAACTCAACATGCGACAACGACGTTGGCTTGAACTGTTGAAAGATTATGATTGTTGATCGATTTCGCAATCAATGAATACGTGCAAGTATACACGGTCGCCAAGTAATAAAGTTAAAGTAGAGTATCATTCCCACGAGGAATTATTTAATAAAAATTACCAATTACTAACTCTTAACCAAATCAATTTTATTTAAACAATCACAAATTGTGATTTTTCTAATTAAGAAAACTAAATTAATAAATTAAAACTAAGATTTTAACGAATGAATTAATAAATAAAGATTAAGACTCCAATATCCCCAATTATGAACTATAAATCAATTGTCCAATTATAGCAATTACTATGTCTACTGAATTGTTAACAGGAATTCTCAAGTGCCAAAAGCCCTTTCTCAAGTGATCATTTGCCTTCTATTTAATCCAAGTTAATTTTGCTATATCCCTATACAAAACAATATAATTAAACTCACTATAATCCCAATTCCTTAAGTGTTACATGCGGCAAATAGATATTCTCATTCTATTCACAATCCTAATTATTCACTGTGCAAATAACTAAGTCGCATGTCACCAAACCCAGTTCTAACCCTAGAATTCATTTCCCAATTCCTTCTAGAGTAACAAGGTAATTATTGATCAGATAATTAATCAATCAGCACAAAGCAAGATGAACAATTCACTTCAACATAAATAATTGGAATAAATCAAATAACTAATTTATAGCCATAAAAGGTTCCATTGAAATCTTAATAAAAGAGTTAGTTCATAATTAATGAATTAAAACCAAGAATCCACAAATGAATAAACAATAAAAGATAAAAGTATGATAAGAGAAGAGAATAGAATATGTTGTCAGCAAATCTGATGATCCCCTCTTGCTCTTGCTCTTGATCTTCAGTGTTCTCCAAGTTGCTTCAATCTCTAATGGCTAATTAAGAACTAGGGTTTATATTCTAATCTAATGGAGTGTTTTATCTAAACTAAGCTATGTAATCTCCCTTTATTTTATGCCTTACATCATGTATTTATAGGTTACAAGTCCAATTTTTAGCTTAGGAACAAACACAATCCTATTTAGAGTCAAAAAAGTGTCAAAATTCGCCAAAAACGCTTCCAGGCCATCACCAAGCCCTTCTCCAGCACCCAAATATTGGGCACGATGTAAACATCGCCCCGATTGCCCGAGACTGGCATAGGTCTATTTTGGGTGCCCCGGTGCTGGCCAAAAGTTATGACATTTTCTGCTCCGACGTCCTTTTGGAAAACGATCATAACCTTTGATCCAAGAAGAGTTGCGGGGCCTGCTACCTATCAAATCGAAGATATAGATGAGATCTACAAATTTCATTCTTTCAGGATTGAGAAATTCTGGGCGGACGAAGGCTGAAATTGAGCTGTAAGTAACTGCTATGCAAATGACCACCCAAAACCATGACGTTCGACGTTCGTTGGTACAACGATCATAACTCTTGCATCCGAAATCCGATTGGAATGATTCAAAATATTTCGAAAAGCTAAGACGATGCTATTCAATGTATGCTAAGTTCCAAACCAAGAACATGAAGTAAACATGAAAGCCCAAAGATGTCCGGTTTGCTTTTCTTTGCGTTTTCTTTGCTTTTCCTTACCAATAGTCGCTCACACCGCTCCCAAACGTATAACCTACAAAATGAACACAAAATGCATGAAAAGTAACTAAGACACATAAATATAAGCAACTAATTCAAGTAAAAGATACCGGATAAGTGTATATAAAATCCACTTATCAAATACCCCCAAACTTAAATTGTTGCTTGTCCCCAAGTAACACAACATAATGCAATGCAATGCAATGCAATGAAATGCAATTCATATATATGCCTACGAATCCAGTAATATTTGATAGAATCAAATCTATTCACTCGGCCTTAGAGCAATCAAGCAAACACGACAATACTTCATATCAAAACGAATCAACAATTTCCTAGTCAATCATCAAGTCTTAAAGCATTATTCTTGGTATAGTGCGTGTGTGTGCTCAACAACCATGCTAACTGATATAAAATCAAATTTAACACATAACAAGTCTCTTCGAAGGCATCATACAGTGTAAACTCAGGAAATCTCAAAGATAGGCACGATTCAACTAAAATTAAACTCAACCAAATTCAAGGGTACATGCAGGATACTTATACTTTCTTTTCTTCCTTCTCTTTTTTTTTTTACACGGGGGCTTTTTGCTCTTTTCCCGTGATTTATTCATTTTTTTTATATATACATAAATGACTGTGCAATGTCTCATCCCATAAGCAAACAGTGTTACCCCTTAGCGAGCTTTCGACCAATGACTCCCTGACCATAAAAGTCCTTAGGGTGCTAGGTGTAAAGACAATTCCCTTGGGCGTACTTGCTCAAGTAACAAAGACCCCGAAACAAGACTAGTCACCCTGTATACCTTTTTTTTGCCTTTTCTTTTTCTTTTGAAAGATGGTTGGTGAGTGCATTTTACGCTCCATCTCACGCTTGTGTTTATGGGGAGTGTTTCTCCTCAACCCACCACAAGACTCAACATGTTTTCTTTTTTTTTTTCTTTTTTTAAAGCTTATATACCCCATATATTCCCCCCAAACTAAGGTTCTTGTCTAACTTTAGTCATCACTACTTATTCTTGTCATTCTTTCATTCAAACTAGCATTATCCTTTAGAGTCCCATTATGTATCAATTTAAACTCAATCAATCAACAAGTTGTTTTTACTGTGCTATCATTATTATACTAGTTTCAAACAGAAAAAGATTCAATTCATAACAAGAAATCACATCAAAGCTCTAATAGTCAGTATTGTACTTGTCTACCCAATTCCAATCTCATCATTGGCCAAAATAAACTTAACTATAACAAACCGCTGGACTTATGCAAAATGAACATAGTAACTAACTATTATTTTTGATTTTTTTTTATAAAAAAAAACCTAAACTATATTAACAACATATGAAAAATAACGTAACATAAACATGAAACTAAACATGCAATAACGAACTAAACTAAACTCCCCTAAACTTAGCAATTACAATGTCCTCGTTGTAAGAATATAGCGATAACTAGAAGAGAACTTCCCTGTAATCAGCTAAGCGTGAGGTGCTGGTGGCAATGGTAGCGACGATCATTTTCCTATCCATTGAACCTCCAATACCTGTAATGAAGAGAGACAACATGTATTAGATTATAAGAGAACTTACTAAGCAAATTAACTCCTATCTACTAAATAAACTAGTAAAACATATAAATATAAAAATTCCTGGGTTGCCTCCCAGTCAGTGCTTGATTTATAGTCTTTCAGCCTGACTTTGTCTGGTCAATGCTATCCAATTCCTCTTCAAAAGTTGAGGAACCCTCCATCCATCGGAAATAATATAGCTTTCGGTAGGTTCCCATTTACGATAGCCATTGTATTAAAGTCACCTAGCATGCTTTGTTTAGATAAGATCACATTAAAGAACGTCCAACATCTAGGTGTTTTTTCCATTATGTCTGCGAATAGATTACGCATCGAGGCTCATCGAGACACAACAATCTCTTCTTCTATCTTCTCCAACTCATTGAACCATGGCTTCAAGTTGTACTCGCTTTTACGTCACAAGGAGTATTGCCGAAGACATGACTACCTAGCGGACATGGTTTTGCAAATCTAACCGGATTCTTGAACTTTGGCGGAGAAGGAACTTGGGGCACTAATAACATCGGCTCCTCCTCATTGGTAATCAAAGTTAGATCTTCGCCGATCTCCTTTTCTTGGTTCCCAATTGTTTCCTCTCTTTCAACATCTTATGGCTCATCTAGTTGTAGATTTTGTTCGGGCTCTCCATCAGTCTCGGAATCCATGTCATAGGGCCAGGTGTATTGAGGACGGTTGTTCAACGCATGTGCTATCTGTTCCACTTGATTTTCCAGGTTCTTGATCAGCGCCCTTGGCTTTGCAAATTCAGCTCTACTTGATTCATTTTCTTGTCTTGTTCCTCGTTCCTTTTTTCAGAAGCTTCAATAAATTTTTCCAAGGGTTCCTCCCAATTTGAATGTTCTTCGTGTTGTAGTGGAGGTGGACACGAGAAATCCTGTGGATATGTTGGACTTGGAGCATAAAAAACTTGTTGGTCGATTTCCCCGGCAACGACGCCAAAAACTTGTTGATCGATTTCACAATCAATGAATACGTGCAAGTATACACGGTCAACAAGTAATAAAGCGAAAGTAGAGTATCGTTCCCACGAGGAATTATTTAATAAAAATTACCAATTACTAACTCTTAACCAAATCAATTTTATTTAAACAATCACAAATTGTGATTTTTCTAATTAAGAAAACTAAATTAATCAATTAAAACTAAGATTTTAACGAATGAATTAATAAATAAAGATTAAGACTCCAATATCCCCAATTATGAACTATAAATCAATTGTCCAATTATCCCAATTATTATGTCTACTGAATTGTTAACAGGAATTCTCAAGTGCCAAAAGCCCTTTCTCAAGTGATCATTTGCCTTCTATTTAATCCAAGTTAATTTTGCTATATCCCTATGCAAAACAATTGAATTAAACTCACTAAAATTCCAATTCCGTAAGTGTTACATGCGGCAAATAGATATTCTCATTCTATTCAGAAACCTAATTATTCACTGTGCAAATAACTAAGTCACATGTCACCAAACCCAGTTCTAACCCTAGAATTCCTTTCCCAATTCCTTCTAGAGCAACAAGGTAATTATTGATCAGATAATTAATCAATCAGCACAAAGCAAGATGAACAATTCACTTCAACATAAATAATTGGAATAAATCAAATAACTAATTTATAGCCATAAAAGGTTCCATTGAAATCTTAATAAAAGAGTTAGTTCATAATTAATGAATTAAAACCAAGAATCCACAACTGAATAGACATTAAAAGATAAAAGTATGATAAGAGAAGAGAATAAAATCATTTGTCAAAGAAATCGATGCTCCCTCTTGCTCTTGCTCTTGCTCTTGATCTTCAGTGTTCTCCAAGTTGCTTCAATCTCCAATGGCTAATTAAGAACAAGGGTTTATATTCTAATCTAATGGAGTATTTTATCTAAACTAAGCTATGTAATCTCCCTTTATTTTATGCCTTACATCATGTATTTATAGGTTACAAGTCCAATTTTTAGCTTAGGAACAAACCCTAATCCTATTTGGAGTCAAAAAGGTGTCAAAATTCGCCAAAAACGCATCCAGACCATCATCAAGCTCTTCCTTAGCGCCCCAGCGCTGGGTACGGTGCTCAAACACTACCCCCCAATGCCCCGGTGCTGGGCATAGGCCTATTTTTGGCGCCTCGGCGCTGGCCCCAGGTTCTGACATTTTCTGCTCCGACGTCCTTTGGGAAAACGGCCATAACTTTTGGTCCGGGAAAAGTTATGGGGCCTGCCACCAATCAACTCGAAGATATCGACGAGATCTACAACTTTCATTCTTTGAGGATTGAGAAATTCTGGGCGGATAAAGGCTGAAATTGAGCTGGAAGTAACTTCTATGCAAATGACCACCCAAAGCCATGACGTTCGACGTCCGTTGGTACAACAATCATAACTCTTGCATCCGAACTCCGATTGGAATGATTCAAAATGTTCCGGAAAGCTAAGACGATGCTCTTCAATGTAAGCTAAGTTCCAAACCAAGAACATGAAGTAAACATGAAAGCCCAAATGATGTCTGGTTTGCTTTTCTTTGCTTTTTCTTTGCTTTTCCTTACCAATAGTCGCTCACACCGAACACAAAATGCATGAAAAGTAACTAAGACACATAAATATAAACAACTAATTCAAGTAAAAGATACCGGATAAGTGTATATAAAATCCACTTATCAATGATCATACCATCCAATACCATCCTAGAAAAGCGAACGTGGTAGCTGATAAATTGAGTAGAAGATCATATGCAAGTGTGAATGCGATATTGTTAACGTAAAGGCCCATTTTTTTTGACTTGCAAAGGATGGAGATAGAGTTAAAGACTCTAGGGACCCATGTGATGATGGCGAATATATGAGTAGAACCAACTTTAATTGATAAAGTTAAAGCTGCTCAAGCTACAGACTTGGAGCTGATGCGTATGAGGAAGAAAGTGCAAGAAGGTGCTATGTCGAAAGCAAGAATCGATGAAGAAGGAATACTTCGAGTCAACACCAGACTTTGTGTTCCTAACGACCCAAATTTAAAGTATAAAATCATGATGGAGGCGCATAACACACCGTTTGCAATCCATCCTGGGAGTACCAAAATGTATCATGATATTCGTCATACATTTTAGTGGAGCAATATGAAGAGAGAGATAGCGCTGTTTATCTCAAGGTGTCTAACGTATCAACGAGTTAAGGCGGAGCATCAAGTACCAAAAGGTCCATTGCAACCACTTGAAATTCCAGAATGGAAGTGGGAGCACATTACCATGGATTTTGTTACCGATCTTCCCAAAGTTTCTCAAGGCATAGATGTGATTTGGGTCATTATTGATAGATTGACCAAGTCTGCTCATTTCTTACCGATACGAGAAACTTATACACTTGAACGTCTTGCTCGTATGTTCATAAACGAGGTTGTAAGATTGCATGGTATGCCAGTATCCATAGTTTCTGATCAAGACCCAAGATTCACTTCAAGATTTTGGTTTAGTTTGCAAAAAGCTATGGGAGTGCAGTTTACGATTTAGCTTCGGCATATCATCCTCGAGATGAGACGAGGCGATCGGAAGGACGATTTAAACTCTTGAAGATCTATTAAGACTCTATGTCCTTGACTTCAAGGGAAGTTGGGACAAGTTCTTACCATTGGTGGAGTTTTCCTACAACAACAGTTATCAGGAAAGTATTGGCATGGCTCCATTCGAAGCGTTGTATGGAAGAAAGTGTGTCGTTCTCCAGTATGCTGGGATGAGGTGGGTGAAGCAACATTGTTGGGACCGGAGTTAGTACGTATGACTACGGAAAAGATTCAAACGATCTGACAACGTATAAAAACTTCACAAGATCGACAAAAGAGTTATGCTGATCTTCATCGAAAGGACGTGGAATTCGATATAGGAGATCATGTGTTGCTACGTGTTGTTCCATGAAAAGGAGTTACGAGATTTAGAAAGAGAGGAAAGCTCAATCCTCGATTCATCGGCCCATTTTTAATCCTTGATCGAGTAGGAACTGTGGCCTATAGACTCGCTTTACCACCAAGTATGTCTCGTGTTCATAACGTTTTTCACATATACATGTTACGTAAATATGTGGAAGACCTGAACCATATTATTGAGTTAGAATCGGACGAAATAGCGGAAGATTTGACGTATGAAGAGGTTCCTGTTCAAATCTTGGATAAGAAGGAACATATTCTACGCTCCAAGGTTATACCTCAAGTCAAAATTTTGTGGAGAAACCACGATGTTGAGGAAATGACTTGGGAGTTAGTATCTAAAATGAAATCAAGGTATCCTTACCTCTTGATATACCAGTCGCGTACCCTAATTTTGAGGGCGAAATTTCATAAGAAGGGAGATTATAAACCCCAACTTTTTGAATAAAGATGAATTTTCTATAAGTATTATTTTTGAATATTATGGAGTGAAATTGATATAATGTTATAGTTGTGGGTAATATTTATAATTTTTCAAAATACATGAGTTGTTATATAATATTCGATTGGTCGGGGAATATTCATTTTAACAAGGAATATTCGTACAATGGCACAATCAATGGTGGACCCCACAACAGAATTATTGTCAGATTGAGAAATTGACAAAAATACTTTATTAAAATAACGGCGGAAGTTTTACTGGATTTCTTGTTGAAACACACCGGTGTTAAAAAATACTGATGTCTGGCGTGGTTGCATAGTAGCTTTTACGATATTAATTATTGATGCTTACGTGATAAGTCACTCGGTTTTATTGGTATTATTAATGTAATTATCTGAGAAAATCTTTTATATAAAGCAGAATACTTTTATAAAGTTATTCTATAAATAGAATATATTATATTCTATTATGCGTAGTGTTGCATATAGTGTACATATAGTGTTTTGCATAGTAAAATCTTTTTATATAAAATGAATACTTTTATAAAGTTATACATTTTATTGAACAATAATTAGAATATATTATATTTTATTATGCATAGTGTTTTGCATAGTATATGCGCATAGTATTTGCATAGTAAAATCTTTTATAAAGTTATTCGTTTTATTAGATTATAAATAGAATATATTATATTTTATTTAAAAGATTTTGCTTTAAATATGGACCGTCAGATTAAAAGTAAATCAATCTGGACCGTTCATGAGTTAATTCTTTATCTTGATCCATTTTCTATAAATAGAAGCTCATTCCTTCATTATTTTCTTACAATTTCTTTGAAACTCTAGAGAAATAAACTATAGAGAGAAAGAAGAAAGTGATACGCTTACTTCACTACTTATATATCCGATTACTCTTCTTCTTAAGGTAGGGAATATTATTTGTTGTACTCGTAAGGGGTGTTATTCTTTTGTATTCATGAAGAGAACTTATGTTATTCCATTCTTTATTATTACATTGGAATAACTTTGTATATCTGGCTACCCTATACTTGGTGACATTCTTCTATTATTCCATCTTTATTATTACTGTTGGAATATCACATTTGTGCGTTTTTACGCCGGACACAGTTACATCTTTATTATTATTTTGTTGGAATATCATATACATGCATTTCTGTGGGACCGATTCCGTCCTTATTAGTATACATTGGAATAACTTTATACATGTGAAGTACCGCATTCATGGTGATTTACTGTTGTTATTCCATTCTTTATTATTACGTTGGAACATCACAGCCGGTCTTGAATTTACTTTGACTTTGGTTTAGATTATTTAGTATTACATTGGAATAACACGTCTATGCTAAATCTGCGAATGCATGGTGATTTCTTTTGTTATTACATTCTTTATTATACTCAGTTGGTTAAAATTTTGACTTCTATACTCCATGAAATTAGTGAAATATCCTTGATAATTGCGCTTCATCCAGTATCTTTTCATGGAAATATTCTTCTGGGCATTCTTGAATTTTACTCTACAAAGCAGTATCATGTTGACAATTTGGACGTTATTGGTTCTTGAACAAATTAATTCTTCAACTTGTTTTATTGAATTCTTATATTATTGTCATCATCCACATATTTATATTTTTTGAAAGTCATCTGTGGCCTGTAGTGTATATATGGACTTGATATGATTATGACCAGGAATTATTCGGTGTAATCATGACCATAATGTTACAAATGATGTGGTAAAAGTCCTCATTGGCCCGTAGTGCATTGATGGACAGTTGTTGGCATGATCATGACCATTAATGAATACACAAATATTCTTGGCCCATAGTGCATGGTTAATTGTGGTCGTGATACTAAAGAATATCCTTGGCCGTAGTGTATGGGTGATTCGATGATGTGTATTATTTATTAAGCTGAGTCCCAACGATAAAAGTGATGAAAAACCTTTTAAATCATAAAAGATAGTAGATTTTATTCTCTACTTGACTCTTTTAATGGATTGCTTGTTCCGCTGCAGTTAAACTTGATGTTTGTTATATTGTATCAGTTTAACAATGTTTAAGGCTAATGATAATTTATTCTGCATTATCTTAGTCATAATATTTCTTACTGGGCTAGTTGAGCTCAACTTTCTTTCACTGTTCTCTTCAGGAAATGAGAATATAGCTAGAACGAGTCGGGAAACGCAGTGATGGTCCTAGATGGTGCATTAGTAGTCCTCACTATTCTGTGAAATAGTGTGATAATAATTGTAATGAGGACTCCTTTTAAGTTTGTATACCCTCTAGTAGACAATATTTGTATTCAAACTCACAGTTTATGTTTTATCGTATTGTACACGACAGTTGTATTATTAAGTTGTATTTGAATTCTGTACCATGTATCTGACGACTCAAGATGGGTGATGTATACCTAATTTTGGGGGTGTCACATGTTTGCTCATTTTTAATTCTCGAATCATGAGTCATATAACAGCGAAATTTCGGGCGTATTATAAACCTCATGGCATAGTATTTTAGAAAAATTTCACACCGTGAAAACGGATCACAGAATCTCATCAAAACAATGCGCGAAAGGACATCAATCGTGATCGACAAATTGCAAATTGACCACTCATCATCCCAGTAGCTTGACCCTCAGCGAACCTTTCTTCTTTGCTCTGCCGCGATTGGCATCTTGAGGTAACCACTTCGCGATTTTCTCACGCGTTACTCGTAACTCTGATTAATCTGATTTTTGGATATGTTATACATGGCATACCAAAGTATTTTTAAAAAATATCAGCGCTGGGTTTCAGGTATAATAGGCTACCCAAACAGAACGTGAAAAGTGTGCGTTCATCACAGTTTTTCAACTTTTTGCCAGATTTAGCCTCTCGCTAAAACAGTCATAACTTTTTCATTTCAAAACATTTTTAGAGCGATTCTTGAACCCACGCGAAGATAACTTCCGGGAGTACAACTTTTATTCTTTGACTATTTCCAAATTCTAAACAACGAATTCCGGAAATTCGTGTAAAGTGGTGACCCGAGTTGGTTTTCCGGTTTGACTTCGGCTACTTTAAAATAGCATAACTCCTTGCTCCGAAGTCGGAATTAGTCCGTTCTGGAGTCTATGGAAAGCTTATTCAGCGTACTATAACATACCAAAAGCCCAGAATTTTTAGGACATTCTAGATAACCCCGAATTTTCTGTTTAGGGGCAGGAGTCAGCAATTTTTGTTTTCTAAGTTAAAACTGCATTTTGGTTCTTCTTTTTTTGTTCAAGCTCATCAACCTAAAAATGGCAAGATCTAACTATAAAACATCATATATTATGTAGATCTACCCTCATATTGTTCAAAATCATAAGTTCAACACTTGATCTAAAACAACTATAACAAAACACATTAAACTAGCTAGAGTTTTGAGTTTAGGGAATTTTATACCTTTAGTGTTCGATCTTCCTCTTGATTTCTTCTTCCTCTCTTCTCTTCTTCCTCTCTTCCCATGGCTGACCTCCCCCTCTTTCATTCCCTCTCAAGCTCTAAAGCTTTCATTATGGTTTTTGGGTGAGAGTTATGGAGAAATCCATGGTTTCCTCTTTCCCTTCTTCCTTTTTCCTCTATTTTCTTTCCTTCTCTCTCTTTCTTCCATCCATGGCAGCCCTCTCTCTCTCTCTCTCTCTCTCTTCCCTATTTGGTCTGCTGTGTAAGAGAAAAAATGAGAGATAAATGATTCTTATTTGTTAAATGAATTGGAGGTTTAATATTAATTAAAGGGAAACTAGATCCACTTTTTAGGGGATATTGTTGGGGGAGTTGGTGAGGTTAGGTGGGCTGCCCATGTGCTAGAATTTCTAGCAGATTTTGGTCAAGTGGGTCCCGCTTTTATTGTCTCGTTTTGGTGCTTAATCCCGTCTTTGACTTTCAGACCCAAAAAGTCGAATTTTCAAGTTTATAGTCGATTCTTACTAAAATTTCTCCCGACATCATGGACACATCCTTTTCTCCAAATTCATCTCCGAATTTTATGTTTGATTTTTCTCCAAATAAATCAACTGTAGACTTTGACCAAAAAGTCAACCCCGATACATTTTGTGTTCATAGGTTATTCTTACTAATTTCGACGTTCTGGACTCAAATATCTAGTCCGCGTCTCAAGATTCCACTCCTAACTCAAATTATGACTTTTCTACATAAAAGTCAACTATTGACTTTCACAAAAAAAGTCAACCTCGTCACATTTTGTATTTACATACTATTTTTACTAAACTTGACGCTCTGGATTCAACAGAGCAGTCCGTACTTCAAAATTTTATCCCTAACTCAAATTTTGAGTTTTAACTTACTTCCTTTTTATTGATTAATCATATTAGCTAATCATTTATTGATTATTATTTATTTCATTTTCCATTCAAGGCCATCATTCTAGCAATATTAATTTATAACATAGTTTTATATTGTTTCTTAGATACATAACTTAATTAACCATATAGGTTTATATGTTCTTCCTTTAGTTATTACATTCTTCCCATTTACAAGGATTTCATACTGGAATCACTATTACTGCAACTTTCTAGTTTATTTTACTACTAAACCCTTGCACAATTTCTCATAATCAACTTATTTCATTAACTTACCTCATCATAAGTATTACCTTCATATATTTCCTTTATCCCTTGTTATCACATTCATGAGTAGAATTCCATTCTTAACCTAAGCCATATCTGACTTATTTTAATTCTTGATTACCCGTTAATCTTAGGTATCAATTCCTTAAATATTTCTATCATCCGCCATCAATTCTCTTTACATTCTTTCAGATATTAAACCATATAGGTTTTTCTTAAAAATTTTAATGATCCCTTTACTTCCAATCTAAGTTTTATTCTTTGAACCTTTATTTATTTATTCGAGACAAGTCTCATAAATTTTTGGGTTATCACACGGGTCATGTTGTCTGCTTTATACCTGTAATGTAAAATGTAAAAGAAAAGTTTGTCACATTGATTAAATCATACAACGTGAACAACATGAAATAAGAAGTAAAGATATTGTAAACCAATATATGGTGGGTAAGTTGGGCGTGCCAATCATATGCAAGGGTGTGTCACCTGCGCGTTTGAGTTAGGCAAGTCGGGTGTGTGACGTACAAAAGTCGAAACGCCGAATCAAATTTTAACGAACTTGAAAAGTGTCATAACTTTAATCATGTGGACATTTCAAGACATGACATAAAGTTAATGTAAGCCGACAATCATCGTCTTTACGTGACTAATTGGTATGTGTATATGAACTTAAAAATATAGGACATTTGAAGGACAAGTAAAGTAAAAGTATAGAAGACGTTTAAGGCAAGTATAACTCCATTCAATTTTGTATAATGAATGCCAATTTTTGAATCTTGTACAATTATTTTTATAAGCAAGTTTTCATTCGTACGAGCTACATTCTTATGAATATTCGTATGTTTGATTTCAGTTACACAATACTTATATATTGTGTGATCTTGAACTTATACAAACCTTTTGTATTTGTATATTTTCAAGCTTTACTATAATGCATGTTGATGATGTTTTCAGTTCTAATATTCATGAACTGTTTAAGAGTTATGTCAATATCAATTGTATCAGCTTGACACATGTTAAAACATTTTATTGACTTAAATAAAAATTCTTTAAAACGTTATCGGGATTAAGTAGAGCTAATGTAATACAGAAAAAATATTAAATAATAAAATTATTTTATTTTAAAACATATTAATTGGACTTTGTTATTTATTAGGTCAAACTAATCATTTAATTTATATGGGCTAATAAATATTAATAAGTGTGGATAAATTAATTTGATAAAATTAGGCTTTTAAATTAATTGGGTTTAATTTATATGTGGATACTAAATCCTATTAGAACTAGAAGAATTAATGAAATATTGATAATAAATAACTAAAAGACAAACCCTATTATATACTAAAGCCGTTTTTAGTACATTTGTGGTTTCTATTAAAATTATTGAGTATAATATTCATATATATGTATTATTGCGGATTATTGTTGGATTAGAGGACATTGGATTATATTTATATATATATTGAACATGTAAAAACGTTAACATGATGAATTAAAAAGCTATTGTACGTTGTTATATAATAAGGACTATATATATCATGTTTAATTGCAGGTTGTTGGACGAATTGTGTGTGTGTGTGTGTGTGTATATATATATATATATTATTTTAATAATTATTTAATTTATGAAGCCTATAAATCGAATTTGTGAATCAAATTGAAAGTTATGTATATTAGTTTAAACTAATTAATCTTGTTGATAATATTATAAAATTTACTTGGTAATAAATTTAACAATATTATATTGTTAATGGGTAAATTTGTAATAAAATTTTATTTTATTTTATTAGATCGGACGGAGGGAATTTAAGAAGTATATTTGGAAAATAAATTTTGGGTATTACATTGCTTAATCCAGGTACGGATTTTGTACTCATTTAGCGATATTCTTTAATTTTAGTTTGTTCATTTTGCTTCTCATTTTTATTTCGAATATTGTCTCGATAGTGAAGTTCATATGACAGTTTATTTTGACCTTTATAATATCATAACTTGTACTCTTTGAACTCGTTTATCATATTTAATATTTATTTCAATTTTCGTAGTGATGTACATGTTAGTATAATTTTGGAGACTTGTGTTGATGATTCGTTCGATTTAACATGTACATGTTAGAACCCCTTTGTGTTTATATTGTGTTGTATGTGTTGTGACATGGTATTTTTGTTAGAATATACTGTATGGTATACTTGAGCTATAACCACCTGTGGGGGTACCACATGTATGTCCTCTTGGCACCGAGGCATGACAACTTCTGTGGCGGTGTGATCAGTCCACGGTGTCTCCGTTTTGTGCTCTGGTGGGAGTTGGCCATTTGGTGTTTTGTTATGGGAGGCGTATTGGTCGACCCTAGTTTTCTGTTCTGTGGATTGGTGATGTTTATGCCAAACACACCTTCCGATTTTACATGCATTGGATTCGCGGTCCAATGTGTGTGACTTGTCTGTGTGGCATTATTTGATTTGCATGTGTGGCATATTTTGACTTGCCTGTGTGGCAAGGTATATTATTATTTGTTTTGAGCTCGGTATGAAACAACACCCAGCCATTTGATTCAGCCTATCATTTCGTTGTGTTAGTTTCAGTTCGTTTTGTTTCAGTTCATTTAATTGAGTTAGTTATTTTGATTCATTATCGTATTCTATATCCAAATTGGGCATTTGGCTCATCTTTATATTTTTCTTTGGCGGTGTCGGGAGAATCAAGGGCAAGTGTGGCGAGAGCTCCCTTCTATCCAATAGTTTTTATATATTTTGTTAGGCTATGATACATTAATTTATTTAGAGTTGTAATAGTTATTTCAGATTGTGGTTTGAGCCAGTGTGGCATTTATTATGGTTTATCTTAAGACATTTAATTAGTATGAGATTATTCTTTTGTGGATTAGAGTTTTGTTATATATTCGCTAGTTTTGTTGTGTTTGAGTAACCTCTCTTTCTATTTCGGAAAAGGGGTGTTACAGCTGTCCACCCAAATTGTTTTGGGATTTGGACTCCACTCTAAGAAGAAAAGTTTTGTTGGATTAACTTTGATCTACGTTGTCGGGTAGTGCCGACATATTCTGTCGGGTAACGGAAGAACGCAAAATAAGTCGTTCTCCATGTAGTGTTGATCAACACATGATATAAAAGGCTGATCACCCAACGTGCCCATAAGCTAGGACGGTTTACAATGGAATATTTGTTCAAACCTTTTCAAATGAATGAAAATTTTCAAGGTCTTATGAACGCTCAGCATAAGTTAGTATGTTTTTTCAAAAATTGTTTTGAACTAGAACGAAGAAATAATTCCTGTTATTCGATATCTCTTCACAACTTTTGTTCAGTTGTTTAAGGTCTAGAAGTATAAA
This sequence comes from Panax quinquefolius, assembly GCA_020205615.1. Taxonomy (NCBI): domain Eukaryota; kingdom Viridiplantae; phylum Streptophyta; class Magnoliopsida; order Apiales; family Araliaceae; genus Panax; species Panax quinquefolius. Next base: position 23,362,392 of record CM035170.1, on the reverse strand, counting down.
TGCATGATTCTTGATTTTGTTGTTGTTAATCAACTGTAAGTACTTACTAAGCAATTGAATGCTCACCCTTACTTAAAATTATATATTTTCAGTAAAGACAGATCGACCTAAGAAGATGAACAAGTAGAAGAACGATTACGAATTTTAATAGTTAGAAGTATTATGTTGTATATTATATTTGTATAATATCATGTAATAAGAATTCAAAGTATGAGAAAATGAGAGTTGTAAGAATATGTCTATAATAGCTAGTAATTACATTCATATTGGTAAAGATGTGCATGTGGAAACATGTGGATGTATGTGGATGATTAGTACCATGTAGCACTGTGACGCCCCCAAATCCGGGTACTTCTTACCTAAGATCTGGTACATCATTTTTACAACTATTATGGAAGATATAAACATAAATTGTTTATACAATAAATTTTTACACATCATTCCCAAGGTTTACAACCTAAACTTAATACATACCTTCAATATCTTAGAAGATTTACAATGCTATTTTGGTTGAGGAAAATTTAATAGATCTAAGCGCAACATAATTTAATCTTGCACTTTGACTTTTGCTTACATCTTTATTAGAAGCTTTCATCTAAATGAAAATTTTTATCATGATATAGCAAGGGTGAGCAACAAATTTGCCCAACAAGTTTTAAATACAATGAAGATATATCATGATTGAAAAGAATGAATAAGCTTTCAAGTTTTCAACAATATAATAATTGTGAAATAACATAAATCAAGTTTCAATAATTGCATGACTGAATCAATAATGTTTGAAGGTCAACAATGACCATAAACAATTTAACTGAACCTTATGGTAATAAAGGTGATCAGCCTTTCATACCTGATGAACATATGTAACATGCACTAAGTGCGAATCAATAATCAGTATAGACATGAATAATCAACAACAATTATTTACTAAAATGCTTTGAATATACAACTCAAGTTTGAGTTAGGGAAACTTGCCTGTACTGTTGATTACTGCTAAGCAATCTAATGTAATCTCTTATGAAAGACATATCAATTATAAGATTGATATTTTAGTTAGCATAACATACATGTTCGCTCATAATACTATTTCTTTATCCATAAATTATCTAACACTTAATCATAAAAATCAAATATTAGATACTTGACTTAACACATCGATTATTATTATCATCATTTGATAATTTTTAATCACTATATCATATCCATTATGATTTAACTTTTCGCTTTTGCATTTCATAAGTTATTTTTAACATCTAATAAGTTAAATATTAATCCAAGAACTTGGATTCTAAATCTAACAACAAATTGCCAATCCAAGCAGAATTTGGATTCCAAATCTAATAACTTTGTATTCCAAATCCGACATTTAGATGGCCAATCAAAGAAACCCAAACGCAATCTAGCTATTTGGATTCCAAATCTAGCAACTAGATTGAAATCCGAGCTTTGGATTCACCGATCCATCAATCCGACAAATTTGGATTCTAAATCCTTCAATTGATAAGATTTTTTCAATCCGGTAATTTGGATTCATCGATTTTCAATCCGATGGTGGATTCCATATCTCCTTTCTTGAAAATACCAAATCAACTTTTTATTTTTTTTATCTTTTGGTCATGCTTATATACATGTATTTCATACACAAAAAGTTATTTTCCATAATTTTTGAATTCTCTTTGCTATTTTTCAAAAATCATTTTTAGTGTGTAGCTTAATAAATTAGTCCTATCATGCTCAACTCTAGAAATTCTCATCTTCTGACACAATCTTATACGTGTTAACGTGAGCCTCCGGCTTAAATTTCGTGGCCATCGGAGTTATAGAACTCCGGTTATAACAATTTTTGTCCAAAAATCATAAAAAATGAAATGGTCATAACTTGGTCATTTTAAGTTGGAATGAGAACATTTTTGGACAGGAGGTACTTAATACCATATATTTTCATGTCCCAAAAGGCCGGAATTTATTTAACAAATTAAGTGGCCGAAAATGCCCTTTAAATTTCTGGGCAGTAGCTTTTTACCATTTTACAGTTTTGGAGTCATTTGCTAAAACTTAAATAAAATGAGATCTATAACTCCAATTAACGATCCGTTAATTTTTTTTGGATTCGTATCTTTCCCATCTACAATTTTCATCTATCACAATCCATATTTGGACATGTTAAGCTTTCGAAAATTATCCCAGAAGTGGCTGGTCAAAACAGTGGTTCTAACAGTTTTCTTAGCTTTGAGTTGTTTGGGATAAATTCCATATCTTGCTCATTTTTCAACCTAATTAAGTGATTCCAAAGGGGTTTTATCCTTAATACATAGATATAGCATCCCAAGACAATAAATTACAAATATCCATCATAGATTTCAAAAATCAAAAGCTAGATCACACTTTCAAGTTTAAGCTTTCCGAAAAATTCTATTTTCTTACCTTTTTTCAAATCTTTCCATCTATACTAATGTAAATCCATAACTCAAACTAGTAAAATTCTAGATCTAACGTTTATTCATGGATCTAGCCACATAAAACTTAAACTCCAAAGATCCATCATAAAAATACAAATAGCATACAAATTAAAGTTTTAGAAATCAAGTATAGATTTTACCTTGTTTTTATTTTCTTCTTTTTTCTTTCTTCTTCCTTCTTCTTCCTCTATGGATGAACTTTCTCTCTCCTCTTCTCTCTTCTTCCTTCCATTAATGGCAGCCCTCTCTTTCCTTTTCTCTCTCTAAGTGTCGTTCCTCCCTTCTCTCTCTCTCTCTCTTTAGTTTTCTTTTTGGTAAGAAATAAGAGATGAAAGAGAAAATGGGTTTATTTGCTTGTAAAAAAAATCTATAGATATATTTTGTATATCTAATCTATATCTTCAATATCTCTATTATCCTTATCTCTTTCCTTAATCATCATTACATAGATATGTGGAATCTTAGTGTGACGCCCCCAAAATAGGTATACACAACACCCGTTCGGAAAGTCTTGAAATACATGGTACAAAAGCAAACTACAACTTTATTATTACAACAAGAAAGCTGTGAGTTTAAATGAGATATTATCTTAGACAATATCTATACTCAAATAAATCCTCATCACATTTATTGATACATTATTTTACAAAAATGGTGAGGACTACTAAACAATCCTTTCTAAAACCTTCATTCCATACCCCCAGAGCTAGTACTCGCTACATTCTCGCCTCACGAGAAGAAAAAATGGAACAACAAAGAAAAGGGTGAGCTCAACTAGCCCGATAAAGAATATTATGACTAAGATAATATACAACAAATTATCGTTAGTCTTGACGAGGAAAAATCGATAGAATACAATGAGCAACAAGTTTTGGATCAATATTAGCGTGAAATAATAATTCATAGAAGAGTTACGTAGAGAATGAAATCTACTATAATCTATGAATTTAATGATCCATCATCAATATTTTATCCTGTAACATCAATCGATATGCATCGGAATCAAATATTCATCTTTGCACTCTGAGGCCGAAAGATATTCATCGATTAGTCATATTCATTTAAACACACTTCATCTTTGCACTCTGAGGCCAAAGATATTAATCAATCGGTCATGTTCATCTCGACACTGTTCATCTTTGCACTCTGGCCAAAGATATTCTTGAGAAATCATTCATCTTTTGCACTACTGGCCAAAGATATTCAATAATATCATCATTTAAGGCGAGGATCTTTGAAAAATATTTTTTTAAGAAAGCGAATCCGGTGAAACAAAATGACAAGGATTAAGGATTAAGGATTCGTACTTGGTTTTATCCACGTCAAAAAATACCTCAAAAATAATCATAGTGGTGTAAAATTCGAGAATGATCAAAACATGGATCTGATCGAGTTAGTATCCATAATAGATGTTTTAGACGAAAAGAAGAAATTTTATTTTTCGGTGAATAATGCAGTATCGTGAATAGTGCCAGTATCGTGAATAGTCAGATATCGTGAATAGTAACCGACACCAAAAGATAGAAATTCCACAAAAACATCTTCACGCTTTCATGAATAGTACTCGTGAATAGTAACTTCGTGAATAGTAACTTTCATGAATAGTAACTCGTGAATAGTAACTCATGAATAGTAACCCATGAATAGTAACCCCAGAGCATGAAAAAGTTCCAAATTTGATAAAACTTCGGATCAACATTTCAAACATAATGATATTGAAGAAATAATATCATTTGAGAAGAAAATAACATCCCTTACCTCGAAAGATCGATGCCATTTGAAACAGGATATAGGCTATGACTTGGACTTGCACCGTATAGCAATACTCAAAGTATACTCAAAATACTCACAAGAATAAATTTCGATAATATAGAGAGAAACTTGAGTTTCGGTGTGATTTTCAATTCTAACCTAAGCACCTGATTTTAGGAAATTCTTAGAACACCAAAAGAAAATTTAATAAATTAATAATATAATTATATTATTTTCTACACATGTCTAGAATCTGATTTCAGCCATCAAACACATGCCACCTTCTAGAAAAAATAAGAAAAAACGTTTTTTAATTTTAAATATTTTAAACTTCAAAAATCGATTATTTGAGACTTGAACTTCAATAATTCATAATAAATAGCCCTTTCATCAGAAAATTCGAATCTCGCGAGTTTTTATAGGAAATTCAATTCTCTACAACTTTGCAGAAGAAAGTTTTCCAAATTCAATCGAAATGAAATCCACAAACGGGCAATTTTATGTTATAATCAAAAAAATAAATGGGGTCCACCGACATGTTTAACATGTTTTAAACATTTATTGCAACAAAAATACTCTTCCTCCTCGTATACTCATATATCCCACATTCGTTGTAAAAATATCACCGTTAATATATTATTAAAATAATATATTTAAATGAATTATTTTATCGAGAAAAGATAAAATATTAATTTTCAACAATTGTCATTTAAAATTTTCTCCATCTATATCCACATAAAATCAATATTTTCCTCATCATATAAATCAATAATTAATTATTCACAAATAATATTACTGAATCACAATATTGATATTGAGGCGGGTTCCGAGGAAAGAGGGGCTTTCAATGAATTTCTTCTTCTTTGGTGGCGCAATTAGGTGACCAAACCTCTCCCTAGACAGAACTTTCTAGACATTGCCAATAATGTTATCTAATAATATTATTCGAGATAATATGAATTATTGCTTCGATAATGAAAGAAGATCTTTGTATAATGACAATTATCAAACAATGACAATATAAAATATCAACGCAGCAATTATTAACTCGATAAAAAATCTTTGAGCAGTAATTCTGTAACCATTATTGAGTAGTGCCTTCTTACGTAGAACGTAAGAATCAATAATTGGTGCAATACTGGTGTACTCTTGTTCAACAACGCGTATTAGTGTGTTTTAACCACCAGGGTATTCCAACAAGATTAACGGTAATAACTACGCCCGTTATTTAAAAACAACTTATATTTGTCATTTCTTCATCCAATCGCTTTTCGTTATGGGGCCCACACATCACATTTGGCGTCGCATGCAATATTCGACCGCATTTAATATTCCACGACCAACGAATATTCCCAAGACAACAATGAATATTTTATAACCACTTGCTTATTTTGAAATATTTGCATATTTAACCCCTTAACTATCCACATTAATCAAATCAACCCTTACTATTTTAAAATAATAAATAAAGGAAATTCCTTTTATTTAAAAAAATTTGGTCTTACAACCTCCCTCCTTATGACATTTCGTCTCGAAATTGACGTACGATACAGTGTTTGAAAAGGTGAGGATACCTCGCTTTCATTTCAGTTTCCAATTCCCTCGGTCATTTCTCTATAATGATTCCTCCACAAAACTTTAACTTGTGGTATAACCTTCTTAGCGTGGGACATACTCCTTCTATCCAAAATCTTGACAGTACCTCCTCATCGTTAAGTCTTGATTTATCTCGTCCGGTTCTAACTCTATAACGTGGTTCGGGTCTTTTCACATATTTAACACGAAGATGATATGTGAAACACATTATGAACACTTGAGACATACTCGGAGGTAACGTAAGTCTATAGGCTACATTTACTACTCGGTCAAGAATTTGAAATGGACCAATAAATCATGGATTGAGCTTTCCTCTCTTCCCATATCTTGTAACACCCTTCCATGGAGCAACTCGCAACAATACATGATCCCTTGCATTAAATTCCGCGTCCTTTCGATGAAGATCCGCATAACTCTTTTGTCGATCTTGTGCCGTTTGTATCGTTGTCGAATCATTAGTCATATCGTACTAACTTTCGGGTCCCAACAATGTTGCTTCACCCACCTCATCCCAACATATTGGGAAAGCGACATTTTTCGTCCATATAATGCTTGAATGGAACCATGCCTATATTTGTTTAATAACTATTGTTGTATGAGAATTCCACCAATGGCAAGTACTTATCCCAACTTCCTTTGAAATCTAGGACCACGAGTTTTAATATATCTTCAAGAGTTTGAGTAGTCCTTTCGATTGCTCATCCGTTTGAGGATGGTATGCCAAAGCCAATAAGTAAATTCGTGCCCATAGCTTTCTACAAACTAACCCAAAATCATGAAGTGAATCTTGGGTCACGATCTAAAACTATGGATCTTGGCATGCCATGCAATCTCACAATCTCATTAAATGCATACGAGAAAGGCGTTCAAGGAATAAGTCTCTCATATCGGTAAGAAATGAAGCGACTTAGTTAATCTATCAACAATAACCCAAATAGCATTGATGCCTTGAGAAACCGTAGGAAGACCCGTAACGAAATCCATAGTAATGTGTTCCACTTCCATTAGGAATCTCAAGTGGTTGCAGCGGACCCTTAGGTACAAGATGCTCGCCTTTACACGTTGGCAAGTTAAACACATCGAGATAAACTTTGCAATCTCTCTCTTCATATTGTTCCACCAAAATGTATGTAGAAGATCACGATACATTTTAGTACTTCCAGGATGGATTGCAAATGGCGTATTGTGTGCCTCCATCATAATCTTGTACTTCAAATCAGAGTCGTTAGGAACACAAAGTCTAGAGTGGACTCGAAGTATTCCTTCTTCATCAATTCTCACTTCCGGAATAGATCCTTCTTGTACTTTCTTCTTCATACGCATCAGCTCCGGGTCGGTGGCTTGAGCAATCTTAACTTTTTCTATTAAAGTTGGCTCTATGTGTATACTTGACATCATCGCACTCGTTCCTGCATATGATCTTCTACTCATCGCGTCAGCTACCACGTTCGCTTTTCTAGGATGGCATGATCAGAACATGTGCTGAAATGAGTCTCCTCTTGAGTTCTTCGAAGCTCTTCCCACATTCCTTGCTCCATTCGAATTTTGTATCTCTACGAGTCAATTTGCGTTAATGGAATAGCGATTGAGAATATCCTTCAACGAATCTCGATAATAACCAACTAAGCCTGAAAGCTACGATATTTAGATTCTTGACTTAGGTTGCTCTCAAGCGTGACTCATATCCCAATCTTGGATAGCACGTCACAATGACACCTATCGATTTACTATCGCCGCGAATATAGCGTCCCCTCTGAGAGAGGCAGCTTAGTGAATTTCCACAAAGGAAGTCACAAGATAAAGGCTCGGTACCAAATTCTATAGTTGAATTTTTAACTCTGAAGTTCAATAGGAGCCATTCGATATGAGATTTTAGAAATGAGTTTTGTCTTTAGGGTTCAAAGTCGATACAAAATTTAATATCAGGCTTTGGGAGTAAGCCAAGAAATTCTTCAGGAAATACGTCAGGAAAAATCAATAACAACAGGAATATTATTCAAATCTGACGTGTCTTTATTCAAATCCATAACATGGACTAAGAAAATTTGACATCCGTAATAAACGAATGACTTCATGGCTTGATATGAAAATGTTTGACTACAATGGTTTGATTGCTTGAATTGAATAACGAAAGTTGCTTAAGAATATGAAAACTAACAACCTTACGAAAATAATCAATTTCGGCATGATGAGTAGTTAACCTTAAAATCACATCAAAAACAAATATCTCTATAGAAATAAGGTTAACAGGTAATGTGATAGTGCCAACCTGAATCAAGCAAGATTTATAAGCGAGTGGATGTGATGAAAGTTTCTCCTAACGGAGTTTCCACAGATAGGTCAAAGTCTAATTTCTCAGGAGTTAAGTTTAAGCGTTGAGCGTAAGTAAGAGAGATAAAGAATGGGTAGAACCGATATCTAGTAAGGTATATACTTCAGCAAGAATTTATAATTAACTAACCCGTGCTAACCGTTCGGGTTCCTTGTATTTTAACCGGTCACGACAAACGCTCTTCAAGAACCGTTGACTTTTACTTTTACGGGACATCCTTTTGAGTCACCATTCATTGGATTTGGTTTCGATATCGTCTAATCTCGGCGATATGTCCTTCTTTTCCACAATTATAGCATACCTTAAAGCTGTTGTGGGCGGTTTGGGCGATATGTCCCTCTTTCCGCATTTGTAACATCTGTGGGTGGTCGTTCTCCTCCATAAAACTAGTTTGCTCTTGGCCGACGTCTTCACATGGTCGTTGTTGAATCTCCTCTTTTAAAATCTCCTCCGACTCGCTTCTTCTATTTTCATGGCCACGATTACCACCAGTGGTTCTGGCCTTTTGTCGTATTCTTCTTTCTCATTTGGTTATCGTTATTACGATGATCGCTATCTTGGTATGATCCTGGTTATGGTCCCTCGGTTGAACATACTCGTTATCTCGCTCTAACAAGCGAGCCTGTTGACAACATCTGAATAGAGAAAATTTATGAGAAATGAGATCTTGGCGTATGTCGGGTTTCAAACCTCTCATAAACATCGCGTCATACGTTCCTCATTCTCCACCAAATGAGGTGTGAACACGGATAACTCCATGAACTTCGCCTCGTCTTTGGGACACAAATTATGTTATTACGCTTCTAGTCTAATAAACTCCACTTCCTTCATATGACGAATACTTTTGGAAGTACTTGTCATTGAAGCTATTTCAAACGTCTCCCATGACATCTTTGAGTACGGGAAATTTGGATGGTACGCTTCACGATTCCCACTAGTAATGTCTGCCTTCGCCACGGAACATAAAGGCGCGAATGGAACTTTCGTTCTCCGTGCATCCCAAGACATCGAATATCTTGGTAATTTGTTTGACCCGTCTCGCGTTAATCGGATCCGGCTTTCCCCGAGTGCGGTGGTCCCAACTCTTTGAATCGCTTTTTTGTGACCACCCGTGAATTGCTATCATTTCCTCCTGTATTTTGAACACGAGTCTCCCTCGTCGATTTTGCATGAAGCGCAAAAAGCTTCTAAACATCCCTCGTTCATCATACGCTTTCGGTGGTGTTGTTCACGGGAGGAACATTACCCGACTGTTGTACGTTCTCCTCGTTGGTGAGTCTGAGGCATCTCCACGGTCTCATTTGCTCCATCATTAATATTCTCGATCGACATTCTCAAATATTGTCATAAAATAAGGGTTAATTAAGGAAATCAATATATCACATAATATCCCTATATCTTGACCGACTAACAAATAAGCTTAGGTAGGACACACTAGCGAAGGATTTACTCGTCTCTCCCCTCCTAGTTTTATTCCCAGATCTCCATGGAGATCATATCCCTAAGCTCGATACAATTTGTGGCGCCCCCAAAATAGGTATACACAACACCCATTCGAGTCGCCAAATACATGGTACAAGAAGCAAACTACAACTTTATTATTACAACAAGAAAGCGTGAGTTTAAATCTGAGATATTATCTTCAGACAATATTTATACTCAAATAAATCCTCATCACATTTATTGATACATTATTTTACAAAATGGTGAGGACTACTAAACAATCCTTTCTAAAACCTTCATTCCATACCCCGACTAGTACTCGCTACATTCTCGCCTCCCGAGAAGAAAATGGAACAACAAGGAAGAAATTATCGTAAGTCTCAACTAGCCCAAGAAAGAATATTATGACTAAGATAATATACAACAAATTATCGTTAGTCTTCAATAGGAAAAATCTGATAATACAATGACAACAATTTTGGATCAATATTCGCAATGGAAATAATAATTCATAGAAGAGTTACGTAGAGAATGAAATCTACTATAATCTATGAATTTAACGATCCATCATCAATATTTTATCCTGTAACATCAATCAATATGCATACGAATCAAATATTCATCTTTGCACTCACAGGCCAAAGATATTCATCGATTGGTCATGTTCATTTAAAACACTGTTCATCTTTGCACTCTGAGCCAAAGATATTAATCAATCGGTCGTGTTCATCTCAACACTGTTCATCTTTGCACTCTGGCCAAAGATATTCTTGAGAAATCATTCATCTTTGCACTACGGGCCAAAGATATTCAATAATATCATCAATTAAGACCGAGGATGATGAAAAATATTTTTTAGAAACGAATCCGGTGAAACAAAATGACAAGGATTAAGGATTAAGGATTCGTACTTGATTTTATCCCGTCAAAAATACCTCAAAAATAATCATAGTGGTGTAAAATTCAAGAATGATCAAAACATGGATACAATCGAGTTAGTATCCATAATAGATGTTTTAGACGAAAAGAAGAAATTTTATTTTTCGATTGAATAGTACCAGATATCGTGAATAGTGCGAGTATCACGTGAATAGTACCCCGTACGTGAATAGTAACCGAGACCAAAAGATAAATTCCACAAAACATCTTCACGCTTCATGAATAGTACTCGTGAATAAGTAACTCGTGAATAGTAACTTCGTGAAGTAGTAACTCGTGAATAGTAAACCCATGAATAGTAACCCCAAACATGAAAAAGTTCCAAATTTGATAAAACTTCGGATCAACATTTCAAAGATAATGATATTGAAGAAATAATATCATTTGAGAAGAAAATAACATCCCTTACCTCGAAAGATCAAGATTTCTAAATTTGAAACAGGATATAAGGCTATGACTTGGACTTGCACCGTATAGCAATACTCAAAGTATACTCAAAATACTCACAAGAATACGCTCGATAATATAGAGAGAGAAAACTTCAGTTTCTGGTGTGATTTTCAATTCTAACCTAAGCACCCTATTTATAAGAAATTGCTTAGAACACCAAAGCAGAAAATTTAATAAATTAATAATATAATTATATTATTTTCTACACATGTCTAGAATCTGATTTCAGCCATCAAACACATGCCACCTTCTAGAAAAAAATTAAGAAAAAACGTTTTTCTAATTTTAAATATTTTAAACTTCCAAAAATCAATTATTTTGAGCTTTGAACTTCAATAATTCATAATAAATAGCCCTTTCATCAGAAAATTCGAATCTCATGAGTTTTTATAGGAAATTCAATTTTCTACAACTTTGCAGAAGAAAGTTTTTCCAAATTCCAATCAAAAATGACCGAAATCCACAAACGGACAATTTTACATTTATAATCAAATTTCATTAATAAATGGGGTCCACCGAGCATGTTTAACATGTTTTAAACATTTATTGCAACAAAAATACTCTTCTTCTCCTCAGTATACTCATATATCCCACATTCGTTGTAAAAATATCATAGTTAATATATTATTAAAATAATATATTTAAATGAATTATTTTATCGAAAAAGATAAAATATTAATTTTCAACAATTGTCATTTTAAAATTTTCTCCATCTATATCCACATAAAATCAATATTTTCCTCATCATATAAATCAATAATTAATTATTCACAAATAATATTACGAGAATCACAATATTGACAACGAGCAGGTTCAGGGAAAGGGGCTTTCAATAAGAATTTCTTCTTCTTTGGTGCGCATAATTAGGTGACCAAACCTCTCCTTAGGCATGAACTTTCTAGACATTTGCCAATAATGTTATCTAATAATATTATTCAGATAATATGAATTATTGCTTCGATAATGAAAAGATTGTGTAATGACAATTATTGAAACAACAATGCAATATAAAATATCAACGCAAAGAATTATTAACTCAATAAAATAATTGAATAAGTAATTATCGTGTAACCATTATTGAGTAGTGCTTCTTCACGTAAGAATCAATAATTGGTGCAATACTGTGTGCTTCTTGTTCAACAACGCGTATTAGTGTGTTTTAACCACCGGTATTCCAACGAAGATAATCTTGTGAATAACTACTTGTAGTTATTTAAAAACAACTTATATTTGTCGTTTTCTTCATCCAATCGCTTTTCAGTTATGGGCCCCACACATTTTTGCTATTGTAAATACGAATATTCCGTAACCGCATTTAATATTCCACGACCAAACGAATATTCCCTCGACAACAATGAATATTTTATAACCACTTGCTTATTTTGAAATATTTGCATATTTAACCCTTAACTATCCACATTAATCAAATCAACCCTTACTATTTCAAAATAATAAATAAAGGAAATTCCTTTTTATTTAAAAAAATTTCGGGGTCTTACATTAGTGTGCAAAGTGGCTCCTTAAAATGAATGCCACCTAGCTTGATTTGGTAATTATCTTTTGCAAATGCGGCTTAAATGATGACAAGCATGTCTCATTTTCTCTCCTTCTTGTATCCGGCCATGTGGCCCAAATTCTTCCAAGTTTGGTTTTGTTTTATGTAATATCTAGTATAACAATTGTCTAAAATACCCCTTTCTCTAATTGGACTATAAAGTGAGGGCCATTATATTTAATATTTTGGGCTTTCCATATATAATCTCTTGGGCTTTAAATTAAATTCTTTGGGCCATTGAAAAATTATCATATTCCAATGTCTTTCCATTTTATCATACCCTAATTATTTAATTAGGGTTTCATTCCACACAATTATAATTTTAATCCTTATTCATATACACTTAACTTCTTAACCCAATTAGACTTTCTATAATTAAGTTATAAAATTAATTAATTGAGATATATAAAATTAATCTCTTATAATTAGTATATATTCTAAATATCATAATTCTCTCATCTCATAACCCTTAAGTTATTCAATTCTTCATTCCTAATATATAATTAGGATCACACTAGTTTCTTCTATTTGTTTTTATAATAAACAAATATAAACCATCATATAATATTCATATTCACTTACTCACATAATCATATAAAATAATTAAATAGATTAAGATATGATTCACAAATCTCTTAGATTAGGTCACTAGTATATATTTAAATACTAGAACCACTAAATAAAATAACCATTTAAGTCATTTAATTCTCATACTTAATTTAAATAACTTATTTAAGTTATATAATTTATATTGTATAATTAATTTAATTTCCTCCTCCTCTCCATAAATTATTTTCAAACAATTTATTTATATATTAAATATAAATTTAATTTATTTAATCATTTATTCAAATATGAATTTAATTTACTAGCAAGTTGATACCAATGTAAATATTTACATATTGGATCTCATCTCATATGTTTACTTTTACATCCTTTGGTATAATATTAAATATTATACCATTATCCATATAACATAATATTATATATCCAATTATTTTTTTTACTTTTTATACATTGTCTTCACAATTTACTTAGCTGAAGTAAATATATTAATATATTCACACAATACACATATTCTTATGAACTTAGACACTAAACATATACCTCATTATCATACTATCACTTATAGTCTATCAAATCATTCAAGTTCTTCTCCAAAAGTTTTCAAATCCTTAAAATTCCTTCATAGAAACGTCAAATCCATACACTTATATTCTGTCTAGGTTCATCTTATAACATTTAATCCATCATTTTAGGATTTTAATAATTATCTAAATTCTCAGGTTGTCACAAGCACCATATCTAGGGTCTAAATATACCCGAATTTGGGGGTCTCACAAGGGCAATGTTGGAGTGTGATTTGATGGGTCCGAGGGATTCGGGGGTACCCTCGCCACATGACTAGATAGTTATGTCGACGCTGAGAATTCTGATTCCTAATGTTGCTTCTATCCTTTGGTATTTCGCTATGTCGATTAATTTATTTGAAGGGTGAGATTTTAGAAAAAGACCGACATGAGTGCCTACGAATTTGAAAAAATTAATTTTAATGATTGAGTCAAATTAGACAGAGCCGCCAGTTGATATAAGTTCAAATGGATGTACTAACTTATCCGGATTTTGAAGGTTTTCGCAATATGGTCCAATATGTTACTTCGTTTAATTTGGTCTGAAACCCGAGATTCATGGAATTCGGGGGCTTGATTAAGCGGGAGAAAGGTGTTAGGCACCCCTGAATTCCGTGAAAACACGATTACCCCTTCTTGTTGATTTTCCTAAGTATGAAGTGTGTGTGTGTGTGTGTTTGGAAATGTTTCTGATATTTATTTAACTTGTGTTAAGTGCTTTGATTTTAATAGTTGCTCTAAGCCTTTATTTGTGAGTGGCGTTATTTTGAAAGTAGTGTTGTACCTCTTTGAACCTATATACGAAGGATTTGATTTAGCGAAAAGTTGATTTTTGACAAAATATGTATTGAAATGATGTTTTGGAAAACATAGTTTTCAAATCTTTCGCCCAAATAGGAATAAAGGTCCTTTGATACTTCCAGTTATTAAACTTAGATTTGTCTAACCCTGAAGCGCTTTATGATTTTATAAAAGCTCTTTGTTGTTTTGTTTGAAAATCGTTTTGGTGATAATGCATGAAAGAAAGCATCAAAAAGGGTCGGGCCTTCTTTGGACATGAAAACCATCTCGATAGACCCGAGCACCCACAATTATAATTTTTTATTATCATAGGGCCTTAAATCCGATCATTCGGGACAAAACCCTCTAATTCGTTTTAAGGCCCAATATTACATATACAATGGGTTCTTGTAGTTTGATATTACATTATAAACCAAAAAGTCCATTATTGGAATCTAGTCGAGATCTGATCATTGGATCTCGACCCCAGGATTCCTAGGCTCACATTGATACGTTTAAACTTGTACAAAATGTATCATAAACTCGTTATGAGGTGATTCATTGATTGAAATCTCTATAACGGATATTGAGGACCTCCTGACCACTAGATATAGATCTAGAGCTCTACAGAATAATCAAAATCGATTTAAATCATTAAATTAATTGACTAGATCTATCCGAGATGTAAGTCGATCCTGTGACATCCCCAAATTCGGGTACTTTTTACCATGAATCTGGTGTACTAATTCTATAATTATTGCGGAAGATATAAACATAATTTGTTTATACAATAAACTTGTACACATCATTCCCAATGTCTACAACCTTAACTAAATACATACCTTCAATATTTGAAAAGGTTTACAATACTATTTTCTTCAGAAATTTAATAAATCTAACTACACTATAATTAAATCTTGAACCTTGCCTTTGCTTCTGTCTTTACTCGAGCTTTCCTCTAAATCTGAAAATTTTATCATGATATAGCAAGGGTGAGCAACAAATTTGCCCAGCAAGCATAAGTTTAATTAAGGATATATCATGATTGAAAGAATTGAACAATAAGCTAGCTAACTTTCAACAATATAAACATTGTGAAAGAGCATTAACATTTACAACATGCACAACATGAGAATCAATAACCAGTATAGACATGAATAATCAACAATAATCATTCACTAACATGCTTTGAAAATACAACTCAAGTTTGAGTTAAGGAAAACTTGCCTGTACCGTTGATTACCGCTAAGCAATATAATGTAATCTCTTATAAAAGACCTATCAATTATAAGATTGATCTTTTAATTAGTATAACATACCTTATTTCATAATACTATCTAACACTTAATCACATAGTCAAATATTAGATAATCTTAACACCATATTCATTTACTTACTTATAAACTCATCATCTTATATTAACTTGTCTAACATTCACTCCCAAAGTTAAGCATTAGACATTACACCTTAGTCTGAGTATTATCATTATACTTTGATAATCTTTTCATTATGTCATAACTTATACTCATAAGTTATCCCTTTATATGTTATCTTAGTAATCTAGACAACCTTTCAGTAAATTGAAATATCATTTCAGTAAACCGGATTACATTTCAGTATCCTGAAATCACTATTTCAGCAAACCAAAATCAGATTAGCAGACTAAATTCAATTTCAGCAACCTGAATTCAAAATCTTCAATTTTAGCAACCTGAATTCACTATTCTTTTGCACGAAAATAACAAATCAACTTATTATTTTTCTATCTTTTGGCCAATCATATATTCATGTATTTCATACACAAAAAATATTTTTCCGTAATTTTTCAACTCCCTTAAGTATTTTTCAAAAATCAATTTCTAGTTAATTCCTTAAGAAATTAACTACCTTGTGCTTAACTCCAGAAATTCCCATCTCTTGGCATAATGTTATACATGTTAACGTGACCCTCCAGTATAAATTTCGTGACCATTGGAGTTATAGAACTCCGGTTATAGCGATTTTTGTCCGAAAAACCCAAATATTGAAATGGCCATAACTTGCTCAATTTAACTCGGAATGAGCTCATTTTTGGACAGGAGCTACCTTATACCATATATTTTCATTTCCCAAAATGCCGGAATTTTTCGTTCATACTAAGTGGCCGAAACAGGCCCTGGAAAGTTCTTTGCAGATTTTTTTTTTCATTTTGCAGCTTTGGAGTCCTTTGCTAAAAATAGTCCATACGGAAATCTACAACTCCTTTTTCAGTGATTCCACTTGGAGATGTTAGATAACTTATAGATCTAACTCTAGGACTTGACCACACTCAAAAATTTGAAATATATTAGGAGATATGGTCATTTGAATTTCATGTTCCGCTTTCACAAAAATCTGATTTTTAACTCTTGGTGAGTTCTAAGAAAACTTTTATGTTTTCACATAATATCAACATAACTCATCATAATACTTAATAATACCTCATACACCCATGGATCAACCATAATGAATGATCTATTCCATCAAACAATCATAAAACACAAGGTTAAACACCATCAAGGCTAAAAATTAGGATTTTCCACCCTTTGAAAAACTAGTTTCCAATACTGTCGTGCGCGGCCGCGCGGTCTTGAAATGGGTTTCAGGCGCGGGCGCGTGAGTGGCATTACTAGTCTGAGATGTGTAGCGCGGTCTTGGTATGCAATCATTGCGCAGCCGTGCGACCCTGCTTCCTGCACTGCTAAGTTTACTCCCAAACTGATTACATAGTGAGATTTCACTTGAAGATTCGTACAGCACACCATTTACCCGTATCAATGTGTGAAATCTGGAATAAGCATAATTGAACTAGTAGATTCTATACAATACTAAAACACTTTCTCATGAAGACTCTATTACACACTCACTTATGCTCACATAGCCCTCTATTACGAATGAAATAAAGATGAACTAGCTAAATTCACTATTGAATAAATAAAAAGAAAATAGAGATAGGGATAATGGGTTGTCTCCCATCAAGCGCTAAGTTATAGTCAATTAGCTTGACTGTCTCTGATGCTTATGTCGAAGAAAGAATTGAGGCGACTTTCTGTTTGTCTACCTCACCACCAAAGTAATGCTTCAAGCCCTGTCCGTTCACCTTGAAAGGCTTATCTGGCAACGTATCGAATATTTCAATCGCACCATGCGGAAAAATAGTTTTCACTGTAAATGGTCCTGACCACCTCGTTTTTAGCTTCCCAGGAAAAATTTTAAGTCTGGAGTTATAAAGCAAAACCCTTTGTCCTAGTTCAAATCCTCTCTCAATGATTTTTCGGTCATGCTATTTCTTCACTTTCCCAAAAGGCCGTTTCTCCCCGACAGCTTTCAAATCAAAATTTAGCTTTCTAATTGCCCAATATGCTTTATGCTCTAGCTCCATAGGAAGGTGGCTGGCTTTTCCATACACGAGCTGAAAAGGTGACATGTAGCACCCCCAAATCCGGGTATCTTCCAACCCGACAGATGGTGCTATACTTTATAACATTCATACATTCATTCAATTGAAAAGTCTCAAAGAACGAATATAACCTCTATATATTTAAAGTAATATTTATATTTCCCAAGTTCTAAACTCGTTACAAAAGGTTCTTTGTCATAATATCAGTTAAATTACAACAATAGACCTATACTATTACAAGACAGCTTAGTAATCTGCCTTAGCTTTTCCCTTATCCTTTTTCGATCCTTTGGGACGTTCAGTCTTAACTGCATTCATATGGTTCAAGCAAGAGTGAGCATAACTAGCTCAGCAAGTATAACAATTTAATAACAACATGCTTGACAAATACAAATCGTATATCTTCGATAATTGAACAATAGTTATGAAGTACTATTGATAATTCAAAATAACACTGCATCTTTTCTTTCAAAATGTTTTACAATAACAACCGTATTTAGTAAAACATTCACTCCGGTCAGAGAACTCTAGTATTCATTCTTTATTGGAAAAGGACAACCCGAAAGCAAATCCGTAAGCCCGATATCACTTACGAGCACTTCTAGGTGATCAGCCTATTGTACTCTATGTTGACCAACACTATATCCATTAAACGTATGCACGTTTAATCAATTGGCAACCTCACGTGCCTGTCGTTTTACCGATAAAACATTTGTTTAACATTTAAGTCTTCTTTTGAAAACCATATCAAGTAGTTGACAAAAGATAACAACATTTGATAATACATAAATAGATTATCAATTCATCAAGTCTAGCCAAAGGAATTGGCTTCAACTTCATCATACATTAATTCATGCGAAAGAATACACGAATCTCAAAAACTTGTTCAGATTGAACTGAGACAAGAGTTAGAATACTTGCCTTTAGCGTCTGCTACGGTAAATTAACTTTATGTTCAAGTCGTTCAAATCTCTACAATACATGATCACATAATGCCTTACATTAAGTCACATATAATCAAGTATGTATATGACTATATCATACTCTTTATTTCAATCTAATTGTGTATTAGACTCATTTAATATTCGTTCCGGTTTATCATTATGCTTGCATTATAATTGACTAGGTTATCTCAACCTTTATACATCATCCTTAAGGTTTAACAATGTTTAATCAATGTTACATTACCTTCCTTAAGTTATGTTTACTTCCATTTCTTTTCCTTATACTTAGAAAATTTCATTACTATCTTCACTCTCTGAGATCGGCTGTATTGGCCATTTTATACTTACATCTCGCATCGCGGTGCATGAGCTTAATGTATAATTGTCCTGAGACTTGGCCATGCTGCATTGAGTCTTACTTTAATAGGCATGACCGTTACACACTCGAAGGGATTTTATCATCATTCATGGCGCTGCGGCGCCAATTATTGAACTAAGGTTCACTGCAATGAACTCTTCGCAAAGATATGCTTTCGACATCTTTTTCACGCTCATGCATGTAATCTTTTTGCCTAGGGTTGGCACCGCGGCGCCAACTCTGTGCACCAGATATCATTTTCAGTTTTAAAATTTTGTGAACTTCCCGGACGCATAACTTCTTCGTTATAAGTCTGAATTGGCTCGTTTAAAAGCCTACGGTTCACAAATTACGTACTCTACATGACCATTCAAGAATTTTATCTAATTGACTTTGTTTGCTAAAAATTCACCTATTGGTTCATTTTTAACGTAAACGATAAACGTTCGTGAATGTTCAACGCTCGTTTCTTCGTTCTAAGTCGGAATCAAGTCATTTTCGAGTCTGTAACTCTTAAATACCGATTATGACTTGTCTCTATTCGAAAACAATGGTTTCGTGATCAAACACAAAATTTGACTTCCATTCCGAGAATTTTACGTATTCGACGTTTATCGTCCAATCGTGCAAATTCCGGCAATTCTTCATTCTTATGATTTGATGAACATTACAAATGAACTTCATTCATCATGTGAACATCTCAACATACTTAATACAACAACATAGATTCATTGTTGGATTTTGATTTGTTCTTCATAAGTCTATAACTTGTCAAATTATAAACTACTTAAGATTTCATTGTTAATGACTTATGACAATTAAGGTTTCTTAATCATCATACTTTACATGCTCTTCACATATATCTTTACTTAGGTATACATGATACATATGATCATATAATTTCTTTTACATTCATATCATTTCTCTTAATAAACTTCTTATAAGTTCATATTATTTTCACATAAGTTTATAACTTATACTAGCTTAAATGACTTATTACCAACTTAATTGGCTTAAGTTCATTACTTACTCATTCATGTTTCCTAATCCAACTTTTCTTATCATCCTATCATGGTAGAGATAGAAGATAATTGAGAAGAAGTCTTACTGTTTTGTAGTCTTGGTAAGTAGCTTGCTTCTTATTCTTACTTATGGAATGACTTATGTGTAGCTTATTCTCTCTAACACTTAAGCACTTTAGATGTGTTGGATTAATTGATCAACCAACAAATGGCTTGTAAAGCTCTTCTATTTATAGACTTTCCAAGGTTAGGGTAGTTTGGTCTTTAAAACATCCCACCTCCTTAAGCCACCTCCTTACTATTCATTACTTGTTAGCCACTCTCTTATCTCTTACTTGGCCATTAATTCAAAGTCTTGGTCAATACTCCTACTTGATCATCACACTTACTTGATCACCATATCACTTGGTCACCACATCACTTGGTCACCACACCTTAACCATATCAATATAGTTTGCCCCATGGGTTATACAATCCATGGATTCTAGCTTGGGCTTACATTAATTAATCCTTGGGCTTTACTTTAACAAACACTAATTGGTTCATTTATTCATTAGTTGGGCTTCTCTCTCTAATTCACTTGGACTTGTATATAATTGTTTACCAATCATCCAAGTCCATTAACATTTATTAATACACATACATATAGTTCATGTATTGTTTTCATATTATAATTCATATAAAATTTATATACGATATTTCATCATTCATACAAACTTTTATAATACTTCATATTATACTCGTTTTCATTACTTCATACAATACCAAGTATCATACAATTAATACTTATTCTTTAACACTTCGCTTTTACTTAACATTTATTATTTAAGTCCACAAACGAATTATTACTTTTTCCATAACTAGATTTTTATTACATAATCCATCTTACCTTGTTATTCCATCATTTCGTATTATTTCGGAATCTCAAAATTATATCCCGAGCAAATACCGAGTGAATAGTGTTTTCGAGAAAATTTCTCGGAAAACTTTTATTTTAAATCTTAGATTTACACTATTTAGCGGCGTAATTAGGTGACCAAATCTCTCCTTGACAAAACTTCTAGACATTGTCAATATTGTAAATAATAATATTAATAATTCTGTCATCTTACTTATTGATTTAATAATATATAAAATATCGACAATAATTGAATCAAATAACGTGAGATACTATGTAACAATTACTGTAGCAATAATTGAACAAAACTGAGTGACTTCTCACGTAAGCATCAATAATTAATATTGTGTGCTACTATGCAACCACGTGTATTACTGTACTTTTACTACCGAGTAGTTCAACTGTTAACGGTAAAACCTCCGCTGTTATTTTTTCTCATTCAGACAATAATTCTATTGTGGGGTCCACCAATGATTGCACCGTTGTACGAATATTCTCTATTGAAATGAATATTCCCCGACCAATCGAATATTATATGACAACTTGCATACTTTATAAAATTTATAAATACTACCCACAACTATAACATTATATCAAATCCACACCAAAATACTTAAAAAAAATATTTTGAGAAAAATTAATTTTTATTCACAAAATTTGGGGTCTTACAATCTCCCCTCCTTATGAAATTTTCCTCTAGAAATTTACATACGTACCTGGTATGCCGAAGAGGTGAGGATACCTTGTTTAGATTCTAACTCTTGAGGTATAACCTTTGAGCGTAGAATATGCTTCTTCTTATCCAAGATTTTAACAGGTACCTCTTCATACGTTAAATCTTTTGTTATCTCATCTGATTCTAAGTCAAGATTGTGGCTCGGGTCGTCCAAATATTTACATAACATCGATATTAAAAAAAAGTTATCAACACGCGACATACTTAGCGTTAAAACGAGTCTATAGGCCACATTTCCTACTCGATCGAGGATTTCAAAGAGAACAATTAAATCAAGGGTTGAGATTTCCTCTCTTTGTCAATTTTTGCTTCTAGAACAACTCCCTCTTGAACCTTCTTCTTCACATTCATCAGCTCTGAGTCTATAGCCTAAGCGGCTTTAACTTTATCGATTAAAGTTGGTTCTAATCGTATATTTGTTATCTTCACATAGGTTCGTATATTTGCACTTGAAAACGCATATGATCTTCTACTCAACGCGTTAGCTACAACGTTCGCTTTTCCCGCGATGGTATTGAATGGTATAATCGTAATCTTCAACAGCTCGAGCCAACGTCTTCAGCGCATGTTACGTTCGTTTTAGGTTGAAGAAATATTTAAGGGTTTAAGAAATGGGATTTGTACTGGGGTGAATACAAAATTCGATTTCACGCTCTCGGGGTAGGCCAAGAAGTTCTTAATGGAATACGTCAGGAAATTTATTAACCATGGAAATATCATTTAAAAACTGTGACTCTCATCCAACACATGAAATGAAGGTTTCTCCTAACAGAGTTTCAACAGAAAAGTTAAAGTCTAATTTCTCCGGAGTCAAATTTAAACGTTGAGGGCAAGTAGGAGAAATAAAAGCATGGGTAGAACCGGTATCAAATAAGGTATATACTTCACTAAAGTTTGTAGTTAACTTACCCGTGATAACTTCGTTCGGGTTCCTCGACAAACACTCTCACTTAAACTACCGACTTTAACTTGTCTAGGACATCCTTTTGCGTCACCATCCCAGTTGGTCTTGACTTCACAATACGATAAAATCGAGCTAGGTGACCTTCTCTTCTGCAATTAAAACACGCTTTGGGTTGTTGCGTACAGTTTGGATGGATGTGTCCCTCTTGTCCGCATTTGAAACATACGACCGGTGGTCGTTCTTCTTCCTTTGAAACGGGTGTTGGTGTTGCTGTCTTTCCATCATTATTGAACCTTCTCTTCTTGAAATTTCCACTTCTATTATTTTGGCCATGATTACTACTGAATTGGTTACCATTCTTGGCATGATAATTTCATCCACGATGGTTATCATTGTTCCGATGGCCGTTGCCACCGGTATGATTATTATTGTGTTGTTGGTCGTTGCCTTTTGGTTGTGATGACTCATTATCGCGCTCCAATAACTGAGCCCTATTCACAACATCTGAATATAAACAAAGTTTGTGAGAAATGAGGTATTAACGTATTTCGGGTTTCAAACCTCTTAGAAACATTCGCTCTTCATTATCGACCAAATGAGATGCAAACCGGGATAACTCCGCAAACTTAGCCTCGTACTACGACACGGTCATATTGTTTTGCTCCAGTTTGATAAATTCCACCTCCTTTATGTGATGAATACTTTCGGGAAAGTACTTGTCATTGAACAATTCTTGGAACTTCTCCCAAGACATCTTGAGTGCGTCAGGCTAGGTATGTTTTACAGATTCCCACCAATGATCTGCTTCTTTACGCAATATAAAGGTGGCGAATGGAACCTTTTGGTCCTCTGAGCATTTCAAGACATCAAATATCTTGGTGATCTGCTTTATCCACGTCTCTACCTTAACTGGTTCTGGCTTTCCCAAAACATCCGGTGGTCCCAACTCCTTGAACTGCTTAGCGGTGACCAACCGTGGATTGCCATTGTTTCCACCTACATTATGAACAGGAGTCTCTCTCGTTTGGTGTTGCATGAATTCAAAAAAGCTCCTAAACGTACCGTCGTTCGTCATTTGATCAGTGTTGTTGTTTGTAGGAGGATTATCACCTTCCTGTTGCACATTATCCTGGGTATTGATCATTGGTGACTCAACGGTCTCCTGTGCTCCATTGTTATTCTCAACATTCTCAGATGTCATTTTCAAATACTGCCACAAAACAAGGGTTAATTGACACCACATATTATCCCTATACTTTGACCGACCAATTAAATACCAATTAAACTTAGGTAGGTCATACTAGCGAAGGAATTCTCCGTCTCTCCCCTCCTAGTTCTTGTCTCAAATCTCAGCCAGGGATCATATCCCTAAGCTTTGATACCAACTGTGACGCCCCCAAAATAGGTATACATCATTCATTCTGAGTCGCCAAATACATGGTACAGAATATAAATAAAAACTTAAATATAAAACATGAGCTGTGAGTTTTAATACAAATAGTGTCTTCTAGACAGTATTCAAACTCAAAATAAGTCCTCAATACATTTATTATCACACTACTTCACAGAATAGTGAGGACTACTAATGCAATTATCTGGACTGTTATTTCATTCCCCGACTAGTCCCAGCTATATTCTCATTTCCTGAAGAGAACATTGAAAGAAAGGATTAGCTCAACTAGCCCAGTGTCATTATCATATATATGATTATTATCGTGTTGTTGGTCGTTGCCTTTTGGTTGTGCTGACTCATTATCGTGCTCCAATAACTGAGCTATATTCACAACATCTGAATATAAACAAAGTTTATGAGAAATGAGGTATTGACGTATTTCGAGTTTCAAACCTCTTAGAAACATTCGCGTCATTCGTTCCTCATTATCGACCAAATGAGATGCAAACCGGGACAACTCCGCAAACTTAGCCTCGTACTACGACACGGTCATATTGTTTTGCTCCAGTTTGATGAATTCCACCTCCTTTATGTGATGAATACTTTCGAGAAAGTACTTGTCATTGAACAATTCTTGGAACTTCTCCCAAGACATCTTGAGTGCGTCAGGCTGGGTACGTTTCACAGATTCGCACCAATGATCTCCTTCTTCACGCAACATAAAGGTGGCGAATGGAACCTTTTGAGCACCGAAAATCTCAAAATATTATTTTTATGATTAATACAATTTTTCAAAGGTTTCACGTTCTTCGTTGTACCCCAAAATAATTTTATAGGCAACTATATTTTTTTTATTTCGCTTAAATATGTAATTTATATTTGTTACATATTTTTATTACTTTATTTATACCCGAAAAGAAGTTTCTCGGCATAAAATATTACTTATAGTCAAATCTCGTCCCGTAAGACTTTATTGTATCTATTATGACTTATTATTTCGCCGGAACATGATTCGGATCGTCGAACGTCAAAATCGCTCGACGCACCGACGCTGGCATTCGCTCATTTTTAAGTTCTGACATGCATATTCGCTCATTTTTAATTCTCAAATCATGAGTAATATAACAACGAAATTTCAGGCGTATTATAGACCTCATGGCATAGTATTTTAGAAAATTTGCACACCACAAAAACGGATAACGGAAGCTCATCAAAATAGTGCGCGAAAAGGACATCAAGTAGTAGTCGTAATAAATTTCATTGCCAGTAGGCGGGCTCGGCGAGCACTTTCGGCGTTCGCTCAAATTTTAGTTTTGACATGTATTGTAAGACCCCAACTTTTTAATAAAGATGATTTTTCTATAAATATCATTTTAGAATATTATGGAATGAATTTGATATAATTTTATAGTTGTGGGTAATATTTATAATTTTGCAAAGTACGCAAGTTGTTATATAATATTCGATTGGTCGGGGAATATTAGTTTTAACAGGGAATATTCGTACGACGGCACAATCATTGGTGGACCCCAAAACGGAATTATTGTCGGATTGAGAAAACGATAAAAATATCTTTTTATGAAAATAACGACAGAAGTTTTACCGTTAACGGTTGAAACACCCGGTGTTAAAAGTACAGGAATATGCGTGGTTGCATAGTAGCACACAATATTGATTATTGATGCTTATGTGAGAAGTCACTCAGTTTTGTTCAATTATTGCTTTAGTAATTATTGCATAGTATCTCACGTTATTTGGTTTAATTATTGTCGATATTTTATATATTATTAAATCAATAATTGAGACAACAAAGTTATTAGAATTATTATTTGCAATATTAATGATGTCTAGAAGTTCTGTCAAGGAGAGGTTTGGTCACCTAATTGCGCGCCAATAGGAAGAAATCCTTATTGGAAAGCCCCCTCTTTCCTGGGAACAACCTGGTCGATTAATATTGTGAATTATAATAATGTTGATAAATATTATTAAAAATATTGAGGATATTTTTATGAAGTATTTGTTATAAATTGGCTTATTATTTGGATTCCCATTTACCCATTTTTCAAAATTGTCGGTAGAAAGTTATCTCAATTTTGTTTTATTACTTATATTTATATATATATAAGTTATGATATATATTTATATAAATGTCAGTATATATATGTGTTTATATATATATATATATATATATACATATATAATTGTGAGTGAGGTGGGTGGTGTAGGCTTTGGTGTAGACTTTGGAGTAGGTTTTGATTTTGGTGTGTGTAAGAAGGTGCTGTATAAGGCATGTAATGAATTTTGTTCTAGTTTTGTTTTACTTGAAGATAGTCATCCGTGAAATAAATGCTTTCAGCCCATGAATGTTTGAATATTGCGTCCGTGATAAATTCTTAACAGTACATCTTCAATTCTCCTATAAATAGGATGCTTAGTTAGAATTGAAAACACACCAGAAATTCAGAGAATTCTTCTTCTATAATCTTGAGCGTATTTTCTTTAGAGTTTTAAGAAGCTTTGAGCGTAGTGCAAGTTTTCTTCAAGAATATCCTCGCCCTACCAGTCAAAATACTCTTCTTTTACGGTAAGGGGTATTATTTCTTTCTTATTCATGAAGAGAACTTCTGTTATTCAATTTTTTTTTTATTCTGTTGGAATAACCTGTATACGTAGGCTACCCTATACTTGGTGAAATTCTTCTATTATTCTATTTTTTATCATTATGTTGGAATAACCTGTCTATGCGAAGTACCGCATACATGGTGAAATTTTTCTATTATTCCATTTTTATTATTCTGTCGGAACATCATGTCTCTGCGTTACGCATGACCTGGTTCCGTTATTTATTATTTTGTTGGAACATCCTATCTGTGCGTTTACGCATGACCTGGTTCCATTGTTTATTATTATGTTGGAATATCTTGTCTGTGCGTTTACGCATAACCTGGTTCCATTATTTGTTATTCTGTTGGAATAACCTGTCTGTGCGGTCTATCGCATCCCTGGTGATTTCTTTTGTTATTCCATTCTTTATTTATACTCAGTTGGTTAAGGTTTTGACTTTTATACTACATGAAATTAGTGGAATATCTTTAATATTTGCGCTTCATTCAGTATCTTTTCATGGAAATATTATTCTGAGCATTCTTGAGTTTTACTCTACAAAGAAGTATCATGTTGACAATTTGGACGTTATTAGTTCCTGGATAAATTAATTCTTGAACTTGTTTTATTGAATTCTTATATCATTGTCATCATCCTCATGTTTATATTATGTTGAAAGTCATCTGTTGCCTTTAGTGCATAGATGGACTTGGTATGATTATGACGAGGGATTATTCGGTGTAATCATGACTGTAATGTTACAAATGATGTGGAAAAAGTCCTCATTGGCCCGTAGTGCATTGATGGACAATTGTTGGCATGATCATGACCATTGATGAATACACGAATATCCTTGGCCGTAGTGCATGGATAATTTGTGGTTGTGATACTAATGAATATCCTTGGCCGTAGTGCAGGGATGATGTGGATTATTTATTAAGCCGAGTCTCAGCGATAAAAGTGATGAAAAACCTTTTAAATCATAAAAGATAGTAGATTTTATTCTCTACTTGACTCTTTTAATGGATTGCTTGTTCCGCTGTAGTTAAACTTGATGTTTGTTATATTTTATCAGTTTAACACTGTTGAAGGTTAACGATAATTTATTCTTCATTATCTTAGTCATAATATTTCTTACTGGGCTAGTTGAGCTCACCCTTTTTCTTTCATTGTTCTCTTCAGGAAATGAGAACGTAGCAGGGACTAGTCGGGGAACGGAGTGACGGTCCAGATGATAGCATTAGTAGTCCTCACTATTCTGAGAGTGGATATTGTCTAGAAGAAAATATTTGTATTAAAACTCACAGCTTTTGTTTTATATTTAAGATTGTATTTGTATTATGTACCATGTATTTGACGACTCAAAATAGGTGATGTATACCTATTTTGGGGGCATCACAGTTGGTATCAAAACTTAGGGATATGATCCCTGGCTAAGATGTGAGACTAGAACAAGGAGGGGAGAGACGGGGAATTCCTTCGCTAGCATGACCGGAGTATACCTAAGTTTATTTGGTACTTAATTGGTTGATCGGAGTATAGATATAATATGTTGCATGTCAATTAACCCTTGTTTTGCGGCAGTATTTAAAAATGACATCGGAGAATGTTGAGAATAGCAATGGAACACAGGAGACCGTTGAGTCACCACAGATCAATACCCAGGATAATGTGCATCAGGAAGGCAATAATCCTCAGGTGAACCCTCAGGTGAACAACAACACCGACCAAATGGCGAACGACGGAATTTTTAGGAGCTTTCTGCAATTCATACAACATCAGGCAAGAGAGACTCCTGTCCAAAATGCAGGTGGAAACACTGGCAACTCTTGAACGGTCACCGCTAAATAGTTCAAGGAGCTTGGACCACCGGAGTTTATTGGAGAGCCAAAACCACTTAAGGCGGAGACGTGGATAAAGTAGATCACCAAGATATTTGATGTCTTGGGATGCTCTGAGGAGAAAAAGGTTCCCTTTGCCACCTTTATGTTGCGAGGAGAGGCAGATTATTGGTGGGAATCAGTAAAGCGTACTCAACCTGCTGCACTGAAGATGTCTTGGGAGAAGTTCTAAGAACTATTCAACGACAAGTACTTTCCCGAAGGTATTCGTCACATGAAAGAGGTAGAGTTCATCAAGTTGGAGCAAAATAATATGACCGTGTTGCAGTACGAAGCTAAGTTTGTTGAGTTGTCCCAATTTGCGTCTCACTTGGTTGACAATGAAGAGCGAATGATGTGGATGTTTCTAAGAGGTTTGAAACCCGAGATACGTCAATATCTAATTTCTCATAAACTGTGTTTGTATTCAGATGTGGTAAATAGGGCTCAGTTATTGGAATGCGATAACGAGTCAACTCAACCAAGAGAAAGCAGCCGACAAAATGATAATACCAGTGGTATCAATCATCGAAGTGGTGACAACAAGCGTGGAGGGAATCAGCAGGCCAGAAATGGTAACCACTTCGGTGGTAATCAAGGCCAAAACAATAAGAATGGACATTTCAAGAAGAGGAGATTCAACAATGATGGAAAGACTTCAGCACCAACACCCGTTGTTAAGGAAGGAGAACGACCACCTATCATATGCTTCAAATGTGGAGGGGAGGGACACATCAGTTCAAACTGCGCGATGTCGTCCAAATCATGTTATAATTGTGGAAGAGAAGGTCACCTAGCCCGATTTTATCGTGCACCGAAGACAAGTCCAGTTGGAATGGTTACACAAAATACCGTCCCAGACAAGTCAAAACTAGTAGTTCAAGGGAGAGCGTTTGTTGTGACCTCCCAGAAAGCAAGGAACCTGAACGAGGTCATCACGGGTAAGCTTATCATAAACTCTAGCGAAGTCTATACTTTATTTGATATCGGTTCTACCCATTCTTTTATTTATCCTACTTGCGCTCAACGTTTAAATTTGACTCCAAAGAAATTAGACTTTGACTTATCTGTGGAAACTCCATTGGGAGAAACCTTCATTACATCCACCATTTATAAGTCTTATTTGGTTCAAATTGGTATTCTCACATTACCTGTCGATCTTATTTCATTGAAAATACTTGCATTTGACGTGATTCTAGGGATTGATTGGTTAACTACTCATCATGCAAAAATTGATTGTTTTCGTAAGGTCGTTAGCTTTCATATTCCTAACCAACCTATTATGCGAATTCAAGCAACTAAACCATTAAAATCAATCACTATCATTTCAAGCCGTAAAGCTATTCGTTTATTGAAAAACGGATGTCAAGCTTTCTTAGCTCATGTCACGGATCTAAACAAAAATACGTCAGTTTTGAATGATATTTCTGTTGTTAGCCTACCCCCAGAGCGTGAAATTGAATTTCGTATCAACCTTGAACCCGATACAAAACCCATTTCCAAAGCCCCATATCGAATGGCTCTTATTGAACTTCAGGAGTTAAAGACCCAACTGCATGAATTGTTAGACATTGGCTTTATTCGTCCTAGTACTTCTCCTTGGGGTGCTCTTGTTCTATCCGTGAAGAAGAAAGATGGGAGTATGCGACTTTGTATTGATTATCGAGAGTTGAATCATGTCACCATAAAAAATAGGTACCCATTGCCACGTATTGATGACTTGTTTGACCAGTTGCAAGGCACCAAATTCTTTTCAAAGATTGATCTTCATTCTGGATATCACCAATTGAAGATTAGAACCGATGACATTCAAAGACGCTTTCGAACTTCGATGACGGGCATTATGAATTCCTAGTCAGGTCCTTTAGATTGACTAATGCTCCTGCTGCCTTCATGGATATGATGAACCTAGTATTCAAGGAATATTTGGATCACTTTGTGGTCGTCTTTATTGATGACATCCTCATATATTCCAAAACCCGTGAAGATCATGAGCAACACTTGAGGCTGATACTCCAAAAGCTTTGTGAATATAAGCTTTATGCCAAGTTAAAGAAATGCGTGTTCTGGCTTGAGGAAGTAGCATTCCTTGGGCACGTAGTATCAAGTCATGGAATATCAGTTGACCCAGTAAAGATTGAAGCTATTCAAAGCTGGGAGCAACCCAAATCAGTGACCGAAGTACATAGCTTTCTCGGCTTAGCTGGTTATTATAGGAGATTCGTGGAAGGATTTTCTCGAATCGCTACTCCATTAACTCATCTGACTCAAAAAAATATAAAATTTGGTTGGAGCGAGGAATGTGAGAAGAGTTTTCAAGAACTCAAGAGGTGACTTATTTCAGCACATGCTCTGACAATACCATCTGGCTCGGAAGAATTTGTCATCTACAATGATGCTTCGGGCAAAGGGTTAGGATGTGTTCTCATGCAACATGGGAAAGTCATAGCCTATGCCTCAAGATAACTCAAAGAATATGATAGGAATTATCCTACTCATGATCTAGAGTTGGCAGTTGTTGTCTTCGCACTTAAAATTTGGAGGCATTACTTGTATGGGGAGAAAGTGGAGATCTTTACGGATCATAAAAGCCTCAAATATTTCTTCACTTAAAAGGAACTCAACATGCGAGAGCGACGTTGGCTTGAACTATTGAAAGATTATAATCATACCATCCAATACCATCCTGGAAAAGCGAACGTGGTAGCTGAAACATTGAGTAGAAGATCATATGCGGGTACGAGTGCGATATTGTCAACGTAAAGGCCCATTTTGTATGACTTGCAAAGGATGGAGATAGAGTTAAAGACTCCAGGGACCCATGTGATGATGGGGAATATACGAGTAGAACTGACTTTAATTGATAAAGTTAAAGTTGCTCAAGTTACAGATCTAGAGCTGATGCATATGAGGAAAAAAGTGCAAGAAGGTGTTATGCCGGAAGCAAGAATAGATGAAGAATGAATACTTCGAGTCAACTCCAGACTTTGTGTTCCTAATGACCCTGATTTAAAGTATAAAATCATGATGGAGGCGCACAACACACCGTTTGCAATCCATCCTGGGAGTACCAAAATGTATCGTGATCTTCGCCATATTTTTTGACGGAGCACAATATGAAGAGAGGGATAGTATTTGTTTATCTCAAGGTGTCTAACTTGTCAATGAGTCAAGGCAGAGCATCAACTACCAAAAGGTCCATTGCAACCACTTGAAATTCCAGAATGGAAGTGGGAGCACATTACCATGGATTTCGTTACTGGTCTTCCCAAGGTTTCTCAAGGCATAGATGCAATTTGGGTCATTGTTGATAGATTGACCAAGTCTGCTCATTTCTTACCAATACGAGAAACTTATACACTTGAACGTCTTGCTCGTATATACATAAACGAGATTTTAAGATTGCGTGGTATGCCAGTATCCATAGTTTCTGATCGAGACCCAAGATTCACTTCACGATTTTGGGTTAGTTTGCAAAACGCTATGGGCACGGATTTACGATTTAGTTTGGCATATCATCCTCAGACGGACGGATAATCAGAGAGGACTATTCAAACTCTTGAATATTTATTAAGACTCTGTGTCCTTGACTTTAAGGGAAGTTGGGACAAGTTCTTACCATTGGTGGAGTTTTCTTACAATAACAATTATCAAGCAACTATTGGCATGGCTCCATTTTAGGCGTTGCATGGAAGAAAGTGTTGTTCTCTAGTATGCTGGGAGGAAGTGGGTGAAGCAACATTGTTAGGACCGGAGTTGGTACGTATGACTACAGAAAAGATTCCAACGATCCGGCAACGTATAAAAACCTCACAAGATCGACAAAAGAGTTATGCTGATCTTCATCGAAAGGACGTGGAATTCGATATTGGAGATCATGTGTTGTTACGTGTTGCTCCATGGAAAGGAATTACGAGATTTGGAAAGAGAGGAAAGGTCAATCCTCGATTCATTGGCCCATTTTTAATCCTTGATCGAGTAGGAAATGTGGCCTATAGACTGGCTTTACCGCCAAGTATGTCTCGTGTTCATAACCTTTTTTATATATCCATGTTATGTAAATATGTGGAAGACCCAAACCACATTATTGAGTTAGAACCAGATGAAATAGCGGAAGATTTAACGTATGAAGAGGTTCTTGTTCAAATCTTGGATAAGAAGGAACATATTCTATGCTCCAAGGTTATACCTCAAGTCAAAGTTTTGTGGAGAAACCACGATGTTGAGGAAATGACCTGGGAGTTAGAATCTAAAATGAAATCAAGGTATCCTTACCTCTTCGACATACCAGGTACGTACCCTAATTTTGAGGGAAAAATTTCATAAGAATGGGAGGTTGTAAGTGTAGACACTCGAAATTTTCTGTACTACTGTCATTAACATAGTAGGAGTATAGATTCGTCTTTTAAGAGGAAACCCTTAAAGACAATCCATATCCATGCCGGATACTACCGGAAGTTCAGCGTTAACCCCAAAACACACACTGGGAGTAACAATTCTAACCTCGGATATAACCCTGAGGCGTGCAGATACAATACCTGAACACACACCAGAGAAGACCGATTCATCTCGGAGATAACCCCGAGGTATCCAGTCTCAGTCCCAATCATGGGAATAGCCACCAACCTTGGTGATACAATACCGAAAATGCTTGTTTCAAATGCGACAGCTTCAATCTCGGCGCTCACAACGAGATACACTATACCAACCCGGTGATAACATCGGGAAGACAGACACACCTCAAAGATGAAAATGAGGACCTTCAACAAATTGCAGCAGTCCAATCTCAGCGAAGCCTGAGCAACGTCTGCTTCATCAGCCCAATCCGACGATAACACCGGTGAGGAGAAACATCGTCATCTCGCCAACGCGATGCCACGCCATGTTGTCTCAACATTTCTACGCAATGATGTCCCACAAGACTAACAAATCCCGAGTGACTATTGTGCGGGGTAACGAATGAAAGTTGAAGCTTGAAGACCGGAGGGCATCGTCCCATCTTCAATGACTTCGTACAAACTCTAATCCCATGCCATCGTACAACTCTCGACAATGGCGGTCCGAAATAGGTCCTGTATACCTCAAACGGATGCCTGGATTGCACTTCTTAAAGTTCGAGTGGACATTACAGTGCCAGAGTGCACGTACTTCGAGACGACCCAACTCGAAAAACCCGGGCCCACCTGGGTTGCCTTTGGTACACCTACGGCTCAGCTGTAGGTACACATGCGGCTAAATTGCCTATAAATAGAGGGCTTGGGCTGCCCATTTTGCAAGAGAAAACGGCGAGGAAGCCCTGCTCAATTTGCTCTGCACTCACCCCATGCAGTGTACTTTCTCATTTTAAACACATGTGAGCTCATATATAGCCCTTTTGTACCTACAAAAGTCAATGTTTACCCACTCTAAATATATAGAATTCTTCTTTGGAAGTCAACTGTAAGCCTTCTCACACACTTGAGAGTCTTTCTCTTCATCTCTGCACACACCCTTCTTCACGTTGAGAGTCGTGTTGCGCGCATTTGCCCGGACTTTGGTCCGTGGTTTTGTTTCAGCTTATATATATATATATATATATATATATATATTGACTAACATTATCGAGTTATGCCTTGATTGAACCTAGACTTCGGTCTGGAGCATTTACTACTTTAATATATATATACATTTATATCTATATTCACTATGTGTCAAACTTTGTTCGATGAGCCTAGACTTCGGTCTGGAGCGTTACTCGCTTTTATATATATATATATATATGAACTGTTGTCGAACTCTGTTTGATGAGCCTGAATTTTACATCCGATGTTTTATCGCTTTATTTATATATATATATATATATATATATATATATATATATATATATATATATATATATATATATATATCCCCCACAGAGTTTACTTTTGTGGTGGTTGATCGCTGACAGCTTTTTATCTACGTTACATCCTGCCTGGAGTTTACTTCGTGGCAGTTGATCGCTTTGTATAGCTTTATTTACATTTTGTCCCGCCTGGAGTTTCCTTCGTGGTGGTTGATAGCTTTTACAGCTTTATTTCTTTTTTCTGATCCCCTATGGAGGTGCTTCATGGTTGGTGATCATGTCTGTATATATATATTCTGACTTTTATATATTATCGCCATCGCTTTCATACAAATTGCGGTATCTTGCGCTTTAGGAATCATGTGATCACAGATTCAGCCCATTGGATCTAGATTCGGTTCCCGTGATGGACATTTTCAGCTGTAAGAAGCTTGTAAATTATTCTGCGATGTCTAAATTTTCTCAAATGGTTTCCATACCCACGAGGAAGTCGGTATTATTTTGTACATTATTTTCGTACGGATGCCTCGCATCTGTTAAATAAAATCAATCAAGTCGAACCCTTAATAAAATGGGAGTGTAAAAGGTCTCAATTACTATTGAGCATCAGGGTTTAAAAAGCCTTTTTTTATAAAACATCATTACTATATCTTGCTTAAAACTTAATTTTTACATAAATTCAAACCCTGTGTATATAGGTGTGAACGAGGCCTCGCACTACTTCCAAATAACAGTACATTGACCCACACACACACACATTCAGATAATAGTTTCTTGAAAAGAGGCAGTCAACGTGGTAACACGGATGTGTACACATACATATTAATGAGAAATATGAAGAAATGTGTACACATACATATTAAACATGCTACAAACAGCTGACATCCGTTTTGCAAGATAAATTCCTAAAATGGACACATCAAATAGCATGTTATTATACACATTCCCTAAAGACTAAACTATGCAAGTCTTTCGCAGGGAACCAATCGGACCTACTACCCGGTCAAAGTCCAAAAAGGCAACAGGCCTACAGTCAATCATGTCGTCATCCGACCAGATTGAACTTAATCCAATTTCTCGCAAAGAATTCGACGGATTAAGCAAACAAATTATAGATTTGGATGTTCTACTCAAAGAATTACACCAGTCTACTCAGGGTCAAAAAATATCGTACATGCTGAATCCTCCACACAAGGGGGAACCCAGGTCATTACAATACCTGAACTGCAGTTGGATACGACTAACAAAACTCATGATGATACCCATTCCACTGGAGATCCATACACTAGTGACATCAAAAAGAAAGTCCTCCAAATGGAAGAGACCCTTCGTGCTATCAAAGGAATTGGAACACACGGGAGTGTTTCATATGCTGATCTGTGTATTTTCCCTGGTGTTCATTATCCAGAAAAGTTTAAAACTCCTAACTTTGAAAAATATGACGGGTTAGGAGATCCTTACACACATTTAAAGGTGTTTATTGGAGAACTTGGATCTTATGCAGAGGACGAAAAGCTTAGAATGCAATTGTTCCAGAAAAGTCTAACTGGAGAAGCCCGGTCGTGGTACACAAGATTAGACAATTCAAAGATCCATAGCTGGGAAGAGCTAGCACGTGCTTTCCTCACTCAATACAGCTTTCAAACTCAGATGGCTCCTGGTCGATATCAAATTACCAAGATCAAGAAACAGTCTAACGAGTCTTTCAGAGAGTATGGTCAAAGGTGGAGACACCTGGCTGCCCAAGTTAGTCCTTCCATGATAGAATCAGAGATGGTCATGACTATCATAGACATACAAGAAGCTCCGTTCTATGAAAGAGTTTTAGCCGGCATCGGCAAACCATTTTCTAAAATGTTCAAACATGGTGAGATGGCTGAGATGGGATTAAAGTCTGGAAAGATTCAAGACCTAGCTGCACTTTAAGTTGTTGTTGATCACATCCAATCTGGAAATTATGGAAACAACCCCCGAGGGTCCATAAAAAGAAAGTGGAAGATGATTCCCTGTACTACAGGGTCAAAAAGGCAATCAAAACATGCCTATTCAAAGGGGAAACTATACTCCTTTTAAAGCACAGTCAACGAACCCTCCAATACCAAAAGGTGGAGAAGTCAAACGCCCTCGAGTGTTTACACCCTTAGGGGATACCCTCGAGAACATTCTAACTCTTCTGACAACACAGAAGAAAATTACACATCTTCTTCCACCGACCAGCCCTAATGGACGGGGTTTCAATGCTGCTCGAAAATGTGTTTATCATGCCGAGGAACCTGGACATGATACTCAGGATTGTTGGGCCTTGAAACACAAGATCCAGGACCTGATGGACAATGGGGAAATCGTGGTCACCAAACCTGATCAGCCTCACGTTCAAGACAACCCTCTTCCTCAGCATAAAGAAGAATAGGTTAACATGATAAATTGGAGTAATGGACAGAATTCCAATTTCAGCTGTGAATCCTCCCAGACCCTCAAAGACGGTGATGACAAATGGTATTATGCCAAGTTCCAGTTCACAATGGAACGAAAGATAAAAGCTTTAGGCAAGCAAATTGAGCAATTGGCGGAACTGGTGACTTATCAGCATCAAGTGACACGTCAATTAATTATCCAGGAGCATGCCAGTCTCCTACCTCTTGTCATGAATATTCCATCGTCACTTTCAAAAAATGAAATGCTGAAAGACAAAGTGACAAAGAGAGCAAATGCCAAGGCCCGTCGGGATTTTGCCAACAAAAGAGAATTCACCTATTTGGGCTAACCTATGGAGGAAAGCCTTCATATGTTAATCAATGAAGGAAGGATCAGTTCCCTTCTACCTCCAATCAACCCCCGTTCAGGGTGGTACAACTCTGATGGAGTATGTTAATATCACTCTCAGTCTCGCGGTCACAGCACAGAAGAATGTTGGGCACTCCGCCACATTATTCAAAATCTAATCGACAGTGGTGTCCTGCGCCTAGCGGACGACGATACTGTGTTACGTGGAAGTGAGAATTCAGGTCCTACTAAGTGGAAGAGTGTGGTAGCAGTCATATCCACTGAAACTTAAGGGATTAATCAATCACTCACAATGCCAATAATTCAACTCAAGGGAAACAACAATCCTTTGAAAGTGGTCGCTCCCGAGCCAATCAACTTGCCAAACAGAGCACAATATCCTATTGTTAGTTTGCGTGCAAGGTTCCATAGAATTATGGAGAAGGTGAAGGATCCACCTCACATATAACTGCTGGAGTGTCGAAGGAAAATCCATTGTATCTTCCCCCACGGTTGATGAAGTCCACCACCAAATCAAAGGGGAAAATACCCATGGAGAAAATTTAAAAATTCCTCCGCACTATGGGTCATCACGAAGCTAAGGTGGTTTTAAGCTTGAGAAAAGCTCCACATCAGATTTCAATTTTGGACTTGGTCCTAACTTCCAAGAATCACCGGAGGGTCTTGTTGAAGGTTTTAGAAGAAGCCTATCTACCGACATCAGTTGATACGGAAAAATTTCAACATTTGGTTGATCACATTTTCAACAACAATGTGATATCCTTCAATGATGATGACATACCGCCCGA
This sequence comes from Panax quinquefolius, assembly GCA_020205615.1. Taxonomy (NCBI): domain Eukaryota; kingdom Viridiplantae; phylum Streptophyta; class Magnoliopsida; order Apiales; family Araliaceae; genus Panax; species Panax quinquefolius. The sequence continues at coordinate 23,324,403 of CM035170.1, read as the reverse complement.
AGGGATCGGTCATTGCAAGCCGTTGCACATTGCGGTCTTATCCTCCGGATACATGTTAGCTGGAGTCTTGATAGATGGAGGTTCCTCTCTAAATATTTGTCCATACGCTACCTTGGTGAAGATGAATATCAATCTCAACAGAATTCGGAGTAGCCATACTATCATCAAAGCTTTTGATGGAGCCCAGCGAAATTCAATCGGAGTAATTGAGCTGCCAATTGAAATTGGTCCTCACACATTCTGCGTATCTTTCCATCTGCTCAAGATAGATTCAGGATACAACCTGTTCTTGGGGCGACCATAGATTCATATGGCTGGGGCAGTCCCCTCCAGTCTTCACCAACAGTTGAAATACATTATCAACAATAGCCTGGTCATGGTCAATGCTGAACCAGAGTATCCTCAACACAGGAACATGCCATTCATCAATAAATGTTGAACCGGTCAGTTTTCATGCTTTGGAAATAAGCAATACCCAATACCATGCTATTGGAATGCCATTACCCGAACCCAAGATTTCTGTCGAGGTAATGTCAGCTACTCAAGAAATGATGTCATTGGGTCATAAGACAAGACAAGGGCTGGGTAAAGATTGCCAGGGTATCAAGTACCCAATTCGATTAACCAATCAGACTGGAACAGCTGGGCTAGGCTATTCTGCCAGTTCTAGTCACAGGAATCCTCAAAAGCATCAGCAAATTCCTTCAGCTTCAACCATGCGGTGTTTATCTTCTCCTTCAAACTCTGAGTCCGCACAACCTCCTATAAAGGTGTCAGCCAATGTTATTTCCCAAGCCGGTACCGGTAAAGAAGAAAGAAGTCTTTGTTCCAAATCCCGCAGTAGAAGAAGAGGAATAAAGAATTAAGCAAGAAGTCATCCGAATGATGTCAGGCATACGCATCATCGTTCATGATGAGCATACCAACAGATAGACCCCAGACGATGATTGCCCAGACATAATGGCCATCATTCAGGACAGGGAGGACGATGACAATCCCTCCATCGCTGCGGTCCACCCAGACTGTGCCCTTGCCAATTGGAACAGCATTCCTTGCATTGATCGTCAAGGGTAAAATGGGAAGAAACTCTTTTTTCCCTGTAGATATAATAACTGCTTACTTTTCTGTACAACATTAGCAGTTTAATTTTCCAGTATATGCTAACACTGTGTATGATCAACACATTTCATATATACTAAGTGAAAGCATATTTTGTTTCAGGACTCTGAGTTTAGATGTGCATGTACTTGCTGATACGGTGCCTCTTCTCCACAATGATTGTACCTTTGATTTAGAGATGAATTCAGCCTTGATGGATATACAGGATGACATTGAGGTGCATCCAGAAATTCAAGAATGGGTCAAAGACAAACCTAAACCCAACCTTGATCAAACCACTTCTTTCAATCTCGGAACCTTAGAAAGCCCAAAGTTATTCCAGATTGGTTCCGACCTTAACCCAAACCAACGGAATGACATGGTTACACTATTAACCCAGTTCCAGGATGTGTTTGCATGGTCTCATGAAGACATGGTGGGTTTGTCCACTGACATTATCCTTCATCGCCTTCCCATCAAAGAGAGATTTAAGCCAGTCAAGCAAAAGCTCAGGCGATTGAAACCTGAGTGGAGTTTAAAGGTGAAAGAAGAAATTGTGAAACAATTTCAAGCTGGCATCATTATGGTGTCTACATATCCTGAGTGGATATCCAACATCGTGCCCGTACCTAAACCTGGAGGGAAGGTGCAAGTTTACGTGGATTACCGGGACTTGAACAAAGCTTGCTTAAAAGATAGCTTTCCCGTGCCATTTATCCACATTCTCATTGACAATACTGCGTGATACGACATGTACTACTTTGCTAATTACTTTACGGGGTATCATCAGATCATGGTTGCTGATGAAGATCGTGAGAAACCTGCTTTCATCATGCCTTGGGGAACCTTTTGCTATAGACGGTTGTCATTCGGCCTCATTAATGCCGAGAGCCACCTATCAACGAGCTATGATGGCTCTTTTCCACGACTCAATGCACAAAGATATCGAGATCTACGTGGATGACATCATTGTCAAGTCCCAGAAGGAGGATGACCATATAGACCATCTCAGGAAGTTATTCAGCAGGTTGCGTAAGTATAACTTGAAGTTGAATCCAGCTAAATGCGTCTTTGGTGTTAAATCAGGCAAGTTGCTAGGATTTCTAGTCATCCACAAAGGGATTGAGCTGGATCCTGCCAAAATCCAAGCCATCACAGAAATGCCCATTCCTCATACAAAGAAGGAAATACGGGGATTTTTGGGAAGCATCAACTTCATTAGCAGGTTTATCTCCCAACTCACAGCAACCTGTGAGCCAATCTTCAAGCTATTAAGCAAGAACTCCTCCATGAAATGGAATGATGAGTGTCAAAAGGCCTTCCTCATAATCAAGAAACAGCTAGTCAAAGCTCCCGTGTTGGTACCACCCAGGGATTATGTTCCCCTGTTCATATACCTGTCCATAAGTGACAATGCCATGGAACGCATCTTTGAGACGAAGGACGATAGAGGCCAAGAACGAGCTATCTATTACCTCAAGTTAAAAGGTTCAAATTGAAGTGAACACAAGTACACCACCGATCGAAAAGACGTGTTGTGCTTTAGCATGGGCTTCCATGAGATTACAGCATTATCTCCATGGTCACACAACCCATCTCATATCCCGCGTGGATCCTCTCAAATACGTGTTCAATAAACCCATGTTAAATTGCCACCTGTCCAGATGGGAGTTGATCCTACAACAATTTGACATCATATATGCGACTCAAAAGTCCATCAAAGGTCAAGGAATTGCGGATCAATCGCCGCACTAGACCTTTTCGGGGATTTCAAACCCTTAGAAACATATTTCCCCGATAAAGGAGTAATGACAGTTCAGCGACACCATCAGTACGATACGCTCCAATCATGGAAGATGTATTTCGATGGAGCTGTTAATATGGAAGGTTCGGAGCTGAGCCGTTTCTAGTATACGGCACGGGAGCGGTGATCCGTCGCCATCAAATTGCAGTTTGTCAGCACCAACAATACAGCTGAGAATGAAGGCTGTCTCATGGGGTTAAAACTTGTCTGTTCCATGGGCATCAAGCGGTTAACTGTCTTTGGAGATTCAAAGTTGGTAATCAGGCAATCCACCGGAATCTATCAAACCAAGGAGCTACATTTGCTGCCTTACCATCGGCAGGTTTTGAAGATGGTCTTGGAGTTCGAAGAAATCTCCTTTCTACACGTTCCTCGTAATAGGAATGACTTTGCGGACGCATTAGCAACTTTGGCCTCCTTGATTCGTATATCAGACAAGGAACACTTGCCAAGCGTCACAATTTCCCTGCACAAGGCCCCAGCCTATGGGAACTCTGTTGGAGAAGTATCGGATGAGCTACCTCCCATCCAACATCCTTGGTATCAGCATATCAAGGAATATCTACGAGATGGATCTACACCCGCTGAGGCGAGCACGACTGAGAAAAGGCGGATCCATCGACTTGCTATGAAATTCTACCTGAGTGGAGATGCGCTCTATAAAAGAGATGCAGGACTAGGTCTCCTCAAATGTTTAGACAAAGATCAAGCCCAAAGGCTTATGGATGAAATCCGTGGCAGAGTCTGTGGCCCCCACATGAGTGGCCCCCTCCTTGTCAAGAAAGTCCTCAGGACAGGACATTACTGGCTATCTCTCAAAGTTGATTGCAATGACCACGTCGCCAGAGATGCTATCGATTGCAGATTCATGGGAATGCTATCCACACCCCTCCATGGGAACTCCACAATATGAGTTCACCTTGGCCCTTCTCAATGTGGGGAATGGACGTTATCGGGCCCATTGAGCCTAAAGCCAGTAATGGTCATCAATTTATCTTCACCATGATCGACTACTTTACCAAGTGGGTAGAAGCAGCCTCCTTCCCCAGGGTTACTAAAGAAATCATCATTGCTTTTATCAGAAACAATATCGTTTGTTGATATGGACAACCAAAGGTGATTGTGTCAGACAATGCTAAGAACCTCAACAACAAAATGATGGAGGAATTATGCAGTAAATTCCACATCAAACATCAAGAAGATTATGCAAAAGATGTCCGCCAACCACAAAGATTGGCCTGACATATTGCCTCTTACTCTGTTACCCTATCGATCCTCAATGCGCACTTCCACTGGGGCAACCCCCTATGCATTAACCTATGGGATGGAAGCAGTACTCCCCATAGAAGTTGAAATGGAATCCCTCAGAGTGTTGATAGATGCTCAGCTGGATGAAGACCAATGGATATAAGACAGGTATCACCAATTGTTTCTGATAGACGAAAGGCGAACCGCGGCTATCTTCCATGGTCAGTTTAAACAACATGACTTGGTTTTGAAGAAGATCATTGGCAACCAAGATCAATCCAAGGGAAAATTCGCTCCTAACTGGAAAGGCCCGTTTGTTGTCAAAGAAGTATTGACAGGAGGCGCTCTCAGATTGCAAGAAATGGACGGAGATGAATTTCCACAACTCATCAACTCAAACGCCGTGAAATGGTACTATGTCTGAAGTAATTCGCAAACACCCTGGTGTTGGACCATCAGATCAACAATCTTTTCGGTTCTTTAACCCTTTACCACATACAACTTTTCTACACTTTGCCCCTCAGGGAAACATACATTTTCAAGCCAGCAGCCTGGCTCTCCTTTGCGTTCCTACGACTTAGGTCATCCCACCGCGGATTGAATCTCTTGAGTTTGCAGTTTGGCTACCCATACCTGGGATCTAACTTCTCCTACCTACAGTTTATCCTCAACCTAAGATTAAACTTTCTCATCCCCGCACTTTGACCTGCACATGGGATTACGCTTTTCATCTCGCCCTGAGGGGCGAACTACGTCAACCTGATCTCCTCTTCAATAGGAGTACGTAGGCAACCATTTCATATGGCCCGGTCGGAATAAAACAAAAACATTTCTACCCTTACAAAAACAAAAACAACCAAAAACATTCCTACACCATTTCTACCATATACAGCGTTGAACCTCTTACACCAGGTTCGAACTACGCAGACTTGATCATCTCTTCAATAGGAGTACGTAGGCTGCCATTCATGGTTCGGTCTAACCCCCTACCAAAACACAAACCATTGTCAATTGGTACTGGGATCACCCTTCAATCCACTACATTCCATTTGGGTTCAGACCAAAGGGATGGAATTACCTAAACTCCTCCCAAATAGGAGATTCAGCAACCATCTAAGCTGCGATCATACCTTAAAGAGAAACACCAATTCATAAGAGGTGGAATTAACTAGGCTTCTCCTAAATAGAAGTACTGGCGACCATCTGTGGTGCGGTCAATCTCAGATAGGAAAGTCATACTCCTCTCCATATTTCCATACAAAAACCAGTCCTCAAGACACCATAGATGGTAGGGATACACAGAGATCGATGATCCATTCTGAACTATCCAGAGACAACTCAATGTCCATCCACCCAGGAGGAATTCAGAATACATCAAGACCACAAGCCCTGAAGCAGTAGGCAAAATATCAAGCAAATAGCAAGGCATATCTACAAGGGAAGTGATCAAAAAATATATTTCCCTGTCATATATATAATGCTGTTTGATGTATACAATGTAAACTGTACATGACAAAATGGCTAAGCTAGTCTGTGCAGGAAAATACAAGCTCATCTACAAGTCAGGGTATATGCGAGCTAACAAGCCCAACATGGCGTCCATCTCAGAAGATGGAGGTGAAGCTGTGGTCTGCTGTACGAGAATATCCACACGACCCAACAGATCTGCAGCCATCTGCATGGTGACCATATGATCAACAATATATGTGTTCATCTCTGCAATCATGCCGGTGGTAAGGGACCTCACGACAGTACTATCTGTGACGGCTACATCCCAGGCAGATATAGCACTATTCCGCTCAACTATCACTGCATCTCTAGCTGATCTAGCCTCATCTCGCTCAACAACAGCGATATCTCTGTGAGCTAATGCCTCGTCTCTCTCTAATAGAGCTGCGTCTCTCCAATCAAGGGTAGTCAACATCATAGATTGAGCCTGATCTCTCTCAAAGGTCATCAGATGAAGACTCTGCTCTAGGTACTATGCCGAATGATGAATCACCACAGTACTGGTACTAGGAGAATCCGGAAGAAATGCTGGCAACCCAGTAGCGAGCTCCTCCTCGATGTATGAATCGATGTCCTCCATGGGCTCTACATCATCAGACTCACTATTATAAGATCGTGGACACTACGCGGCAATGATAAAATCTCATCTCCATCGCATGCGGAATACTCTGCAAAACAACCCGGATGACTGACAGAAAAAGTAGTTATCTCACGCTGATCCCAACAAGCATACACACGGGATCGGTGTTCTGATGAGAGATATCGAGAAGCTGAACGCTGACCTATCGCCCCCTCGAAATGATGAAAATCCTGGAACTGGTCAAACTGTAACATCACGACCAGTGGATGATAAGTAGTCACGCCCCTCAAACCAACCACAGGGAGGTAATGAAGCTTTATGGTGAGCTAAGCCCCGAACAGGCAATATGCTGAATGGATCTCTGATATATGCCAAAAATGTGAACCAGGACAGAGCATCTATACACTCCGATGGCTGAAAGGAGTATGACATAGCTACTTCATGGGTGAAGCAATATACATGTCATCTAAAGGTACCAATCGGTCTCAAGTGTGACATAAACCACACATACAGTATGACCGAACTCCCAGTGAACACTCTTGTAGGATAAGTGCAACAGTAGGATGCTGACCGCAGGGTCTCTGCTACAATCATAGGTACAATGGTACAATCCACTCTAAGAGCTCTCACAGCCATGATGACACCAATGTCTATCTCGTCCATATATCGTGGCATATAGACATACGACAGTACGCACAGCAGCAGTACATCAACCCTGGCCAAACGCCAGTGATCCTCCGGTGCGGTGAAATCTGCAGAATATCGTGAATAGTTATCCTCCGAGCCAAATATGTCATACAGAAAACGCTGGGATATCACGTGACCCGATGTTAGCTCATCCTGCACTACTCTGAACCGCAATCCAGTGAGTGTCATGAACCGTCTACTCATGTCTCCCAAAGCCATGTGAACGCAAGGTCTGTCTAAAGGCAGCATTGTCAATCGTGCATACTCCTCTAGAGTAGGAGTCAACTCATGGGTTTCGAATCTAAAAACCTGCCTATCCGGTATCCAATGCTCTAGCATCCCGTCTACAAACACTGTGGGAACCTAAAACATCAATAAAGTCATGATATGATGTAGCAAATGATCTACAGTCACCCTGTCTGGTGGTGACATGCTATCATACCACGATCGCATACCCAATGCCACCAATGATGGTGGGGTATGATCTATACGGCTAACTGTCGAAGAAGACATCTGTGCGGGTCGTGTCATAAGGTCATCCAGGGGTCAATACAGAATATCTCTGAATATACATACAGATGCATAACATGATACATGCATAGCAGGTAATAGATGGCAATATGATATAGGGAACGGAAAAAAAACTGTGCATACATTCCTAAGTATATCATCATCTAATATATCATCTCTGTACAGCTACAAATACATGGAAATGGGGCACAGATGCCCTACTACTAACAGAGGCCTATCAAAAGATATAGCGAGAATGGGGTACAGCCACCCAATATCTAACAGAGGCCTATCAAAATATATAACGAGAATACACATCAGAATAAGACCAAGGTGTCGATGTCAACATCATCAATCCTATCCACCTGATGTAACTCCTCTTGAGTCACTGGATCTCTATCAACAGGGATGTCAAGCCTATATATAGGAGGATCTGCGCCGAAAAAACTGAATGGGTCATCTGAGGGGCCAGCGCCTGAGTTAGAAGGAACAAATGAATTCGCCTCTACTGGATCTCTGCCCAAATGCCGGATAAATACATGTCCCTGGTCCAACTGCCGGGTCAAACTATCAATCTGGGTCATATAAGTCGGATCTCGGACACAAGCTATCCAATCCGTCACTATCAAGGATCCTGGAACCAAATCCCCCATAAACTGTGTGGCGCGGGACTGGGCTCCAATGGTGCGAGGGGACCACCACCGCTGGAATGTCTCCTGGGTACATGGACCCTCTAACAATGCAAAACTGTCAACCCCCAACAATGGGATATCAGTGATGGGTGACTGCGATACAGGCCAATGACGCCTGGCAGGAGGCAAGATCGGCAAATGGATCTCCCCTGTGGTGCTCCTAATAGCACGCTCTCCTAAATAGAGCTCCCAGCCTCCATCTGTGAAGAGAGGAACTCTCCTGGTGGAAATCAAGTACTCGACTCCAGTCGGGTACCCATCCTCAAAGTCGATGGTCAAGTGTTCCCCTGAATAGGGAATCCATGTGATGGTATCAGTTGTCAGCAACTCCAGCTGCATACGACAGTGAGTGAAACCCTCAGCTACAAGGACCTCCGACAAAATGGAATGATGCCATCGTCGTCCTCGTGGATAGGTATCTAAACCTAACACACTCACCGGACGCAAGCATGGGAGCCTCTCATAGGCCCAAAACTTCCAACATAATGGCAAAACATCTGCTATCAGTAAACACTCTTAACCTATAAATGGGAAAACATAAGAGAAATACTCACCAGCAGAAATGGGTAAAATCAAAGCCAAGCCTCGGTCAAACCCTCTGAGCGCATACGCATGCCTCGGAGGAAATAGGCAAAAGTATAGGAGCCCCAATCATACTCTCCAATACGGTCCACGTCACGCGTGGCACTGATCAAAGCGAAAGATACCGTGGAAGAGTTATCTGCTATGAAGCAGCCTCTAATGATCATCAGGAACAATCGCCGCAGAATACGATCCCTGATTCTGACATCATCAGGCATGGGCTCACTCAAAAGCCCACTCATAGCATCTACGCTCAAAGGACCTGAACGGACAGTCCTGCCTTTTGAGCGCCTCCGCCGAAACTCCTAATAAGGATCTGATGGCAGTAGGGGTAATATTCGCCATGCAAGGCACTGGCTCCCCTCCAAACTCTATACCTGTGATAAATCGCTAATCCATAGGCGTCATCATCACCTCGCAATCCAGCAAATGGAGTGACTGAGTCTGATGAAACCATCGCTCAGTCAATGCCCTGAGGTAACCCCAGGGACAACGACGGAGACGGATGGAGAAGAATGCCCCGAATCACGACTCATGCACTACCGTTCTATAGTCAGGATGAAGCACTTGGTACATGGAATGAATGCTGAATCAGTTCCCTCGAGGTTGTATGAAGCCTGGAACCTGCATGAAATGCAGATCAACATCAGAACCCTTTAATCCTCATCAACAGGAAAGAATGAAGATCAAAGTCTAATGCCATACCTCGTTAGCATGCAAATACATCGATGGATGTCTGCTCAAATCACCCAACAGCTCTGGGTTTGCCACCTGAATATAAGGTAGCTCCCTACGAGGTACAGGTGCAGTAGGAGCGGGATCCTCAATCAAAATATCCTCCTCCGCGTCCTCAACGTCTGGCACGTCTGCCCGGACTAGATGAATCGCGGCCTCCACCAATCGAAGAGGTTGTCTCACAGAGCGGGGATGAAGCACTTCAAAAGCCCTCCTCCGTATACTAGAAGTGGTCCTGTGGGAACTGCTCGGCTGATCCGTATCCATAAATATCTGGACCACAAGTCTCCAAATCACCTCAGAAAGGGTGTGGTATTTCTTTACCTGGAGCTTTCTAAAAAGCATTTATGACTATATGCATGCATGCATTTACTTTAACATACAATAGAGTTAAAATGCATGACTACCCAATGCCTACATTTTGGAAAATTTTGCCATAGTCCCCTTTGAAAATAGGACTATCCACATGTACATAGGCATGTCTAGGTGGTCATTCAGTAGCACACCTGCCCCAAAGTCATATACATAATATATGCATTAAAAATCAAAATCATACATGCATAAGGTTAACCTCAATATCAGGAGTACTTGGCCTTTCTACCTTTGCTCATTGGACCTCAAATAGGACAAAATAAATAGCAGAAAATGGTGCCAATTTGACTGTATCAGAAGTCAAATTTTTTCACATCATTATGTTCAGCATGGTTTAATACTAACATTTACTATGTTGAATATTTTTTATCAAGTCATTTGTGCATACATAATCACTACTATGTGTTTAGATGCATTTCATGCTATAACTCGAAATCCAACGGATAAAAACTGGAAAAAAATACATGCATACGTTACCAGGATAGTGTAGAACACTTTCACAGTGACAGAATTTGCAGAAAATAGCCCAAACTCAGCAGATCTGAAGGAGGTCAAGCAGCCTTGACGTTATCTTGGATGATAGCGATTAAACCTATCGAAGCTCTAGAGCTATTCCAGGATTTCATGCTCGATACTCATATTCCTCAGCGAATCCCCTGGCGGGAGTCACAACGCAACATTCCATTGATCTACATGACAAAGGAGGTCAAGCAACCTTGAATATATACCCACAGAGTATCAGCCGTTTATATACATGTCAGCGAAGGTCAAGCAACCTTGATAATATATCCCACAGGATTTTTCAACCGTTGATTCACATATCGGTGAAGTACACATCAACAAAGGTCGGGCATCCCTGACAGCATTTGTTGTTGGCAGTATATCCAACAGAATCTTGACATGTCCTGGCGATACCAACCAGGAAAGGTCAATGTTATCAAGGAGGATCGATGATGGAATATGTTATACACATCCTTAAATAGACCCAGCTTTATCCCCACAGATCTCTTACACATAAGAGGCACATTTTTAGGATCAAGTCATTATCAAAGACACAGGAATTTGGTGATAACTCCAACATCAACATCCTAACTGATTTGGATTACACACCAAACCTAGTCAACATTGCCAATCTCCAGTTGAAGCAACAAGGAGCCAGCAATCATCCCCGGCATGTTGGGCTACAACCCCGTACACATGCATCATACAGTTACATCATATTGCTACCCATAGTACCATGTTTGTCTTGTTGCGTTTCAAGTGTCTAGGATTCTTTATCCTACCCCTGTATCGCCATGCATGAGTATGATAAAGAGGGGCATCTGTAGACACTCGAAATTTTCTCAGACTCATCGTTACTAATATGGCGGGAGGATGATTAAATCTTTAAGAGGAAACCCTGAAAGACAATCCATATCCATGCCGAATACTACCGGAAGTTCAGCGTCAACCCCAGAACAAACACTGGGAGTAACAATTCCAACCTCGGATATAACCCCAAGGCGTGCAGATACAATACCGGAACACACACCAGGGAAGACCGATTCATCTCGGAGATAACCCCGAGGTATCCATTCTCAGTCCCAATCATGGGAATAGCAACCAACCTTGGTGATAACCCCGAGGAATGCAGTTTCGACGATAACCCCGGAAATGTTTGTTTCAAATGCGACCAGCTTCAATCTCGGCGCTCACAACGAGATACACTGTACCAACCTGGCAATAACATCGGGAAGATAGGCACACCTCAAAGATGACAATGAGGACCTTCAAAAAATTGCAGCAGTCCAATCTCAGCGAAGCCTGAGCAACGTCTGCTTTATCAACCCAATCCGGCGATAACACTGGTGAGGGGCAACATCGTCATCTCGCCAATGCGATGCCACGCCACATCGTCTCAACATCTTTACGCAACGATGTCCCACAAGACTAACCAATCCCAAGTGACTATTGTGCGGGGTAACGGATGAAAGTTGAAGCTTAAAGACCGGAGGGCATCGTCCCATCTTCAATAACTTCATACAAACTCTAATCCCATGCCATCGTACAACTCTCAAAAACGGTGGTCCAAAATAGGTCCTGTATACCTCAAACGGATGCCCGAATTGCATTTCTTAAAGTTTGAGTGGACATTACAGTGCCTGAGTGCACGTACTTCGAGACGACCCGACCCAAAAAACCCAGGCCCACCCGGGTTGCCTCTGGTACACTTGTGGCTCAGCCGCAGGTACACCTGCGGCAAAATCATCTATAAATAGAGGGCTTGGGCTGCCCATTTTGCAAGAGAAAACGGCGAGGAAGCCCTGCCCAATTTGCTATGCATTCACCACATGCAGTGTACTTTCTCATTTTAAACACTTGTGAGCTCATATATAGCCCTTTTGTACCTACAAAAGCTAGTGTTTACCCACTCTAAAGATATAGAAGTCTTCTTTGGCAGTCAACTGTAAGCCTTCTCATACACTTTAGTGTCTTTCTCTTCATCTCTGCAGACACCCTTCTTCACGTTGAGAGTGGTGTTGCGCACATTTGCCTGAACTTTGGTCCGTGGTTTTGTTTCAATTTGTATATATATATATATATATATATATATATATATATATATATATATATATATATATGACTAACATTATCGAGTTATGCCTCGATTGAGCACTGGACTTTGATGCCGAGCGTTATCGCTTTATATTATATATATATATATATATATATATATATATATATATATATATACATATACATACATATATTTATATATATTAATCGTGTGTCGAACTTTGTTCGATGAGCCTATACTTGATGCAGAGTGTTTACTCGCTTTTTATATATATATTTATATATATGAACTGTGGTCGGACTCTATTCGATGAGCCTGGATTTTACATCCAAGTATGCGTTTACTCGCTTATATATATATATATATATATATATATATATATATATAACTGTTGTCGAACTCATTCGATGAGCACGGATTTTACACATCTTATCGCTTTATATATATATATATATATATATATATATATATATATATATATATATATATATATCGTCCCACTCGGAGTTTACTTCGTGGTGGTTGATCGCTTTACTGACTTTATCTATGTTACGGCCCCGCTCAAGTTTAATTACGTGGAAGTTGATCGCTTTATACTGACTTTATTTACATTTTGTCCGCTTTGGAGTTTTCTCCGTGGCGGTTGATAGCTTTTATGACTTTATTTATATTTTTGATCCCCATGGAGGTGCTTCTGGTTGGTGATCATATCTCGTATATATATATATATCTGACTTTTATATATATATCTGCCTTCGCTTTTCATATAAATTATGTATCATATATGCTTTAGGAATCATGTGATCACAGATTTAGCCCATTGGATCTAGATTTGGTTCCGTGATGGACATTTTCACCGTATATGTACTTTGTAAATTATTCTCATTATGTCCGAATTTCCTCGGATGGTTTCCATACCCACGAGGAAGTCGGCATTATTTTGTACATTATTTTAAATACGGATGCCTCAGATCCGTAAAATAAAATCAATCAAACTGAACACTTAATACAATGGGAGTGTAAAAGGTCTCAATTATTATTGAGCATCAGGGTTTGAAAAACCTTTTTTTTATATATCTTGCTTAAAACTGAATTTTTACATAAATTCAAACCCTGTGTATATAGGTGCGAACGAGGCCTCGTGACTACTTCCAAATAACAAAGACACATTGACCCCACACACACATATTAGGATAATAGTTTCTTGAAAAGAGGCGGTCACTGTGGTAACACGGATGTCGGGGGTGCCTAACACCTTCCCTCCACATAACCAAGTCCCCTGACCTAATGAATCTCTCGTTTTTCACCGATCCGTTTAGCGATGTCACATCACCGGGTCAATGTGCAAACCTTTTCTCGGTTGTTGGTACAACCATTTAAAAACCAATGGCGACTTTAACAATCCATCGTCGACATTATACATATCGGACCTTTTCACTTGTTTTTCAAACAAATCTCACCAAAAATGAGAACACCAAAGAACAAGTAACAGAAAGGGACATCTAAAAATCCCGACGTTGACAGTATGACCCCAACTTTTTATAAAGATGATTTTTCTATAAATATCATTTTTGAATATTATGGAATGAATTTGATATAATGTTATAGTTGTGGGTAATATTTATAATTTTGCAAGTTTTTATATAATATTCGATTGGACAGGGAATATTCGTTTTAATGAGGATTATTAAATGCGACGTCACAATCATTGGTGGACCCCTAGCGGAATTATTGTCGGATTGAGAAAAGCGATAAAATATCTTTTATGAAAATAACGGCGGAAGTTTTTACCGATAACGGTTGAAACACCCAAGTGTTAAAAGTACAGAATACGCGTGGTTGCATAGTAGCAATACAGTATTAATTATTGATGCTTACGTGAGAAGACACTCAGTTTTGTTCAATTATTGCTTCAGTAATTGTTGCATAGTATCTCACGTTATTTGATTTAATTATTGTCGATATTTTATATATTATTAAATCAATAATTGAGACGAAAAAGTTATTAGTATTTTTATTTTCAATATTAACGATGTCTAGAAGTTCTGTCAAGGAGAGGTTTGGTCACCTAATTGCACGCCAATAGGGAAAAATCCTTATTGGAAAGCTCCCTCTTTCCTGGGAACGACCTGGTCGATTAATATTGTGAATTATAATAATGATGATAAATGTTGTTAAAAATATTGAGGATATTTTTATGAAGTATTTGTTATAAATTGGCTTATTATTTGGATTCCCATTTACCCATTTTTTAAAACTATCGGTAGAAAGTTATCTCAATTTTGTTTTATTACTTATATTTATATATATAAGTTATGATATATATTTATATAAATGTCAGTATATATATGTGTTTATATTATATATATATATATATATATATATATATAATTGTGAGTGGGGTGGGTGGTGTAGACTTTGGAGTAGGTTTTGATTTTGGTTGGTGTAAGAAGGTGCCGTATCAGGCATGTAATGAATTTTGTTCCAGTTTTGTTTTACTTGAAGAGTAGTCATCCGTGAAATGAATGCTTTCAGCCCGTGAATGTTTGAATATTGCGTCCGTGATAAATTCTTAACAGTACCTCTTCAATTCTCCTATAAATAGGATGCTTAGTTAGAATTGAAAACACACCAGAAATTCAGAGAATTCTTCTTCTATAATCTTGAGCGTATTTTCTTTAGAGTTTTAAGAAGCTTTGAGCGTAGTGCAAGTTTTCTTCAAGAATATCCTCGCCTTACCAGTCAGAATACTCTTCTTTTATGGTACGGGGTATTATTTCTTTCTTATTCATGAAGAGAACTTATGTTATTCCATTTTTTTTATTCTATTGGAATAACCTGTATACGCGGGATACCCTATACTTGGTGAAATTCTTCTGTTATTCCATTTTTTATCATTATGTTGGAATAACATGTATACATGCAATCTTTATATATGGTGAAATTCTTACATTATTCCATTTTATTATTCATTTGGAACATCACATGCGTAAATACGCATGACACGGTTCCGTTATTTATTATTACATTGGAACATCACATGCAGACGTTTACATGATGACTGGTTCCATTGTTTATTATTCATTTGAATATCACGTGCGTGCGTTTACGCATGACCTGGTTCCATTATTTGTTATTTTGTTGGAATAACCTGTCTGTGCGGTCTATCGCATGCCTGGTGATTTATTTTGTTATTCCATTCTTTATTTATACTCAGTTGGTTATGGTTTTGACTTCTATACTCCATGAAATTAGTGGAATATCTTTGATATTTGCGCTTCATCTAGTATCTTTTCATAGAAATATTATTCTGAGCATTCTTGAGTTTTACTCTACAAAGAAGTATCATGTTGACAATTTGGACGTTATTAGTTCCTGGATAAATTAATTCTTGAACTTGTTTTATTGAATTCTTATATCATTGTCATCATCCTCATGTTTATATTATGTTGAAAGTCATATGTGGCCTGTAATGCATATGTTATAATTATGACGAGGGATTATTCAGTGTAATCATGACCGTAATGTTACAAATGATGTGGAAAAAGTCCTCATTGGCCCGTAGTGCATTGATGGATAGTTGTTGGCATGATCATGACCATTGATGAATACACGAATATCCTTGGCCGTCGTAGTGCATGGATAATTTGTGGTTGTGATACTAATGAATATCCTTGGCCGTAGTGCAAGGATGATGTGGATTATTTATTAAGTTGAGTCTCAGCGATAAAAGTAATGAAAAACCTTTTAAATTTTAAAAGATAGTTGATTTTATTCTCTACTTGACTCTTTTAATGGATTGCTTGTCCCGATGCAGTTAAACTTGATGTTTGTTATATTTTATCAGTTTAACACTGTTGAAGGCTAACGATAATTTATTCTGCATTATCTTAGTCATAATATTTATTACTAGGCTAGTTGAGCTCACCCGCTTTCATTGTTCTCTTCAGGAAATAAGAACGTAGCAGGGACTAGTCGGAGAACGGAGTGACGGTCCAGATGATAGCATTAGTAGTCCTCACTATTCTATAAAATAGTGTGATAATAAATGTAATGAGGACTTATTCTAAGTATGGATATTGTCTAGAAGACAATATTTGTATTAAAACTCACAGCTTTTGTTGTATATTTAAGATTGTATTTGCATTCTGTACCATGTATTTGGCGACTCAGAATAGGTGATGTATACCTATTTTGGGGGCGTCACATGCATGTTTTGTAAAACCCCAACTTTTTGAATAAAGATGAATTTTCTATAAATATTATTTTTGAATATTATGGAGTGAAATTGATATAATGTTATAGTTGTGGGTAATATTTATAAATTTTACAAAGTACGCAAGTTGTTATATAATATTCGATTGGTCGGAGAATATTCGTTTTAACAGGGAATATTCGTACAACGGCATAATCATTGGTGGACCCCACAACAAAATTATTATCGGATTGAGAAAACGACAAAAATACTTTATGAAAATAACGGCGGAAGTTTTACCGTTAATCGCTGTTGAAACACCCAAAGTTAAAAAAATACGAGAATATGTGTGGTTGCATAGTAGCACACGGTATTAATTATTGATGCTTACGTGATAAGTCACTCAATTTTGTTGGTATTATTAATGTAATAATATAGAAAATCTTTTTATATAAAATAGAATACTTTTATAAAGTTATTCTATAAATAGAATATATTATATTCTATTATGCATAGTGTTGCATGTGTATTCGCATAGTGTTTTGCATAGTAAAATTTTTTTTATATAAAAGCAGAATATTTTTATAAAGTTATACATTTTTATTAGACAATAATTAGAATATATTATATTTTATTATGCATAGTGTTTGCATAGTGCTGCATAGTATTTTGCATAGTAAAATCTTTTATAAAGTTATTCGTTTTATTAGATTATAAATAGAATATATTATATTTTATTTAAAAGATTTTGCTTTAAATATGGACCGTCAGATTAAAAGTAAATCAACTACGGATCGTTCATGAGTTAGTTACTTACGCGATCCATTTTTCTATAAATAGAAGCTCATTCCTTCATTATTTTCTTACGAATTCACTAAAACTCTAGAGAGATAAACTATAGAGAAAGAAGAAAGTATTCCGCTACTTCACTACTTATATATCCAAAGACTCTTCTTCTTAAGGTAGGAATATTATTTGTTTTTACTCGTAAAATAACATTATTCTTTTGTATTCATGAAGAGAACTTATGTTATTCCATTCTCTATTATTACATTGGAATAACTCTGTATCTGTGCAGCTACCCTATACTTGGTGACATTCTTCTATTATTTCGTCTTTATTATTACATTTGGAATATCATGTCTGCATGCATTTTACGCTAGAACTGGTTCCGTCTTTATTATTATTACATTGGAATATCACATTCTCATGCATTTTGTGGGACTGATTAAAATCCTTATTATTATTCTTGTTGCAGCTTTATACATGCAATACCGCATGCATAGTGATTTCTGTTGTTATTCCATTCTTTGTTATTACGTTGGAACATCCCACCATCGGTCTGTAATTTACTTTGATTCAGTTCCGTTATTTAGTATTATGTTGGAATAACCTGTGTATGCGAAGTACCGCATGCATGGTGATTTCTTTTGTTATTCCATTCTTTATTATACTCAGTTGGTTAAAGTTTTGACTTCTATACTCCATGAAATTAGTGGAATATCCTTGATAATTGCGCTTCATCCAATATCTTTTCATGGAAATATTCTTTTGAGGATTCTTGAATTTTACTCTACAAAGCAGTATCATGTTGACAATTTGGACGTTATTGGTTCTTGGACAAATTAATTCTTGAACTTGTTTTATTAAATTCTAATACCATTGTCATCATCCTCATATTTATATTTTTTTGAAAGTCATATGTGGCCTGTAGTGCATAAATGGACTTGGTATGATTATGACCAGGGATTATTCAGTGTAATCATGACCGTAATGTTACAAATGATGTGGTAAAAGTCCTGATTGGCCCGTAGTGCATTGATGGACAGTTGTTGGCATGATCATGGCCATTAATGAATACACAAATATTCTTGGTCCGTAGTGCATGGATAATTGTGGTCATGATACTAAAGAATATCCTTGGTCAGTAAGTAAGGGGTGATTCGATGATGTGGATTATTTATTGTCGAGTCCCAATGATAAAAGTGATGAAAAACCTTTTAAATCATAAAAGATAGTAGATTTTATTCTCTACTTGACTCTTTTAATGGATTGCTTGTTTCATTGCTTGATTAAACTTGATGTTTGTTATATTGTATCGGTTTAACATTGTTTAAGGCTAATGATAATTTATTCGCATTATCTTAGTCATAATATTTCTTCTTTGGGCTAGTTGAGCTCACCCTTTCTTTCACTTTGTTCTCTTGAAATGAGAATATAATTTGAAGCAGTCGTGGAGAGCAGTGATGGTCCTAGATGGTGCATTAGTAGTCCTCACTATTCTGTGAAATAGTGTGATAATAATTGTAATGAGGACTCCTTTTAAGTTTGTATACTCTCTAGTAGACAATATTTGTATTCAAACTCACAGTTTATGTTTTGTCGTATTGTACACGATAGTTGTATTATTAAGTTGTATTTGAATTCTGTACCATGTATCTGGCGACTCAAGATGGGTGATTTATACCTAATTTTGGGGGCGTCACAGTTGGTATCAAAGCTTAGGGATATGATCCCTGGCTAAGATGTGAGACTAGAAATAGGAGGGGAGAAACGGGGTATTCCTTCGCTAGTATTACCTACTTAAATTTATTTTGTATTTAAATTGGTTGGTCAGAGTTTAAAGATAATATGTTACATGTCAACTAACCCTTGTTTTGTGGAAGTATTTGAAAATGACATCCGAGAATGTTGAGAATAGCAATGGAGCACAAGAGACCGTTGAGTCTCCACATATCAATAATCAGGATAATGTGCATCAGGAAGGCGACAATCCTCATGCAAATAACAACACGGACCGAATGATGAATGATGGATTGTTTAGAGGCTTTATGCAATTCATGCAACATTAGGCGAGAGCAGCTCTTGTCTGAAATATAGGTGGAAACACTAGAAACTCTCGGACGGTCACCGCTAAACAGTTCAAGGAGCTGGGACCACCGGAGTTTATTGGAGAGCCAAAACCACTTAAGGCGGAAGCATGGATAAAGCAGATCACCAAGATATTTGATGTCTTGGGATGCTTTATGAGAGCAAAGGTTCCCTTCGCCACCTTTATGTATTGCGAAAAGGCGATTCATGGTGGGAATCATAAACGCGTCACTACCGACTGGACTTTTTCAAGATGTCTTGGGAGAAGTTCCAAGAGCTATTCAATAGCAAGTACTTTCCCAAGAGTATTCGTCACATGAAAGAAGTGGAGTTTATCAAATTAGAACAAAATAATATTACCGTGTCACAATACAAGGCTAAATTTGCAGAGTTATCCCGGTTTGCATCCCATTTGGTCGATAATGAGGAGCGAATGACGCGAATTTTTTTAAGAGGTTTGAACCAGAAGATACGTCCAATATCTTATTTCTCATAAACCGTGTTTGTGCTCGGATGTTGTAAATAGGGCTCGATTATTGGAGTAGCGATAGTCAACACAACCAAGAGAAAGAAGCGGCGGAAGATGAAAATACCGGTGGTATCGATCATCAAAGCGGTGACAACAAACGTGAAGGGAATCAACATGCCGGAAATGGTAAACCACTTCGGTGGTAATCATGGCCAAGATAGTAAAAATGGACATTTCAAGAAAAGGAGATTCAACAATGATGAAAAGGCGTCGGCAAGACCAAAGAATAAAGTGGTTAAGGAAGGAGAACGACCACCTATCATATGCTTCAAATGCGGAGGGGAGGGACATATCAGTCCAAACTGTGCGATGCCATCCAAAGCGTGATATAATTATGGAAGAGAAGGTCACATAGCCCAATTTTGTCGTTCACCAAAGACAAGTTCAGCTAGGATGGAGGCACCAAAGGCCGTCCCAGAAAAGTCAAAGTCGGTGGTGCAAGGGAGAGCATTTGTCGTGACCTCCCGAAAGCAAGGAACCCGAACGAGGTCATCACGGGTAAGCTTATCATAAACTCTAGCGAAGTCTATACCTTATTTGATACCGGTTCTACCCATTCTTTAATTTCAACTACTTGCGCTCAACGATTAAATTTGACTCCGGAGAAATTAGATTTTGACTTATCTGTTGAAACTATATTGGGAGAAACCTTCATTATATCCACTATTTATAAGTCTTGTTTAGTTCAAATTGGCACCTGCACGTTACCTGTTAATCTTATTTCTTTGAAAATACTTGTATTTGATGTGATTCTAGGGATTGATTGGTTAACTACACATCATGCAAAAATTGATTGTTTTCGTAAGGTTGTTAGCTTTCATATTCCTAACCAACCTATTATACGAATTCAAGCGACCAAACCATTAAAATCAATCACGGTCATCTCAAGCCATAAAGTTATTCGTTTATTGAAAAACGGATGTCAAGCTTTCTTAGCCCACGTCATAGATCTAAACAAAAATACGTCAGTTTTGAATGATATTTCTATTGTTAATGAATTTCTTGACGTATTCCCTGAAGAACTTCCTGGCCTACCCCTAGAGCATGAAATTGAATTTTGTATCAACCTTAAACCTAGTACAAAACCTATTTCCAAAGCCCCATATCGAATGGCTCCTATTGAACTTCAGGAGTTAAAGACCCAACTACAGGAATTGTTAGACATCGGTTTCACTCGTCCTAGTACTTCTCCTTGGGGTGCTCCTGTTCTATTCGTGAAAAAGAAAGATGGGAGTATACGACTTTGTATTGATTATCGGGAGTTGAATCATGTCACCATCAAAAATAGGTACCCATTGCCACGTATTGATGACCTGTTTGACCAGTTGCAAGGAGCCAAATTCTTTTCAAATATTGATCTTCGTTCCGGAAATCACCAATTGAAGATTAGAACCGATGACATTCCAAAGATGGCTTTCAGAACTCGGTACGGGCATTATGAATTCCTAGTCATGTCATTTGGATTGACTAATGCTCCTGCTGCCTTCACGGATATGATGAACTGAGTATTCAAGGAATATTTGGATCACTTTGTGGTCGTCTTTATTAATGACATCCTCATATATTCCAAAACCCGTGAAGATCATGAGCAACACTTGAGGCTGATACTCCAAAAGCTTCGTGAATATAAGCTTTATGCCAAGTTGAAGAAATGCGAGTTCTGTCTTGAGGAAGTAGCATTCTTTGGGCACGTGGTATCAAGTCATGGAATATCTGTTGACCCAGCAAAGATTAAAGCTATTCAAAGCTGGGAGCAACCTAAATCAGTGACCGAAGTACGTAGCTTTCTCGGATTAGCTAGTTATTATCGGAGAATCGTAGAAGGGTTTTCTCGAATCGCTACTCCACTAACTCAGCTGACTCGGAAAGATACAAAGTTCGATTGGAGCGAGGAATGTGAGAAGAGTTTTCAAGAACTCAAGAGGAGACTCATTTCAGCACCTATTCTGACAATACAATCTGGTTCGGAGGGATTTGTCATCTACAGTGATGCTTCGGGCAAAGGGTTAGGATGTGTTCTCATGTAACATGGGAAAGTCATAGCCTATGCCTCACGATAACTCAAAGAATATGAGATGAATTATCCTACTCATGATCTAGAGTTGGCAGCTGTTGTCTTCGCACTAAAGATTTGGAGGCATTACTTGTATGGGGAGAAAGTGGAGATCTTTACGGAGCATAAAATCCTCAAATATTTCTTCACTCAAAAGGAACTCAACATGCGACCACGACGTTGGCTTAAACTGTTGAAAGATTATGATTGTTGATCGATTTCGCAATCAATGAATACGTGCAGGTATACACGGTCAACAAGTAATAAAGTGAAAGTAGAGTATCATTCCCACGAGGAATTATTTAATAAAAATTACCAATTACTAACTCTTAACCAAATCAATTTTATTTAAACAATCATAAATTGTGATTTTTCTAATTAAGAAAACTAAATTAATCAATTAAAACTAAGATTTTAACGAATGAATTAATAAATAAAGATTAAGACTCCAATATCCCTAATTATGAACTATAAATCAATTGTCCAATTATCCCAATTATTATGTCTACTGAATTGTTAACAGGAATTCTCAAGTGCCAAAAGCCCTTTCTCAAGTGATCATTTGCCTTCTATTTAATCCAAGTTAATTTTGCTATATCCATATGCAAAATAATTGAATTAAACTCACTATAATCCCAATTCCTTATGTGTTACATGCGACAAATAGATATTCTCATTCTATTCACAAACCTAATTATTCACTGTGCAAATAACTAAGTCGCATGTCACCAAACCCAGTTCTAACCCTAGAATTCCTTTCCCAATTCATTCTAGAGTAACAAGGTAATTATTGATCAAATAATTAATCAATCAGCACAAAGCAAGATGAACAATTCACTTCAACATAAATAATTGGAATAAATCAAATAACTAATTTATAGCCGTAAAAGGTTCCATTGAAATCTTAATAAAAGAGTTAGTTCATAATTAATGAATTAAAACCAAGAATCCATAACTGAATAGACATTAAAAGATAAAAGTATGATAAGAGAAGAGAATAGAATCTGTTGTCAGCAAATCTGATGCTCCCCTCTTGCTCTTGCTCTTGATCTTCAGTGTTCTCCAAGTTGCTTTAATCTCCAATGGCTAATTAAGAACTAGGGTTTATATTCCAATCTAATGGAGTGTTTTATCAAAACTAAGCTATGTAATCTCCCTTTATTTTATGCCTTACATCATGTATTTATAGGTTACAAGTCCAATTTTTAGCTTAGGAACAAACCCAATCCTATTTGGAGTCAAAAAGGTGTCAAAATTCGCCAAAAACGCGTCTAGGCCATCACCAAGCCCTTCTCCAGCGCCCCAGCGCTGGGCACGATGCTCAAACACTGCCCCCCAGTGCCCCGGCACTGGGCATAGGCCTATTTTGGGTGCCCCGGCGCTGGCCCAAAGTTCTGACATTTTCTGCTCCGACGTCCTTTGGGAAAACGGTTATAACCTTTGATCCGGGAGGAGTTACGGGGCCTGCCACCTATCAAATCGAAGAAATCGATGAGATCTACAACTTTCATTCTTTGAGAATTGAGAAATTCTGGGCGGACAAAGGCTGAAATTGAGCTGGAAGTAACTGCTATGCAAATGACCACCCAAAACCATGACGTTCGACGTCCGTTGGCACAACGATCATAACTCTTGCATCCGAACTCCGATTGGAATGATTCAAAATGTTCCGGAAAGCTATGACGATGCTATTCAATGTAAGCTAAGTTCCAAACCAAGAACATGAAGTAAACATGAAAGCCCAAAGATGTCTGGTTTGCTTTTCTTTGCATTTTCTTTGCTTTTTCTTACCAATAGTCGCTCACACCGCTCCCAAACGTATAACCTACAAAATGAGCACATAATGCATGAAAAGTAACTAAGACACATAAATATAAGCAACTAATTCAAGTAAAAGATACCGGATAAGTGTATATAAAATCCACTTATCAAATACCCCCAAACTTAAATTGTTGCTTGTCCCCTAGTAACACAACATAATGCAATGCAATGCAATGAAATGCAACTCATCTATATGCCTACGAATCCAGCAATATTTGATTGAATCAAATCTATTCACTCGGCCTTAGAGCAATCAAGCAAACATGACAATACTTCATATCAAAACCAATCAACAATTTCCTAGTCAATCATCAAGTCTTAAATCTGTTATTCTTTGGTATAGTGCGTGTGTGTGCTCAACAACCATGCTAAGCGATATAAAATCAAATTTAACACATAACAAGTCTCTTGAAGGCATCATACCAGTGTAAACTCAAGAAATCTCAAAGATAGGCACGATTCAACTAAAATTAAACTCAACCAAATTCAAGGGTACATGCAGGATACTTATACTTTCTTTTCTTCCTTCTCTTTTTTTTTTACAGGGGCTTTTTGCTCTTTTCCGTGATTTATTCATTTTTTTATATATACATAAATGATCGTGCAATGTCTCATCCCATTAGGCTATGATGTTACCCCTTAGCGAAGCTTTCGACCAACAACTCCTGACCACTATAAAAGACCTTAGGGCGCTAGGTGTAAAGACAATTCCCTCGGGCGTACTTGCTCAAATAACAAAGGCCCCGAAACAAGACTAGTCACCTCGTATACCTTTTTTTCCCTTTTCTTTTTCTTTTGAAAGATGGTTGGTGAGTGCGTTTTACGCTCCATCTCACGCTTGTGTTTATGGGGAGTGTTTCTCCTCAACCCACCACAAGACTCAACATGTTTTCTTTTTTTTTCTTCTTTTTTTTAAAGCTTATATACCCCACATATATTCCCCCAAACTTAGGATCTTGTCTAACTTTAGTCATCACTACTTATTCTTGTCATTCTTTCATTTAAACTAGCATTATCCTTTAGAGTCCCATTATGTATCAATTTAAACTCAATCAATCAACAAGTTGTTTTTCTTTGTGCTTTATCATTATTATACTAGTTTCAAACAGTAAAAAGATTCAATTCATAACAAGAAATCACATCAAAGCTCTAATAGTCGATTGATTGTACTTGTCTACCCAATTCCAATCTCATCATTGGCCAAAATAAACTTAACTATAACAAACCATTTGGACTTATGCAAAATGAACATAGTAACTAACTATTATTTTTATTTTATTTTTTATAAAAAAAACCTAAACTATATTAACAACATATGCAAAATAACATAACATAAACATGAAACTAAACATGCAATAACGAACTAAACTAAACTCCCCCAAACTTAGCAATTACAATGTCCTCATTTTAAGAATATAGCGATAAGTAGAAGAGAACTTTCCTGTAATCAGCTAAGCGTGAGGTGCTGGTGGCAATGGTAGCGACGATCATTTTCCTATCCATTGAACCTCTAATACCTGCAATGAAGAGAGACAACATGAATTAGATTATAAGAGAACATACTGAGCAAATTAATTCCTATCTACTAAATAAACTAGTAAAGCATATAAATATAAAAATTCATGGGTTTCCTCCCAGTCAGCGCTTGATTTATAGTCTTTCAGCCTGACTTTGTCTGGTCAATGCTATCCAATTCCTCTTCAAAAGTTGAGGAACCCTCCTTCCATCGGAAATAATATAGCTTTTGGTAGGTTCCCATTTACGATAGCCATTGTATTAAAGTCACCTAGCATGCTTTGTGTAAATAAGATCACATTAAAGAACGTCCAACATCTAGGTATTTTTTCCATTGTGTCTGAGAATAGATTCTGGCATTGAGGCTTGTCAGACACAACAATCTCTTCTTCTATCTTCTCCAACTCATTGAACCATGGCTTCGAAGTTGTACTCGCTTTTACGTCACAAGGTGTATTGCCATTGACACGACGACTACCTAGCGGACATGGTTTTGCAAATCTAACCGGATTCTTGAACTTTGGCGGAGAAGGAACTTGGGGCATTAATAACATCGGCTCCTCCTCGTTGGTAATCAAAGTTAGATCTTCGCCGATCTCCTTTTCTTGGTTCCCAATTGTTTCCTCTCTTTCAACATCTTGTGGCTCATCTAGTTGTAGATTTTGTTCGGCTCTCCATCGGTCTGGAATCCATGTCATAGGCCGGTGTATTGAGGATGGTTGTTCAACGCATGTGCTATCTGTTCCACTTGATTTTCCAGATTCTTGATCAACGCCCCTTGGCTTTGCAAATTCAGATCTACTTGATTCATTTTCTTGTCTTGTTCCTCGTTCCTTTTTTCGGAAGCTTTAATAAATTTTTCCAAGGCTTCCTCCCAATTTGAATGTTCTTCCTGTTATAGTGGAGGTGGACACGAGAAATCCTGTGGATATGTTGGACTTGGAGCATAAAAAACTTGTTGGTCGATTTCTCCGGCAACGACACCAAAAACTTGTTGATCGATTTCGCAATAAATGAATACGTGCAAGTATACACGGTCAACAAGTAATAAAGTAAAAGTAGAGTATCGTTCCCATGAGAAATTATTTAATAAAAATTACCAATTACTAACTCTTAACCAAATCAATTTTATTTAAACAATCACAAATTGTGATTTTTCTAATTAAGAAAACTAAATTAATCAATTAAAACTAAGATTTTAACGAATGAATTAATAAATAAAGATTAAGACTCCAATATCCCCAATTATGAATTATAAATCAATTGTCCAATTATCCCAATTATTATGTCTACTGAATTGTTAACAGGAATTCTCAAGTGCCAAAAGCCCTTTCTCAAGTTATCATTTGCCTTCTATTTAATCCAAGTTAATTTTGCTATATCCTTATGCAAAACAATTGAATTAAACTCACTACAATCCCAATTCCTTATGTGTTACATGCGGCAAATAGATATTCTCATTCTATTCACAAACCTAATTATTCACTGTGCAAATAACTAAGTCACATGTCACCAAACCCAGTTCTAACCGTAGAATTCCTTTCCCAATTCCTTCTAGAGTAACAAGGTAATTATTGATCAAATAATTAATCAATCAGCACAAAGCAAGATAAACAATTCACTTCAACATAAATAATTGGAATAAATCAAATAACTAATTTATAGCCATATAAGGTTCCATTGAAATCTTAATAAAAGAGTTAGTTCATAATTAATGAATTAAAACCAAGAATCCACAACTGAATAGACATTAAAAGATAAAAGTATGATAAGAGAAGAGAATAGAATCTGTTGTCAGCAAATCTGATGCTCCCCTCTTGCTCTTGCTCTTGATCTTCAGTGTTCTCCAAGTTGCTTCAATCTCCAATGGCTAATTAAGGACAAGGGTTTATATTCTAATCTAATGGAGTGTTTTATCTAAATTAAGCTATGTAATCTCCCTTTATTTTATGCCTTACATCATGTATTTATAGGTTACAAGTCCAATTTTTAGCTTAGGAACAAACCCAATCCTATTTGGAGTCAAAAAGGTGTCAAAATTCGCCAAAAACGCATCCAGGCCATCACCAAGCCCTTCCTCAGTGCCCCAGTGTTGGGCACGATGCTCAAACACTGCCCCCCAGTGTAACGCCCCCAAAATTAGGTATACGTCACCCATCTTGAGTCGCCACTTACATGGTACATAAATTCAAATACAACTTACTAATATAAGCGTGGTATAATACGATATAAACTATGAGTTTGAATACAAATATTGTCTACTAGATATTATACAAACTCAAAAGGAGTCCTCATTACAACTATTATCACACTATTTCACGAATAGTGAGGACTACTAATGCTATCCTCGGACCATTACTTCGTTCCCGACTCGTCCCATATATGTTCTCATTTCACGAAGAGAACGGTGAAAGAAAGGTGAGAGCTCAACTAGCCCAAGAAGAAATATTATGACTAAGATAATGCGAATAAATTATCATTAGCCTCAACAATGATGTTAAACCGATAAAATACAATAGACAACCGGTTTAATCGCAGCGGAATAAGCAATCCATTAAAAGAGTCAAGTAGAGAATAAAGTCTACTATCTTTTAGGTTTTAAAAGGTTTTATCAATTTTTATCATTTGAGACTCAAACTTAATAAATAAACCACCACATTTAATCATCCACGTACCACTGGCCAAGAATTTTCATCAAATTATCAATGGTCATGACTATACCGAATCACCCCTCGGTCATAATCATACCAAAACTATCCATCATCGCATTATGTGCCACCGAGGACTTTTGTCACATCATTTATATCAAGTCATGATTATACCGAATGATCCCCTGGTCATAATCATACTAAGTTCATCTATGACGTAAGCCAAAGATAACATAATATAACATGAGGATGATGACAATGACATAGTAATTCAATAAAACAAGTTCAAGAATTATTTAATCCATGAATTATTAACGTCCAAATTGTCAACATGACATTTTGCGTAGAGTAAAATTCAAGAATGATCGGAAGAATATTTCCATGAAAAGATCTTTGGATGAAACGCAAATATCAAGGATATTCTACTAATTTCATGGAGTATAGAAGTCAAAGTTTTAACCAACCTGGGTATAATAAAGAATGGAATAACAAAAGAAATCACCATGCATGCGCAGATTGCCGCATAGACAAAGTTATTCAATGTAATAATAATAACGGAACCGGTCGTGAAATTCACACGCAAACGGGATGTTCCAACGAGAATAATAAAGATGGAAACGGATCCGGTGTAAAAACACACATATAGGATATTCCAACAGAATGATAAAGAGCGGAAACCAGTCGGTGTAAAACACATGCATGTGATGTTCCAATGAGAATAATAAAAGCGGAACCAGGTGGGGTGTAAAACACATGCAGACGAGGATGTTCCAATGAATAATAGAAGAATGTCACCAAGTATAGGGTAGCACAGATATCTGAGGTTATTCCAATGAATAATAAGCAATGGAATAACATAAGGATTTCACCAAGTATAGGGTATCACAGTCACAAAGTTATGTATAGGGTATGCCACTTTTTACAAAAGTTATTCCAATGAATAATAATGAATGGAATAATGTAAGTTCTCTTCAAGAAGAAAGAATAACACCCTTACCGTAAAAGAACCTGAATATAGAAGTAGTGAAGAAGCAGCGTAATACTCTTCTTCTTTCTATAACTTTCTCTCTATAGCTTCTCTCTATAATTTCTCTCTCTAGAGTTTCAATGAATTCGTAAGAAAATAATGAAGGAATGAGCTTCTATTTATAGGAAAATGGAATGCATAGTAACTAATCCATGAACGGTCCAGATTGATTTACTTTAATCTGACGGTCCATATTTAAAGAAAAATCTTTTAAATAAAATATAATATATTCTATTTATATAAAAACATTTTACTATGCAAACACTATGCAATACTATGCAAAACACTATACAAAACACTATGCAACACTATGCATAATAAAATATAATATATTCTATTTATAGAATAACTTTAATAAAGTATTCTATTTTATATAAAGATGTTTCGCTTTTATTACGTTAATAATACTGAATAAAACAAAAACGTCATTATCATTATAATAATTCATATTATTAATAAACAATAATGGAATCAAACCCGAGTGACTTCTCACATAAGCATCAATAATCAATACCGGGTGTCTTACTATGCAACCACACGACATCGTATTTTTTACTACCGAGTAGTTCAACAAGAACTACGGTAAAACTTCCGCCGTTATTTCAATAAAATATTTTTGTCGTTTTCTCAATCCGATAATAATTCGTAGAGGGTCCACCAATGATTGAGTAGTTGCATTTAATATTCCCTCGCTAAACCGAATATTCCCCACCAATCGAATATAATATAACCACTTGCATACTTTGCAAAATTTATAAATACTACCCACAACTATAATATTATCTTAAATTCACACCATAATATTAAAAAATTATTTCAACAAAATTTAAATCTTTATTGATAAAATCGGGGTCTCACAATCTCCCTCCTTATGGAATTTAGCCCTCGAAATTAGGGTGCGATACTGATATGATAAAGAGGTGAGGATACCTTGAATACCTTTATCGTTGAAAACATTAAATTCATCTTTGCAATCCTACCAAAGATATTCATTAACAATTCATCTTTGCACTACACAGCCAAAAGATATACAATCAGAAACCAATAATCTTTGAGACTCAACAATAGTATCACGACCACGAATTATCCATGCACTCATTGGCGGGGATATTCGTGTTTTTTTAATCTGATGATGATTATACCGAATAATAACAGTGGTCATAATCATACCAAGTCCATCAATGTACTACTACCAAAGATGACTTTTACCACATCCATGAATTAATATTTCATTCTTTGAGACTCAAATTTCAATAATTAATCCACATCATCGAATCATCCCTGCACTACAGGCCAAGGATATTCTTTATTATCAACACCACGAATTATCCATGCACTACGTGCCAAAGATAATCGTGTATTCATTAGTATATCGACCACAAATTATCCATGCACTACGGCCAAAGATAATCGTGTATTCATTAGTATCACGACCACAAATTATCCATGCACTACTACCAAAGATAATCGTGTATTCATTAGTATCACGACCATAATTATCCATGCACTACGTACAAAGATAATCGTGTATTCATTAGTATCACGACCACAAATTATCCATGCACTACTACCAAAGATAATCGTGTATTCATTAGTATCACGACCACCACAAATTATCCATGCACTACTACCAAAGATAATCGTGTATTCATTAGTATCACGACCACAAATTATCCATGCACTTTGCCAAAGATAATCGTGTATTCATTAGTATCACGACCACAAATTATCCATGCACTACTACCAAAGATAATCGTGTATTCATTAGTATCACGACCACAAATTATCCATGCACTACTACCAAAGATAATCGTGTATTCATTAGTATCACGACCACAAATTATCCATGCACTACTACCAAAGATAATCGTGTATTCATTAGTATCACGACCACAAATTATCCATGCACTACTACCAAAGATAATTGTGTATTCAATTAAAGTTATGATTATACCCCAACAATCCTCGGTCATAATCATACCAAGTCCATCTATGCACTACAGCCACGAGATGACTTTCAACATAATATAAACATGAGGATAATGATATAAAGAATCAATCAAATGAGATAAAGGATAAATATTAAACATTTATAATATAATTTATCCAGATTCAAGAATATCCCCATGTTATCAATCACTTAATAATCTCATAATCTAATATCATTAATATTACAACAATATTTTAATCACTTCTTAAATTTATAAACAATTTATCTCAATTGTTTACGCTTTACCATATAATGCATTTAATCATTCAAAAATGTCATACTCATAAGATATCATCACCAATTATCAAATCCTCATCAAAAATATGCATATATTCTATATAGGATCCTCTAGCCATAAAATCCTATTTTCAACTTTGTTACTTCACATAACATATTTAACTCATATGTTCAGTAACTAAACTATTTTCATGAAAAATACCAAATCAGTCCCAAAAATATTTCTTTTCCGGGATTTAGCATAATATAGTCCCATGATGAAAATATATTTTCTCGGAAATTTTAAAATTCATTTACTATTTTTCAAAAATTAATTCCTTAAGAAATTAGCTACCTCAAGTTTAACTCCAAAATTCCCAAATCTTGACAGGACCTTACCCATGTTAACGTGAGCTTCAGTTTAAATTTCATGGTCATCTGAGTTATAGAACTTTCGGTTATAGCATTTTTAAATCGAAAAAACCTAAATATTGAAATAGTCATAACTTGCTCATTTTAAGTCGAGAATGAGCTCATTTTTGGACAGGAGGTACTTTATACCATATACTTTCATGTCCCAAAAGGCCAGAATTTTTCTCATAATTTAAGTGGCCGAAACAGCCTCTCTAAAATCATGGCAGAAGCTTTTTCTGGTTTTGCAGCTTTGAACTCCTTTGCTAAAATCAGTCCACAAAAAATCTACAACACCTTTTCCAGTAATTCCACTTGGATTAGATAGGTAACTCATAGATCTAACTCTAGGACTTGACCACACTCAAAAATTCAAAATATAATAGGAGATATGGTCAATTGAATTTCATGTTACGTTTTTCACCAAAATCGATTTTCAACTTTTGTGATTTCTAAGAAACTTTCATGTTTTCACATAATAACCAATATAACTCATCATAACACTTACTAATACTTCATATACCCATAATTTTCATTAGTCCAATGCTTTTATTATGACTTTCATCATAATCCTCGAAATGCAGATCCTTTTAGTTGAAGAAATATTTGAGTGTTTAAGAAATGGGTTTTCAGATCTTTGGGGTCAATACAAAATTCGATTTCACGCTCTAGGGTAGGCTAGGAAGTCTTCAAGAATACGCCAAGAAATTTATTAATGATAGAAATATCATTCAAAATCGTACTCTCGTCCAAGACTTGGATAAGACGTCACATTAATACCAATGTGACTTCTATCCCTTAAACTGGATGGCACCTCACAATGATACCTATCAACTTGCCATCTTCATTCACGATGTCGCCTACAGAAAGTAAAGGCTTTGCATTCCACACAAGGAAGTCAACAACGAAAGGTTCGGGGCTCTTTACTTATGGCTTGATATAACAGTGATTAACTTTAGGGTTTGGTTACTTTGAATTTGTATAACAAGTTGGTTAGGAATATGAAAGCTAACAGCCTTACAAAAAGAATAATGAGTAGTTAATCAATCGTTTTCAAAAATTACCTCAAAGGCAAGTATTTTCAAAGAGATAAAATCGATGAGTAACGTGAAAGTGTTTATTTGAAACAACAAGATTAATAAATGTTGGAGGTAACGAAGGTTTCTCCCAACGAAGTTTCAATAGATAAATCAAAGTCTAATTTTTCCCGAGTCAAATTTAAACGTTGAACATAAGCAAGAGAGATAAAAGAATGGGTAGAACCAGGTATCTAATAAGGTATAGACTTCGTAATTTATAATTAACTTACCCGTAATAACCGTTGCTCGGTTTCTCATAAATAAACGCCTCGCTTAAATTATCGAGTTTGACTTTACTATAGGTACATTCCACCCTTAAGTGCTTCTTCGCATTCTCGATCCATGATTTGAATCATTATTTCTCGATCCATATCGAATTCGGGTTGACCGCTATATGCATGTGGTAATTCAATTCGATGTTGGGTTCTCCCAATTCTTGTCCAAAAAGCAAAGTCCATTTCATCTATTTTGGCTTTATTGGATGGACGTCTTTTTTCTACACTATCAACGTTGTGCGACTTTTACCCATGCATCACCCATTCTCCTTCGTTCGGTTGTTTCTTCTTTTAGTGATCTTTGATTTTTAAATTCTCGATTCCAACTTTAATATCTTACACCACCGCCAAAGCGTGATTTTGTTCGAGCATCACATATCGGGTAACCCAATTTTGAATTGTTGTATCCCTTTGTTCCACGATCGCTTGTCGCTTTCTTCAACCTGTTCTTCTAGCTCACGAACACGATTTTGTAATTCTAAGTTTTGATCATAAATTTCTTCTAACCAATTCTCCTCGTGTTCCTCTTCTTCCTCTTCTTCCTCACTCTCATTTGCTACCTGCGCAACTAGCTGGGTGCAACAATTAGTTCTTCATTCACTACGTGGATATCTCTAATTTGTTCCTCGTCGATAATCGCATTAACTCCGATTAGTGATTAAAGGTGTCACAACGGTCACATTCACTCCATTGTGAATATTTTCAGCTGCCATTTCCAAACACTGCCACAACATAAGGGTTAATTAATATATCAATTATTATCCCTATACTCTGACCGACCAATTAAATAACAAATAAACTTAGGTAGGTCATACTAGCGAAGGAATTTCCCGTCTCTCCCCTCCTAGTTCTTATCTCGCATCTTAGCCAGGGATCATATCCCTAAGCTCTGATACCAACTGTGACGCCCCCAAAATTAGGTATACGTCACCCATCTTGAGTCGCCACTTACATGGTACATAAATTCAAATACAACTTACTAATATAACTGTCGTGTACAATACGACATAAACTATGAGTTTGAATACAAATATTGTCTACTAGATATTATACAAACTCAAAAGGAGTCCTCATTACAACTATTATCACACTATTTCACAGAATAGTGAGGACTACTAATGCTATCCTCTGGACCATTACTTCGTTCCCCGACTCGTCTCAAACTATGTTCTCATTTTCAAGAGAAAACGGTGAAAGAAAGGGTGAGCTCAACTAGCCCAAGAAGAAATATTATGACTAAGATAATGCGAATAAATTATCATTAGCCTTCAATGATGTTAAACCGATAAAATACAATAGACAACTAGTTTAACTGCAGCCGGAATAAGCAATCCATTAAAAGAGTCAAGTAGAGAATAAAGTCTACTATCTTTTAGGTTTTAAAAGGTTTTCATCAATTTTATCATTTGAGACTCGACTTAATAAATAAACCACCACATTTAATCATCCCCGTACACCGGCCAAGGATTTTCATCAAATTATCAATGGTTATGACTATACCGAATCACCCCCGGTCATAATCATACCAAAACTATCCATCATGCGCACACGTGCCATCGAGGACTTTTGTCACATCATTTATATCAAGTCATGATTATACCGAATGATCCTCGGTCATAATCATACTAAGTTCATCTATGCACGTAAGCCAAAGATAACATAATATAACATGAGGATGATGACAATGACATAGTAATTCAATAAAACAAGTTCAAGAATTATTTAATCCATGAATTATTAACGTCCAAATTGTCAACATGACATTTGTTTTCGTAGAGTAAAATTCAAGAATGATCGGAAGAATATTTCCATGAAAAGATATTGGATGAAACGCAAATATCAAGGATATTCTACTAATTTCATGGAGTATAGAAGTCAAAGTTTTAACCATTTGGGTATAATAAAGAATGGAATAACAAAAGAAATCACCATGCATGCAGATGCTCAGCATGACAAAGTTATTCCAACGGAGAATAATAATAACGGAAACGGTCGGGTGAAATTCACACCTATGGGATGTTCCAATGTAATAATAAAGATGGAACCGGATCCGGTGTAAAACACACATATAGGATATTCCAACAGAATGATAAAGACGGAACCAGTCCTGTAAAACACATGTAAATGGATGTTCCAATAGAATAATAAAAGCGGAACCGGTGGAGTGTAAAACACATGCACAGGATGTTCCAGCAGAATAATAGAAGAATGTCACCAAGTATAGGGTAAATCAGGTGACACAAAAGTTATTCCAATGAGAATAATAAGCAATGGAATAACATAAGGATTTCACCAAGTATAGGTGTCATGGCGTATCAAAGTTATGTATAGGTATGCCACTTTTACAAAGTTATTCCAATGTAATAATAATGAATGG
The DNA here is from genome assembly GCA_020205615.1 of Panax quinquefolius. Classification (NCBI taxonomy): domain Eukaryota; kingdom Viridiplantae; phylum Streptophyta; class Magnoliopsida; order Apiales; family Araliaceae; genus Panax; species Panax quinquefolius. The sequence goes on along the minus strand of CM035170.1, from coordinate 23,289,022 downwards.
AATAATGTGAAGTTCTCTTCAAGAAGAAAAAGAATAACACCACTTACCGTAAAAGAACCTGAATATAGAAGTAGTGAAGTAGCGAGAATACTACTCTTCTTCTTTCTATAACTTTCTCTCTATAGCTTCTCTCTATAATTTTCTCTCAGAGTTTCAATGAATTCGTAAGAAAATAATGAAGGAATGAGCTTCTATTTATAGGAAAATGGAATGCATAGTAACTAATCCATGAACGGTCAGATTGATTTACTTTAACTGACGGTCCATATTTAAAGAAAAATCTTTTAAATAAAATATAATATATTCTATTTATATAAAAACATTTTACTATGCAAACACTATGCAATACTATGCAAAACACTATGCAAAACACTATGCAATACTATGCATAATAAAATATAATATATTCTATTTATAGAATAACTTTAATAAAGTATTCTATTTTATATAAAAGATATTTCATTTTATTACGTTAATAATACGAATAAAACAAAACGTCATTATCGCTATAATAATTCATATTATTAATCGACAATAATGGAATCAAACCGAGTGACTTCTCACATAAGCATCAATAATCAATACTGGTGTGCTACTATGCAACCACACGACATCAGACTTTTACTACTGAAAGTAGTTCAACAAGAACTACGGTAAAACTTCCGTAGTTATTTCAATAAAATATTTTTGTCGTTTTTCAATCAAACAATAATTACATTGTAGGGTCCACCAATGATTGAGTAGTTGTACTAATATTCCTCGCTAGCAAGAATATTCCCGACCAATCGAATATAATATAACCACTTGATACTTTTGCAAAATTTATAAATACTACCCACAACTATAATATTATCTTAAATTCACACCATAATATTAAAAAATTATTTCAACAAAATTTAAATCTTTATTGATAAAATCTGGGGTCTCACACCAGGTAGCTTTTGGTTGGGCATAGGCCTATTTTGGATGCCTTGCCATTGGCCTTCAGGATCTGACATTTTCTACTCCGACGTCCTTTGCGAAAATGGCCATAACTTTTGATCCGGGAGGAGTTATGGGGCCTACCACCAATCAAATCGAAGATATCGACGAGATCTACAACTTTTATTCTTTGAGGATTGAGAAATTCTGGACGGATAATGGCTGAAATTGAGCTGGAATTAACTTCTATGCAAATGACCACCCAAAACCATGACGTTCGACGTCCGTTGGTACAACGATCATAACTCTTGCATCCGAACTCCGATTGGAATGATTCAAAATGTTCCGAAAAGCTAAGACAATGCTCTTCAATGTAAGCTAAGTTCTAAACCAAAAACATGAAGTAAACATAAAAGCCCAAATGATGTCCGGTTTGCTTTTCTTTGCGTTTTCTTTGCTTTTCCATACCAATAGTCGCTCACACCGCTCCCAAATGTATAACCTACAAAATGAAAACAAAATGCATGAAAAGTAACTAAGACACATAAATATAAGCAACTAATTCAAGTAAAAGATACCGGATAAGTATATATAAAATCCAATTATCAATGATCATATCATCCAATACCATCCTGGAAAAGCGAACGTGGTAGCTGATGCATTGAGTAGAAGATCATATGCAAGTGTGAATGCGATATTGTCAACGCAAAGGCCCATTTTGTTTGACTTGCAAAGGATGGAGATAGAGTTAAAGACTCTAGGGACCCATGTGATGATGGTGAATATATGAGTAGAACCAACTTTAATTGATAAAGTTAAAGTCGCTGCTTACTGGACACGGAGGATGCGTATGAGAAAAAAGTGCAAGAAGGTGCTACGCGGAAGCAAGAATCAATGAAGAAGGAATACTCGAAGTCAACTCCTGACTTTGTGTTCCTAACGACCCAGATTTAAAGTATAAAATCATGATGGAGGCGATAACACAATCATGTTTGTAATCCATCTCTGGGAGTACCAAAATGTATCATGATATTCAATCATACATTTTGGTGGAGCAATATGAAGAGAGAGATAATATTTGTTTATCTCAAGGTGTCTAACGATCAACGAAGTCAAGTAGAGCATCAAGTACCAAAAGGTCCATTGCAACCACTTGAAATTCCGGAATGAAAGTGGGAGCACATTACCATGGATTTCAAGCATATCGATCTTCCCAAAGTTTCTCAAGCCATAGATGTGATTTGGGTCATTGTTGATAGATTGACCAAGTCGCTTCATTTCTTACCGTCACGAGAAACTTATACACTTGAACGTCTTTTTCGTATGTACATAAACGAGGTTGTAAGATTGCATGGTATACCAAGATCCATAGTTTCGATCGAGACCCAAGATTCACTTCAAGATTTTGGGTTAGTTTGCAAAAAGCTATGGGTACGGATTTACGATTTAGTTTTCAGATATCATCCTCAAACGGACGGGAAATGGAGAGGACGATTCAAACTCTTGAAGATCTATTAAGACTCTGTGTCCTTGACTTCAAGGGAAGTTAGGACAAGTTCTTACCATTGGTGGAGTTTTTCTACAACAATGATTATCGAGAAAGTATTGGCATGGCTCCATTCAAGCGTTGTATGGAAGAAAGTGTGTCATTCTCCAAAGATCTTTGGGATGAGGTGGGTGAAGCAACGTTGTTGGGACCGGAGTTGTTATGCGTATGACTACGGAAAAGATTCAAACGATTCGACAACGTATAAAAACCTCACAAGATCGACAAAATAGTTATGCTGATCTTAATCGAAAGGACGTGGAATTCGATATAGGAGATCATGTGTTGTTACGTGTTGCTCCATGAAAAGGAGTTACGAGATTTGGAAAGAGAGGAAAGCTCAATCCTCGATTCATCGGCCCATTTTTAATCCTTGATCGAGTAGGAGCTGTGGCCTATAGACTCACTTTACCGCCAAGTATGTCTCGTGTTCATAACGTTTTCACATATCCATGTTACGTAAATATGTGGAAAACCCGAACCACATTATTGAGTTAGAAGCGGGACGAAATAGCGGAAGATTTGACGTATGAAGAGGTTCTGTTCAAATCTTGGATAAGAAGGAACATATTCTACGCTCCAAGGTTATACCTCAAGTCAAAGTTTTGTGGAGAAACCACGATGTTGAGGAAATGACTTGGGAGTTAGAATCAAATGAAATCAAGGTATCCTTACCTCTTCAATACACTGTGCATCGCACTCTAATTTCGAGGGCTAAATTTCATAAGAAGGGAGATTGTAAAACCCCAACTTTTGAATAAAGATGAATTTTCTATAAGTATTATTTTTGAATATTATGGAGTGAAATTGATATAATATTATAGTTCAGGTAATATTTATAAATTTTGCAAAGTCACGCAAGTTGTTATATAATATTCGATTGGTGGGGAATATTCATTTTAACAGGGAATATTCGTACAACCAAGACAATCAAAGTGGTGGACCCTACAATGTAATTATTATCGGATTGAGAAATTGACAAAAATACTTTATTAAAATAACGGCGAAAGTTTTCTGGATTTCACATCGTTGAAACACCCGGTGTTAAAAGAAATACAAGATGTCTGGCGTGGTCGCATAGTAGCACACGATATTAATTATTGATGCTCGTAAGGTAGGAAATATTATTTGTTGTACTCATAAGGGGTGTTATTCTTTTGTATTCATGAAGATAACTTATGTTATTCCATTCTTTATTATTCTCATTGGAATAACTCAGATATGCTGGCTACCCTATACTTGGTGACATTCTTCTATTATTCCATCTTTATTATTCTATTGGAATATCACATCACATGCGTTTTTTCTTGGGACTGAATTAAAATCTTTATTATTATTACATTGGAATATCACATGCATGCGTTTTCTACGGACCTAATTCAAATCTCTTATTAGTATTCGTTAGAATAACATACATGTGAAGTACCGCATGCATGGTGATTTCATTATTATTCCATTCTTTATTATTTCGTTGGAACATCCGCCGGTGCAAATTTCTTTGACACGGTTCCGTTATTTAGTATTCTCATTGAATAACACATACATATGATAAGCACCGCATGCATGGTTATTTCTTTTGTTATTTCATTCTTTATTATACTCGGTTGGTTAAAATTTTGACTTCTATACTCCATGAAATTAGTGAAATATCCTTGATAATTGCGCTTCATCCAAAGATCTTTTCATGGAAATATTCTTACGAGCATTCTTGAATTTTACTCTACAAAGCGAAGATCGTGTTGACAATTTGGACGTTATTGGTTCTTGACAAATTAATTCTTGAACTTGTTTTATTGAATTCTTATATCATTGTCATCATCCACATATTTATATTTTTGAAAGTCATCGTGGCTTTCAGAAATAGTGCATATATGGACTTTGGTATGATTATGATGAGGATTATTGATTGTAATCATAACTTAGTAATATTACAAATGATGGTGGTAAAAAGTCCTCATTGGCCGTAGAAAGGTATTGATGGATGATTGTTGGCATGATCATGACCATTAATGAATACACAAATATTTTTGGCCCATAAGTGCATGGATAATTGTGGTCGTGATATTAAAGAATATCCTTGGTCAGAAAAGTGCGGGGTGATTCGATGATGTGGATTATTTATTAAGTTGAGTCCCAAATGATAAAAGTGATGAAAAACCTTTTAAATCATAAAAGATAGTAGATTTTATTCTCTACTTAACTCTTTTAATGGATTGCTTGTTTCATCATGCAGATTAAACTTGATGTTCGTTATATTGTATCGGTTTAACAATGTTTAAATGCTAATGATAATTTATTCTCGCATTATCTTAATCATAATATTTCTTCTTTGGGTTAGTTGAGCTCAACTTTCTTTCACGCTCTCTTTGGAAATGAGAATATAAATTTGGAAGCAGTCGGGGAATGGAGTGATGGTCCTAGATGGTGCATTAGTAATCCTCCTATTCGTGAAATAGGGTGATAATAATTGTAATGAGGACTTTTCTTTTGAGTTTAGATACTCTCTAGTAGATAATATTTGTATTCAAACTCACGATTTATGTTTTGTCGTATTAAAGCGACGGTTGTATTATTAAGTTGTATTTGAATTGCACATGATATCGACGACTCAAGATGGGTGATGTATACCTAATTTTGGGGGTGTCACATGTTTGCTCATTTTTAATTCTCAAATCATGAGTCATATAACAGCGAAATTTCGGGCGTATTATAAACCTCATGGCATAGTATTTTAGAAAAATTTCACACCGTGAAAATGGATCACGGAATCTCATCAAAACAATGCGTGAAAGGACGTCAATCGCCAGTCGGACAGGCCCAAATTTGACTCATCCCAGCGCCGCATGGCCTTGCAGCGAAATCTTCTTTCTTTGCTCGCCTGTCAGCATCTTGAGGTAACCAGTTCGCGATTTTCTCACGCGTTACTCGTAACTCTAATTAATCTGATTTTTGGATATGTTATACATGGCATACCAAAGTATTTTTAAAAAATATCAGGGCTGGGTTTCAGGTATAATAGGCTACCCAAACAGAACGCGAAAAGTGTGTGTTCATCACAGTTTTTCAACTTTTTGCCAGATTTATCCTCTCTCGCTAAAACAGTCATAACTTTTTCGTTTCAAAACATTTTAGAGCGATTCTTGAACCCACGCGAAGATAACTTCCGGGAGTACAACTTTTATTCTTTGACTATTTCCAAATTCTAAACACAGAATTCCAAAAATTCCGCGTAAAGTGACTGACCCGAGTTGGTTTTCCAGTTTTGACTCAGCTACTTTAAAATAGCATAACTCCTTGCTCCGAAGTCGGAATTAGTCCGTTCCGGAGTCTATGGAAAGCTTATTCAGCGTACTATAACATACCAAAAGCCCAGAATTTTTAGGGCATTCTAGATAACCCCGAATTTTCTGTTTAGGGGCAGGAGTCAGCAATTTTTGTTTTCTAAGTTAAAAACTGTTTTGGTTCTTCTTTTTTGTTCAAGCTCATCAACCCTAAAAATGGCAAGATCTAACTATAAAACATCATATATTATGTAGATCTACCCTCATATTGTTCAAAATCATAAGTTCAACACTTGATCTAAAACAACTATAACAAAACACATTAAACTAGCTAGAGTTTTGAGTTTAGGGAATTTTATACCTTTAGTGTTCGATCTTCCTCTTGATTTCTTCTTCCTCTCTTCTCTTCTTCCTCTCTTCCCATGGCTGACCTCCCCCTCTTTCATTCCCTCTCAAGCTCTAAAGCTTTCATTATGGTTTTTGGGTGAGAGTTATGGAGAAATCCATGGTTTCCTCTTTCCCTTCTTCCTTTTTCCTCTATTTTCTTTCCTTCTCTCTCTTTCTTCCATCCATGGCAGCCCTCTCTCTCTCTCTCTCTCTCCTATTTGGTCTGCTGTGTAAGAGAAAAAATGAGAGATAAATGATTCTTATTTGTTAAATGAATTAGAGGTTTAATATTAATTAAAGGGAAACTAGATCCACTTTTTAGGGGATATTGTTGGGGGAGTTGGTGAGGTTAGGTGGGCTGCCCATGTGCTGGAATTTCTAGCAGATTTTGGTCAAGTGGGTCCCCCTTTTATTGTCTCGTTTTGGTGCTTAATCCCGTCTTTGACTTTCAGACCCAAAAAGTCGAATTTTCAAGTTTATAGTCGATTCTTACTAAAATTGCTCCCGGCGTCATGGACACATCCTTTTCTCCAAATTCATCTCTGAATTTTAAGTTTGACTTTTCTCCAAAAAAATCAACTGTTGACTTTGACCAAAAAGTCAACCCCGATACATTTTGTGTTCATAGGTTATTCTTACTAATTTCGACGTTCTGGACTCAAATATCTAGTCCGCGTCTCAAGATTCCACTCCTAACTCTAATTTTGACTTTTCTACAAAAAGTCAATTATTGACTTTGACAAAAAAAGTCAACCTCGACACATTTTGTATTTACAGACTATTTTTACTAAACTTGACGCTCCGGATTCAACAGAGCAGTCCGTACTTCAAAATTTTATCCCTAACTCAAATTTTGAGTTTTAACTTACTTCCTTTTTATTGATTAATCATATTAGCTAATCATTTATTGATTATTATTTATTTCATTTTCCATTCAAGGCCATCATTCAAGCTATATTAATTTATAACATAGTTTTATCTTGTTTCTTAGATACTTAACTTAATTAACCATATAGGTTTATATGTTCTTCCTTCAGTTATTACATTCTTCCCATTTAAAAGGATTTCATACTGGAATCACTATTAATGCAACTTTCTAGTTTAGTTTACTACTAAACCCTTGCACAATTTCTCATAATCAACTTATTTCATTAACTTACCTCATCATAAGTATTACCTTCATATATTTCCTTTATCCCTTGTTATCACATTCATGAATAGAATTCCATTCTTAACCCAAGCCATATCTGACTTATTTTAATTATTGATTACCCGTTAATCTTAGGTATCAATTCCTTAAATATTTCTATCATCCGCCATCAATTCTCTTTACATTCTTTCAGATATTAAACCATATAGGTTTTTCTTAAAAATTTTAATGATCCCTTTACTTCCAATCTAAGTTTTATTCTTTGAACCTTTATTTATTTATTCGAGACAAGTCTCATAAATTTTTGGGTTATCACACAGGTCATGTTGTCTGCTTTATACCTGTAATGTAAAATGTAAAAGAAAAGTTTGTCACATTGATTAAATTATACAACGTGAACAACATGAAATAAGAAGTAAAGATATTGTAAACCAATATATGGTGGGTAAGTTGGGCGTGCCAATCATATGCAAGGGTGTGTCACCTGCGCGTTTGAGTTAGGCAAGTCGAGTGTGTGACGTACAAACGTCGAAACGCCGAATCAATTTTAACGAACTTGAAAAGTGTCATAACTTTAATCATGTGGACATTTCAAGACATGAAATAAAGTTAACGTAAGCCGACAATCATCGTCTTTACGTGACTAATTGGTATGTGTATATGAACTTAAAAATATAGGACATTTTAAGGACAAGTAAAGTAAAAGTATAGAAGACGTTTAAGGCAAGTATAACTCCATTCAATTTTGTATATTGAATGCCAATTTTTGAATCTTGTACAATTATTTTTATATGCAAGTTTTCATTCGTATGAGCTACATTCTTATGAATATTCGTATGTTTGATTTCAGTTACACAATACTTATATATTGTGTGATCTTCAGACTTATACAAACCTTTTGTATTTGTATATTTTTCAAGCTTTACTATAATGCATGTTGATGATGTTTTCAGTTCTAATATTCATGAACTGTTTAAGAGTTATGTCAATGTCAATTGTATCAGCTTGACACATGTTAAAACATTTTATTGACTTAAATAAAAATTTTCTAAAACGTTATCGGGATTAAGTAGAGCTGATGTAATACCCGAAAAAAAATATTAAATAATAAAATTATTTTATTTTAAAACATATTAATTGGACTTTGTTATTTATTAGGTCAAACTAATCATTTAATTTATATGGGATAATAAATATTAATAAGTGTGGATAAATTAATTTGATAAAATTAGGCTTTTAAATTAATTGGGTTTAATTTATATGTGGATAATAAATCCTATTAGAACTAGAAGAATTAATAAAATATTGATAATAAATAACTAAAAGACAAACCCTATTATATACTCAAGCCATTATTTGTCTGAAAGAAAAAGAAGAGGCTGCACTGTGAAGATTAGGAATTGAATCCTTTTTGTTATACCTGTAAGTTTGTTTGTGGTTTCTTATTAAAATTATTGAGTATAATATTCATATATATGTATTATTGCCAGATTATTGTTGGATTAGAGGACATTGGATTATATTTATATATATATATTGAACATGTAAAAAAACGTTAACATGATGAATTAAAAAGCTATTGTACGTTGTTATATAATAAGGACTATATATATCATGTTTAATTGCAGGTTGTTGGACGAATTGTGTGTGTGTGTGTGTGTGTGTGTGTGTGTGTGTATATATATATATATATATATTATTTTAACAAGTATTTAATTTATGAAGCCTAAAAATCAAATTTGTGAATCAAATTGAAAGTTATGTATATTAGTTTAAACTAATTAATCTTGTTGATAATATTATAAAATTTACTTGTTAATAAATTTAACAATATTATATTGTTAATGGGTAAATTTGTAATAAAATTTTATTTTATTTTATTAGATCGGACGGAGGGAATTTAAGAAGTATATTTGGAATATAAATTTTGGGTATTACATTGCTTAATCCAGGTACGGATTCCGTACTCATTCAGCGATATTCTTTAATTTTAGTTTGTTCATTTTGCTTCTCATTTTTATTTCGAATATTGTCTCGATAGTGAAGTTCATATGACAGTTTATTTTGACCTTTATAATATCATAACTTGTACTCTTTGAACTCGTTTATCATATTTAATATTTATTTCGATTTTCGTAATGATGTACATGTTAGTATAATTTTTGAGACTTGTGTTGATGATTCGTTCGATTTAACATGTACATGTTAGAACTCCTTTGTGTTTATATTGTGTCGTATGTGTTGTGACATGGTATTTTTGTTAGAATATACTGTATGGTATACTTGAGCTATAACCACCTGTGGGGGTACCACATGTATGTCCTCTTGGCACCGAGGCATGACAACTTCTGTGGCGGTGTGATCAGTCCACGGTGTCTCCGTTTTGTGCTCTGGTGGGAGTTGGCCATTTGGTGTTTTGTTATGGGAGGCGTATTGGTCGACCCTAGTTTTCTGTTCTGCGGATTGGTGATGTTTATGCCAAACACACCTTTCGATTTTACATGCATTGGATTCGCGGTCCAATGTGTGTGACTTGTCTGTGTGGCATTATTTGATTTGCATGTGTGGCATTATTTGACTTACCTGTGCGGCAAGGTATATTATTATTTGTTTTGAGCTCGTTATGAAACAACACCCAGCCATTTGATTCAGCCTATCATTTCGTTGTGTTAGTTTCAGTTCGTTTTGTTTCAGTTCATTTAATTGAGTTAGTTATTTCGATTCATTATCTGTATTCTATATCCGTACTGGGCATTTGGCTCATGCTGTGTTTTTCTTCCGGCAGGTAATCAGGAGAATCAAGGGCAAGTGTGACGAGAGCTCCATTCTATCCAATAGTTTTGATATATTTTGTTAGGCTATGATACATTGATTTATTTAGAGTTGTAATAGTTATTTCAGATTGTGGTTTGAGCTAGTGTGGCATTTATTATGGTTTATCTTAAGACATTTAATTAGTATGAGATTATTCTTTTGTGGATTAGAGTTTTGTTATATATTCGCCAGTTTTGTTGTGTTTGAGTAACCTCTCTTTCTATTTCGGAAAAGGGGTGTTACAGCTGTCCACCCAAATTGTTTTGGGATTTAGACTCCACTCTAAGAAGAAAAGTTTTGTTGGATTAACTTTGATCTACCTTGTCGGGTAGTGCCGACATATTTTATCGGGTAACGGAAGAACGCAAAATAAGTCGTTCTCCATATAGTGTTGATCAACACATGATATAAAAGGCTGATCACCCAACGTGCCCATAAGCTAGGACGGTTTACAATGGAATATTTGTTCGAACCTTTTCAAATGAATGAAAATTTTCAAGGTCTTATGAGCGCTTTCAAAGATAAGTTAGTATGTTTTTTCAAAAATGGTTTTGAACTAGAACGAAGTAATATTTCCTGTTATTCGATATCTCTTCACAACTTTTGTTCAGTTGTTGAAGGTCTAGAAGTATAAATGCATGATTCTTGATTTTGTTGTTGTTAATCAACTGTAAGTACTTACTAAGCAATTGAATGCTCACCCTTACTTAAAATTATATATTTTCAGTAGAGACAGATCGACCTAAGAAGATGAACAAGTAGAAGAACGATTACGAATTTTAATAGTTAGAAGTATTATGTTGTATATTATATTTGTATAATATCATGTAATAAGAATTCAAAGTATGAGAAAATGAGAGTTGTAAGAATATGTCTATAATAGCTAGTAATTACATTCATATTGGTAAAGATGTGCATGTGGAAACATGTGGATGTATGTGGATGATTAGTACCATGTAGCACTGTGACGCCCCCAAATCCGGGTACTTCTTATCTCAGATCTGGTACATCATTTTTACAACTATTACGGAAGATATAAACATAAATTGTTTATACAATAAATTTTTACACATCATTCCCAAGGTTTACAACCTAAACTTAATACATACCTTCAATATCTTAGAAGATTTACAATGCTATTTTGGTCAGAAAATTTAATAGATCTAACTGCAACATAATTTAATCTTGCACTTTGACTTTGCTTCTGTCTTTATTCGAGCTTTCATCTAAATCTGAAAATTTTTATCATGATATAGCAAGGGTGAGCAACAAATTTGCCCAACAAGTTTTAAATACAATGAAGATATATCATGATTGAAAAGAATGAATAAGCTTTCAAGTTTTCAACAATATAATAATTGTGAAATAACATAAATCAAGTTTCAATAATTGCATGACTGAATCAATAATGTTTGAAGGTCAACAATGACCATAAATAATTTAACTGAACCTTATGGTAATAAAGGTGATCAGCCTTTCATACCTGATGAATATATGTAACATGCACTAAATGCGAATCAATAATCAGTATAGACATGAATAATCAAAAACAATTATTTACTAAAATGCTTTGAACATACAACTCAAGTTTGAGTTAGGGAAACTTGCATGTACTGTTGATTACCGCTAAGCAATCTAATGTAATCTCTTATGAAAGACCTATTAATTATAAGATTGATCTTTCAGTTAGCATAACATACATGTTCGCTCATAATACTATTTCTTTATCCATAAATTATCTAACACTTAATCATAAAAATCAAATATTAGATAACAGCTTAACACATCTGTATTATTATCATCATTTGATAATTTTTTAATCACTATATCATATCCATTATGATTTAACACTCGCTTTTTCATTTCATAAGTTATTTTTTAACATCTAATAAGTTAAATATTAATCCAAGAAATTGGATTCTAAATCTAGCAACCAAATTGCCAATCCAGCAGACTGGATTCCAAATCTAGTAACCTGTATTCCAAATCCAGCATTTAGATGGGCAATCCAGTAACCCAAACTGCAATCTAGCTAACTGGATTCCAAATCTAGCAACTAGATTGAAATCCAGAAAGCCTGGATTCACCAATCCATCAATCCAGCAAGCTGGATTCTAAATCCTTCAATTCAATAAGATTCTTTTCAATCCAGCAAGCTGGATTCATCAGATTTTCCAATCCAGTAAGCTGGATTCCATATCTCCTTTAACGAAAATACCAAATCAACTTATTATTTTTTTTATCTTTTGGTCATGCTTATATACATGTATTTCATACACAAAAAGTTATTTTCCATAATTTTTCAATTCTCTTTGCTATTTTTCAAAAATCATTTTTAGTGTGTAGCTTAATAAATTAGTCCTATCATGCTCAACTCTAGAAATTTCCATCTTCTGACACAATCTTATACGTGTTAACGTGAGCCTCCAATTTAAATTCTGTGGCCATCGGAGTTATAGAACTCCGGTTATAGCAATTTTTGTCCGAAAATCATAAAAATTGAAATTGTCATAACTTGGTCATTTTAAGTCGGAATGAGAACATTTTTGGACAGGAGGTACTTAATACCATATATATTCATGTCCCAAAAGGCCGGAATTTATTTAACAAATTAAGTGGCCGAAAATGCCCTTTAAATTTCTGGGCAGTAGCGTTTTACCATTTTGCAGTTTTGGAGTCCTTTGCTAAAACTTAAATAAAATGAGATCTATAACTCCAATTAACGATCCATTAATTTTTTTTTGGATTTGTATCTTTCCCATCTACAATTTTCATCTATCACAATCCATATTTGGACATGTTAAGCTCTCGGAAATTATCCCAGAAGTGGCTGGTCAAAACAGTGGTTCTAACAGTTTTCTTAGCTTTGAGTAGTTTGGGATAAATTCCATATCTTGCTCATTTTTCAACCTAATTAAGTGATTCCAAAGGGGTTTTATTTTTAATACATAGATCTAGCATCCCAAGAAAATAAATTACAAATATCCATCATAGATTTCAAAAATCAAAAGCTAGATCACACTTTCAAGTTTAAGCTTTCCGAAAAAATCTATTTTCTTATCTTTTTTCAAATCTTTCCATCTATACTAATGTAAATCCATAACTCAAACCAGTAAAATTCTAGATCTAACATTTATTCATGGATCTAGCCACATAAAACTTAAACTCCAAAGATCCATCATAAAAATACAAATAGCATACAAATTAAAGTTTTAGAAATCAAGTATAGATTTTACCGTGTTTTTATTTTCTTCCTTTTTCTTTCTTCTTCCTTCTTCTTCCTCTATGGATGAACTTTCTCTCTCCTCTTCTCTCTTCTTCCTTCCATTAATGGCAGCCCTCTCTTTTCTTTTCTCTCTCTAAGTGTCGTTCCTCCCTTCTCTCTCTCTCTCTCTCTCTCTCTCTCTCTCTCTCTCTCTCTTTAGTTTTCTTTTTGGTAAGAAATAAGAGATGAAAGAGAAAATGGGTTTATTTGCATGTAAAAAAAATCTATAGATATATTTTGTATATCTAATCTATATCTTCCAATATCTCTATTATCCTTATCTCTTTCCTTAATCATCATTAAAGATATGTGGAATCTTAGTGTGCAAAGTGGCTCCTTAAAATGAATGCCACCTAGCTTGATTTGGTAATTATCTTTTGCAAATGCGGCTTAAATGATGACAAGCATGTCTCATTTTCTCTCCTTCTTGTATCCGGCCATGTGGCCCAAATTCTTCCAAGTTTGGTTTTGTTTTATGTAATATCTAGTATAACAATTGTCTAAAACACCCCTTTCTCTAATTGGGCTACAAAGTGTGGGCCATTATATTTAATATTTTGGGCTTTCCATATATAATCTCTTGGGCTTTAAATTAAATTCTTTGGGCCATTGAAAAATTATCATATTCCAATGTCTTTCCATTTTATCATACCCTAATTATTTAATTAGGGTTTCATTCCACACAATTATAATTTTAATCCTTATTCATGTACACTTAATTTCTTAACCCAATTAGACTTGCTATTATTAAGTTATAAAATTAATTAATTGAGATATATAAAATTAATCTCTTATAATTAGTATATATTCTAAATACCATAATTCTCTCATCTCATAACCCTTAAGTTATTCAATTCTTCATTCCTAATATATAATTAGGATCACACTAGTTTCTTTTATTTGTTTATATAATAAACAAATATAAACCATCATGAGAATATTCATATTCACTTACTCACATAATCATATAAAATAATTAAATAGATTAAGATATGATTCACAAATCTCTTAGATTAGGTCACTAGTATATATTTAAATACTAGAACCACTAAATAAAAATAACCATTTAAGTCATTTAATTCTCATACTTAATTTAAATAACTTATTTAAGTTATATAATTTATATTGTATAATTAATTTAATTTCCTCCTCCTCTCCATAAATTGTTTTCAAACAATTTATTTATATATTAAATATAAATTTAATATATTTAATCATTTATTCAAATATGAATTTAATTTACTAGCAAGTTGATACCAATGTAAATATTTACATATTGGATCTCATCTCATATGTTTACTTTACATCCTTTGGTATAATATTAAATATTATACCATTATCCATATAACATAATATTATATATCCAATTATTTTTTTACTTTCTATAAATTATCTTCACAATTTACTTAGCTGAAGTAAATATATTAATATATTCACACAATACACATATTCTTATGAACTTAGACACTAAACATATACCTCATTATCATACTGTCACTTATAGTCTATCAAATCATTCAAGTTCTTCTCCAAAAGTTTTGAAATCCTTAAAATTCCTTCATAGAAACGTCAAATCCATACACTTATATTCTGTCTAGGTTCATCTTATAACATTTAATCCATCATTTTAGGATTTTAATAATTATCTAAATTCTCGAGGTTGTACAAGCACCATATCTAGGGTCTAAATATATGCGAATTTGGGGGTCTCTACAAAGGGCAATGTTGGAGTGTGATTTGATAGTCCGAGGGATTAGGGGTACCCTCCATACATGACTAGATAGTTATGTCGTATTCGAGAATTTCGATTCTAATGTTGCTTCTATCCTTTGGTATTTCGCTATGTCGATTAATTTATTTGAAGGGTGAGATTTTAGAAAAAAGAGCAGCATGAAAGTGCTCACAATTTGAAAAATTAATTTTAATGATTGAGTCAAATTAGACAGAGCCGCCAGTTGATATAAGTTCAAATGGATGTACCAACTTATCTGGATTTTGAAGGTTTTCGCAATATAGTCCAATATGTTACTTCGTTTAATTTGGTCTGAAACCCGAGATTCATGGAATTCGGGGGCTTGATTAAGCGGGAGAAAGGTGTTAGGCACCCCTGAATTTCGTGAAAACACGATTACCCCTTCTTGTTGATTTTCCTAAGTATGAAGTGTGTGTGTGTGTGTGTGTGTGTTTGGAAATGTTTCTGATATTTATTTAACATGTGTTAAGTGCTTTGATTTTAATAGTTGCTCTAAGCCTTTATTTGTGAGTGGCGTTATTTTGAAAGTAGTGTTGTACCTCTTTGAACCTATATACGAAGGATTTGATTTAGCGAAAAGTTCATTTTTGACAAAATATGTACAGAAATGATGTTTTGGAAAACATAGTTTTCAAATCTTTCGCCCAAATAGGAATAAAGGTCCTTTGATACTTCCAGTTATTAAACTTAGATTTGTCTAACCCTGAAGCGCTTTATGATTTTATAAAAGCTCTTTGTTGTTTTGTTTGAAAATCGTTTTGGTGATAATGCATGAAAGAAAGCATCAAAAAGGGTCGGGCCATCTTCGGACATGAAAACCATCTCGATAGACCCGAGCACCCACAATTATAATTTTTTATTATCATGGGGCCTTAAATCCGATCATTCGGGACAAAACCCTCTAATTCGTTTTAAGGCCCAATATTACATATACAATGGGTTGCGCGGTTTGATATTACATTATAAACCAAAAACTCCATTATTGGAATCTAGTCGAGATCTGATCATTGGATCTCGACCCCAGGATTCCTAGGCTCACATTGATACGTTTAAACTTGTACAAAATGTATCATAAACTCGTTATGAGGTGATTCATTGATTGAAATCTCTATAACGGATATTGAGGACCTCCTGACCACTAGATATAGATCTAGAGCTCTACAGAATAATCAAAATCGATTTAAATCATTAAATTAATTGACTAGATCTATCCGAGATCTAAGTCGATCCTGTGACATCCCCAAATTCGGGTACTTTTTACCATGAATCTGGTGTACTAATTCTATAATTATTGCGAAAGATATAAACATAATTTGTTTATACAATAAACTTGTACACATCATTCCCAAGGTCTACAACCTTAACTAAATACATACCTTCAATATCTGAAAAGGTTTACAATACTATTTTCGTCAGAAATTTAATAAATCTAACTACACTATAATTAAATCTTGAACCTTGCCTTTGCTTCTGTCTTTACTAGAACTTTCCTCTAAATCTAAAAATTTTATCATGATATAGCAAGGGTGAGCAACAAATTTGCCCAGTCAAGCATAAGTTTAATTAAGGATATATCATGATTGAAAGAATTGAACAATAAGCTAGATAACTTTCAACAATATAAACATTGTGAAAGAGCATGAACAAATTTTCTTAGCTGAACAGCCAAGTCAATAAAAATGAATGGTAAATAATGAACATGAACAGATTAACTTAACCAAATGGTAATGAAGGTGATCATCCTTTCATACCTGATTAACATTTACAACATGCACAACATGAGAATCAATAACCAGTATAGACATGAATAATCAACAATAATCATTCACTAACATGCTTTGAAAATACAACTCAAGTTTGAGTTAAGGAAAACTTACTGTCTTGAATTGATTATGCGCTAAGCAATATAATGTAATCTCTTATGAAAGACCTATCAATTATAAGATTGATCTTTTAATTAGTATAACATACCTTATTTCATAATACTATCTAACACTTAATCACATATTCAAATATTAGATAATCTTAACACCATATTCATTTACTTACTTATAAACTCATCATCTTATATTAACTTGTCTAACATTCACTCCCAAAGTTAAGCATTAGACATTACACCTTAAGTCCGAGTATTATCATTATACTTTGATAATCTTTTCATTATGTCATAACTTATACTCATAAGTTATCCCTTTATAAGTTATCTTAGTAATCTAGACAAGCTTTCGAAGAAATTGAAATATCATTTGATGAAATGGGATTACATTTTAGTATCCTGAAATCACTATTTCAGCAAACCAAAATCAGATTAGCGAGACTAAATTCAATTCAAAGACCTTTGAATTCAAAATCTTCAATTTTAGCAACTTTGAATTCACTATTCTTTTGCGAAAATAACAAATCAACTTATTATTTTTCTATCTTTTGGCCAATCATATATACATGTATTTCATACACAAAAAATATTTTTCCGTAATTTTTCAACTCCCTTAAGTATTTTTCAAAATTCAATTTCTAGTTAATTCCTTAAGAAATTAGCTACCTCGTGCTTAACTCCAGAAATTCCCATCTCTTGGCATAATGTTATACATGTTAACGTGACCCTCCAGTTTAAATTTCGTGACCATCGGAGTTATAGAACTCCGGTTATAGCAATTTTCGTCCGAAAAACCCAAATATTGAAATGGCCATAACTTGCTCAATTTAACTCAGAATGAGCTCATTTTTGGACAGGAGCTACCTTATACCATATATTTTCATTTCCTAAAAGGCCAGAATTTTTTGCACAACCTAAGTATCCGAAACAGGCCCTGGAAAGTTCTTCGCAGCTTTTTTTTTCATTTTGCAGCTTTGGAGTCCTTTGCTAAAAATAGTCCATACAGAAATCTACAACTCCTTTTTCAGTGATTCCACTTGGAGATGTTAGATAACTTATAGATCTAACTCTAGGACTTGACCACACTCAAAAATTCGAAATATATTAGGAGATATGGTCATTTGAATTTCATGTTCCGCTTTCATAAAAATCTGATTTTTAACTCTTGGTGAGTTCTAAGAAAACTTTTATGTTTTCACATAATATCAACATAACTCATCATAATACTTAATAATACCTCATACACCCATGGATCTACTATGATGAATGATCTATTCCATCAAACAATCATAAAACACAAGGTTAAACACCATCAAGGCTAAAAATTAGGATTTTCCACCCTTTGAAAAACTAGTTTCCAATTCATACATTAGATCTAACTTTTGACACACAATATGGATAGATCCACACATAACACACTCTAGATCATGTCGATCTAGAGTTTTGAAGTTTGAAATCATCAACCCAAGTTTTGATTGAACATAACTAAAAATAATCAAAAATACATAAACAAAAGGGTTTATACCTTTGATTTATGGCTACTCTTCCTTATTGTTCCAAAGTGAAAGGTGATTTTGGATAGAAAGAAGATCAAAACCTCTTCCCCTTGATTTCATACTCTAGCCGTCCCTCTCTTCACTCCCTCCTCTCTATATCTTGTTTGCTTTGATTATAAAGTAAGAAAATAGAAAAGATGAAAGAGAAAATGAAAGAATATAATTTGATTAGTAAATATATTTGTTATAACTAATCTACCAAGCTCATACTTTTCCTTTCCCTCATTACTTTCGGCCAAGTGGCCTTGTCAAATCCACCCATATCTTTACTTGCTCTCTCATAATTACTTAGAAGGTTGCTTGGAAGAAACAATAAAGTGTTGTCTCCATAAAAACATGCCACCTATTAAAGTAATCTACCAACTAAAGTAACATGATTATCAAATACCTCCCCCCTTTCTCCTTCTCTTAAGTGACCGGCCATGTGGCCTTAATATCTTCACTATATCTCTTTTGATGTTACTTGTAAGAATAGCCAAGTGTTGTCTCCATATAATGGTTGACACCTAGCAAAAGTAGTTTACCTAATAAAGTGATATAATCATTACATGTTCTCCTCCTTCCTCCATATAATCTTAGCATATCTAATCATATCTTACCAAATCCACATGGCCTTTCATCTACTCCATCTATTGTTTTATTAAATGCTTTATATAATGACAATAATGCCCCTCCTTAAGTGGATTTTAATTGGGCCAAGCTTGGGCTCCATTTTTATTTCTTTTTGGGCTTGCACTTTCTTATTCCTTTGCCTGCTAATTAAAATGAGCTTGGGCTCCTCCACCAAATAAATTGGGTCATCACTAAACTTGCCCTTTATATTAAATATTGGGCTAGCTCAATAATTTAATTGTTCTTAAATAATTAACTACAAGTCTCATGCTTAAATAAACACTTGGCTACCAATTAATTCTTTGAGTCTAAAAATCAAATTAGTTCTATACTTATTAATTTTTATTCATTCCCCATTATTTAATTAGGGTTCCCTTACACACATTAGTAAGTTAATTTCTTACTCATACACACTTATTTTCTTAACCCAATTAGACTTGCTTTAATTAGGTTATAAAATTAATTAATTGCGATATATAAATTAAATCTCTTAGACTTAGTATATATAATTGTATACTAATATTCTCCCATATTATAACCTCTTAGGTTATTTAATTATCACACCTAATACATATATATTAGTTCACATAACTTAATTCTTAATTCACTTACTCCCATATTCATACAAAATAATTTAATAAATTGAGACATGGTCCATGATTCATAGATTAGGTCACTAGTATATAATTAAAATACTAGAACCACATACACATAATCTTATGAACTCATACACTAAATATACCTCATTATCAGACTATCACTTATAGTCTATCAAATCATTCAAATTCTTCTCCAAAAATTTTGAAATCCTTAAAATTCCTTTACAGAAACGTTCAATCCATACACTTATTTTATGTCTAGATTTATTATTTAACCTTTACTCAATATTTTAAGATTTTATAAAATTGTCCAAATTTTCGGGTTGTCACAGATCCAGCATGGGGGTTCGATCTTTGAAGCTCATGAACCGATTAAAGGGCTAGATTCGGCTAGATATGGGTAGATCTAGTAACAAGACTTGATCATATATTAAATTCAACATGTACAAACTAATCGGTAAAATATATAGTTTTATCAACCCACATGCAATATATGTACAAAATAATAAGTCTAGTTATATATAAACACTACATTGAAATATAACTAGTAGATTAAACTATATTTATAATGAAACGTACAAAGATTCGCTTTTCACCTTGGGGAACTGTTGCCTCTTTTTTAGTTCTAACAAAAGAGCTCTAACTCATGCAAGCATACATGTGTCAACAAGCAATACAGAGCAAGTAAAGTATCGATCCCACAGAGAAAGTTGTTTAATTTAAATCACTATGCATTAATTAAATCACTATATTTATATGCTTAAACGAATGACTAAGATTGGTTTGTTACCCGAATCGCAAATAACGACTAAAACAATAATAACGACGGAATAAATCAAATCTGGAAGTAATGGAATCCTAACTTCATTTAATAGTTCATATAATCACCACTATTATGCAAGACTTGTTCACATATCATAGGAAAGTAGCCAAGAGCACTAAAAGAATCATAGCCATTTTTCAATGCACTATGACCTACTTACACAGCATCCACAAATGATAGACTCTATGCAATTATCAATATAACCAAAATCACTATATGTCTATGTGAAATTGCAACTATATTGAATTTAAGTTCAAGCCCTTATTCTAACTCATACAGTGAAACAGTATATGTCTATCTGGTTCACGAAATACACAAGACATATAAAACAGCCCCATGTACTTATATTATCATGATTACAATCCATATTTGCATGTTCATTGTCAATTCCATACAAGTACTGAAATGAATGGTGATCAAGCATTCATATATGCAAAACAATCATGATAGACATCCCATATGATATGTAAAACAATCCAGCATTCAAGCATGTAATCAAACTACATATTAAAATCCGTTAGAATCCCATAATGGAGTTTAGTTCACGACTGAACCAAAACCCATTATGGGATCAAATCCAAACATGATTAATAAACAAACAATTAAAAGATGAAAGGTAAAAACAATCAAACCCAATTACTGAATATAATCCACTATTCAAATCCTCATATAAATCCAGCAAATACTAAAATCCCAAGAAGAAACAGAAAAGTAAAGTTTTAGCCTTCTTCTACGTTGGAATCTCTCCCAGAGAGTAAACCCTAGTTACGATGTTAAAAATACATAAAAATTAATAATTCTCAATAATCCTTCTCTGACACCAGTCAGATATATCGTTTTAAAAACCAAATTACAACCATTTTAATTAAACATTAAAATAAACAGCTCAGCATTAGTCAGCATCGCGCGCGGACGCGCGCTTCCCTAGTGTAATCCTCGTGCGGGCGCGTGAATTGCAGTATGTCATGACGTCCAATCGGGTAATCGCGCGGGCGCGCGTTCCCATGCTTGCCACTACGCGGCGGCTTACGCACTTTTGAATCACGGTTACCTGCTGCCTTTGATGCATTCTGCTTTGCTCATTTATTTGTTCATCCCTGCTGAGCCTCTGCTCCACTTGATCCTTATACCACGCATCCACAGCTTGTGCCTCGCTTCATATGTCCATTTGCCTTGTGCCCTCTAAGTCCACCAAATTAGGCTGTTTCCTGCACTTTTCCATCAAAAGGAGTTTTAAGTGTATGCAATGCAAACTAACATGAAATACAACTAAAACACACTAAAATGTACTTGAGATGGGCATAGTTCGCGTGAATTGGTACTCAATAAGTAGGTATAAAACCCACTTATCAAATACCCCCAAACTTGAACTGTTGTTGCCCTCAAGCAATGCATACTAATGAAAATGCAACTATATTACTATGCAACTACTATGATGCAACTAATCTCACATTGATCCAACTACCATAGAAATTCAGTCCAAATTGCCTCAGCGAACTTTTCTAGATTCAAGAATACAGATTCAAACCAAACTGTGGGCATAATGTCATACACTCAGATAATTCACAAATGCTATAGAGATGTTGTGTGTTGTGTGTGTGTGTGTGTGTTGTGTTCGCCAAAACTTGATTTAGGCACAGAATACTCATGCTATATTGCTCAAAATAGAAAATTATAGTTTAAATCAAGATTCATGTATACATATACAACAAAGACTATTCCAACATATTAAAACAAAATGAGGTTCAACAATGGGCTTAACTGCTTTATTTTTACTCACGAGGGTGATTTTTCGCACTTTCCCGTGGTGTTTATTACTATTTTTTTTCTTTTTCTTTTTCTCTTTTTTTTTCACATGACTGTGCAATGTCTTACTCCATTAGGCAACATGCTACCCCTTAGCGAGCTTTCAACCAATGACTCCCAGACCATGAAAGACCTTAGGGCGCTAGGTGTAGAGACAATCCCCTCGGGCGTACTTACTCAAGTAGCCAGGCCCCGAAATAAGACTAGCCACGTTATTACTATTATTCTTTCTTCTTCGTTTTTTATACATAGATACCCATGTTTTCCCCAAGTTTAAAAATCAATATTATAAACCGTCTAAGTTCACTTTCCACATATTTCCCTTTTTAAAACTATATTTTCTATCGAGCAATGCAACATATCTTTCTTATACCTACAAGTGATTGTGAACACATTCGTGCAAACCGAAAGCATTTAAATCAGCATTATGAATTGCATTGTGTAAAATATTATATCTCAGCTCATATTATCCAAAATACTCAAAAATCAACATTTAACAAATTCACTATCATCATTGGCTAAACAAAAATTTCCATACAGCAAGACTGTGAGATAGGCAAACTAAAAATGAACATGCAACTATATATGCAAAAATAAACTATATGATGCAAAACTTTTAAACTAAACATGCTAAACTACAAAATTAAACTAATCATGCTAAAACTAAAGAATTAAACTAATCATGCTCAACTAAAGAATTAAACTAATCATGCTCAACTACATGCAACTACATTACTACCCCAATACCCCCAAACTTATAATATTCAATGCCCCATTGAATGAAGGTAAAGGGTAACAAAAAACTCCCCTAATGATCAGTGTTACCACCCTCCTCGGGTGGTGAATCTGGTGGTGGATATGGCATTCCTGTTTTAAACTGAGGCCACACTAGCGTCGTTCCTTGCTACACAAACGCCTCGGCCAAGGCTCTCGTGAGTCCCGTTGCAAATGTGCCCAGATTATCGTACATGGCATCGACTTTTCGCTCCAACCTTCAAAGCTGGCGATCACCATGGGTGGCATGTGTTTGCGTGGATGGGCCTGCCTCATCTGTCTGAGGGGGCTACTGTGACGACTCTGGAAAAGTGGACTGAATGATGAATCCTAGTCTGCGTGGGTGTGGTACACCACCCGTCCAATCCTTGAACTTGGCAATAGTAGCATGAATGATGGCGTGGCTTGGGTGCTGCAACTGCTCATTATTCCATGGGACTCCTTGTTGGGTACAGAGCATGGCTGCCACAGATGCATGCGGAATAGACCCAATTTTGCTCCCTCGCATATAACGTAGCATGTTTTGATGAATTAAATGGCCTACATCAATGTACTTGCCTTTGATGATGGCCCACAAAATAATAGCACGCTCAGTGGTTATTGCATTGTGGTGAGCTGACGAAACTAGCTTGGCACAGATAAACAGGTTTCATGCTTGGGCATATCGATTTAAGGCGAACGATGGAAAAGATTTTGACTGAGTTGTCCTTGCCTTATACTTCCATCTGGTGCCCGGAATACACAATTCATCAATCATGACTGCTAGATCTGTTTCTAAATGTGCACCGTCTATCCAATTGGCAGACCCGGTGGGTGGTGCGTCATGTATATTGAAAACTGCTCTGATCGCTGGAGGTTGAAAATCCACCTGCTCTTCCTGAACCAACGTTATTCCTGCTCTTATCATCTCCTTGGTATTCGCATAAAATTCTTGAATAATCCCCATGGGGATAGGACTAGGAGATGCAGTCAAACCAACCCATCCTCCTTCTCATATCATATACCAGAGTTGGCCATCCTGCTTCTTAGGGAGAAGTCCCCTTTCCTTCACAAAAGATTTGGCCACACTCCGATAATAGTCTTGTTGGGCCTCAAAAATTTCCTCTCGTCCATAACATCCTCTTCTTGGTTATCGGGGGAAGATGCTGATAAAAAAGAGATGGAGATTGAGCGTGCTCTTTTTGGACCCATGTACGGATGATAGAGAGAATGCAGATGAGTTGCTTGATGGGCGTACCCCCAAACTTACTACTACACAACCCAAGCAGAACCTTAGATTTATGCCCGGGGAGAGATTTGTGGGTATGAACTTTTATAAGAGCTGGGGAGTCTTATGATTATGGGAGAACAGAAGAATACGCTTCTATAATATCAGCTGAGAGACCCAAATTAAACCACGACTCGATTTTTAAACCTTTAAAAAAAATCACGTCTCATGCTATCGTCGTGTATTCTTGTGATCTTGAAATGGGTTTTCGGTATGGTATGCGAGTGGCATTACTAGTCTGAGATGTGTAGCGAGCGGTCTTGGTATGCAATCATTTCTTGATCATGCGACCACGCTTCTGCCTTCTTGAGTTTACTCCCAAACTGATTACACAGTGAGATTTCACTTAAAGATTCCTATAGCACACCATTTACCCGTATCAATGTGTGAATTCTAGAATAAGCATAACTGAACTAGTAGATTCTATACAATACTAAAACACTATCCCATGAAGACTCTATTACACACTCACTTATGCTCACATAGCCCTCTATTACGAATGAAATAAAGTTGAACTAGCTAAATTCACTACTGAATAAATACAAAGAAAATAGAGATAGCGATAATGGGTTGTCTCCCATCAAGCGCTAAGTTATAGTCAATTAGCTTGACTGTCTTTGATGCTTATGTCGAAGAAAGAATTGAGGCAACTTTCTGTCTGTCTACCTTACCACCAAAGTAATGCTTCAAGTGCTGTCCGTTCACCTTGAAAGGCTTGTCTGGCAACGTATCGAATATTTCAATCGCACCATGCGGAAAAACAGTTTTCACTGTAAATGGTCCTGACCACCTCGTTTTTACCTTCCCGGGAAAAAGTTTAAGTCTGGAGTTATAAAGCAAAACCCTTTGTCCCAGTTCAAATCCTCTCTCAATGATTTTTTGGTCATGCCATTTCTTCACTTTCTCCTTATACAGCTTTGAATTCTCGTATGACTGTAATCTAAATTCATCCAACTCATTGAGTTGGTGTAGGCATTTCTCCCCGACAGCTTTCAAATCAAAATTTAGCTTTATAATTGCCCAATATGCTTTATGCTCTAGCTCCATAGGAAGGTGGCGGGCTTTTCCATACACGAGCTGAAAAGGTGACATGTAGTGCCCCCAAATCCGGGTATCTTCCAACCCGACAGATGGTGCTATATTGTACAACATTCATACATTCTTTCAATTGAAAAGTCTCAAAGAACGAATATAACCTCTATATATTTAAAGTAATATTTGTATTTCTCAAGTTCTAAACCCGTTACAAAAGGTTCTTTGTCATAATATCACTTAAATTACAACAATAGACCTATACTATTACAAGACAGCTTAGTAATCTGCCTTAGCTTTTCCCTTATCCTTTTTCGATCCTTTAGGACGTTCAGTCTTAGCTGCATTCATATGGTTCAAGCAAGAGTGAACATAACTAGCTCAGCAAGTATAACAATTTAATAACAACATGCTTGACACATAAAAATCGTATATCTTCGATAACTGAACAATAGTTATGAAGTACTATTGATAATTCAAAATAGCACTTCATCCTTTCTTTCAAAATGTTTTACAATAACAACCGTATTTAGTAAAACATTCACTACGGTCAGAGAACTCGAGTATTCATTCTTTATTGGAAAAGGATAACCCGAAAGCAAATCCGTAAGCCCGATATCACTTACGAGCACTTCTAGGTGATCATTTATTGTACTCTATGTTGATCGACACTACATCCATTAAGCGTATGCACGTTTAATCATTTAGCAACCTCACGTGCACGTCGTTTCTACAAACAAAAACATTTGTTTAACATTTCAGTCTTCTTTTGAAAACCATATCAAGTAGTTGACAAAAGATAACAACATTTGATAATACATGAATAGATTATCAATTCATCAAGTCTAGCCAAAGGAATTGGCTTCAACTTCATCATACATTAATTCATGCGAAAGAATACATGAATCTCAAAAACTTGTTCAGATTAAACTGAGACAAGAATTAGAATACTTGCCTTTAGCGTCTGCTACGGTAAATTAACTTTATGTTCAAGTCGTTCAAATCTCTACAATACATGATCACATAATGCCTTACATTAGGTCACATATAATCAAGTATGTATATGACTATATCATACTCTTTATTTCAATCTAATTGTGTATTAGACTCATTTAATATTTATTCCGGTTTATCATTATGCTTGCATTATAATTGACTAGGTTATCTCAACCTTTATACATCATCCTTAAGGTTTAACAATGTTTAATCAATGTTACATTACCTTCCTTAAGTTATGTTTACTTCCATTTCTTTTCTTTATACTTAGAAAATTTCATTACTATCTTCACTCTTCTGAGGCGGCATTGCAGCTTTCGACTATACTTATATCTCATTGCTGCATAATGAGCTTAATGTATCTTGTCCGGACTTGGTGACGTGTATGAGTCCTTACTTAATAGGCGTATTTGCCTTTTACACTCAGTATTTTGTCCTTTTTTCGGCAGCGCTGCGGCGCCACTTATTGAACTAAGGTTCATGCTGCGGTGAACTCTTGCAGTATGCTCAATTAATGTTTCGGCGCATGGCCGGGTCTTTTACCTAGG
This sequence comes from Panax quinquefolius, assembly GCA_020205615.1. Classification (NCBI taxonomy): domain Eukaryota; kingdom Viridiplantae; phylum Streptophyta; class Magnoliopsida; order Apiales; family Araliaceae; genus Panax; species Panax quinquefolius. The sequence continues at coordinate 23,262,016 of CM035170.1, read as the reverse complement.
GTTGGCCATGGCAACTCAGGCACCGAATATCATTTTCGATTTTGAAATTTTGTGAACTTCCGGACGCATAACTTCTTCGTTATAAGTCCGAATTGGCTTATTCAAAAGCCTACGGTTCACAAATTACGTACTCTATATGACCATTCAAAATTTTATCTAATTGACCCGTTTGCTAAAAATTCACCTATTGGTTCATTTTAAAGTAAATGATAAGCGTTAAATGAGCGTTCAACGCTCGTTTCTTTGTTCTAAGTCGAAATCCGGTAATTTTTGAGTCCGCAACTCTTAAATGCCAATTATGACTTGTCTCTATTGGAAAACAATGGTTTCGTGATCAAACACAAAATTTGACTTCCATTCAGAATTTTACGTATTCGGACGTTTATCGTCAATCGTCTGCAAAGTCTGGCGATTCTTCATTCTTATGATTTGATCAACATTACAAATGAACTTCATTCATTATGTGAACATCTCAACATACTTAATACAACAACATAGATTCATTGTTGGATTTTGATTTGTTCTTCATAAGTCTATAACTTGTCAAATTATAAACTACTTAAGATTTCATTGTTAATGACTTATGACAATTAAGGTTTCTTAATCATCATACTTTACATGCTCTTCACATATATCTTTACTTAGGTATACATGATACATATGATCATATAATTTCTTTTACATTCATATCATTTCTCTTAATAAACTTCTTATAAGTTCATATTATTTTCACATAAGTTTATAACTTATGCTAGCTTAAATGACTTATTACCAACTTAATTGGCTTAAGTTCATTACTTACTCATTCATGTTTCCTAATCCAACTTTTCTTATCATCCTATCATGGTAGAGATAGAAGATAATTGAGAAGAAGTCTTACTCTTTTGTAGTCTTGGTAAGTAGCTTGCTTCTTCTTCTTACTTATGGAATGACTTATGTGTAGCTTATTCTCTCTAACACTTAAGAACTTTAGATGTGTTGGATTAATTGATCAACCAACAAATGGCTTGTAAAGCTCTTCAATTTATAGACTTTCCAAGGTTAGGGTAGTTTGGTCTTTCCAAGGTTAGGGTAGTTTGGTCTTTAAAACATCCCACCTCCTTAAGCCACCTCCTTACTATTCATTACTTGCTAGCCACTCTCTTATCTCTTACTTGGCCATTAATTCAAAGTCTTGGTCAATACTCCTACTTGATCATCACACTTACTTGATCACCACATCACTTGGTCACCACACATTAACCATATCAATATGGTTTGCCCCATGGGTTATACAATCCATGGATTCTAGCTTGGGCTTACATTAATTAATCCTTGGGCTTTACTTTAACAAACACTAATTGGTTCATTTATTCATTAGTTGGGCTTCTCTCTCTAATTCACTTGGACTTGTATATAATTGTTTACCAATCATCCAAGTCCATTAACATTTATTAATACACATACATATAGTTCATGTATTATTTTCATATTATAATTCATATAGAATTTATATACGATATTTCATCCTTCATACAAACTCGTATAATACTTCATATTATACTCGTTTTCATTACTTTGTACAATACCAAGTATCATACAATTATTACTTATTCTTTAACACTTCGCTTTACTTAACATTTATTATTTAAGTCCACAAACGAATTATTACTTTTTCCATAACTAGATTTTTATTACATAATCCATCTTACCTTGTTATTCCATCATTGCGTATTTCTCGGAATCTCGAAATTATATCCCGAGCAAATACCGATGAATAGTGTTTTTTACAAAATTTCTCGGAAAACTTTTATTTTCGTCTTGGAAATTCAAACACTTTAATTCATCCACGTAGCCCAAATACTACGATATTCTAACATCAATAGGTTATACAATGACAACCGTCTTGATAACACATGGAATATGATTTTATTATTATTTAACTTAATAAAATCATTTTACAATAAGATCCGTATTTCTCGGTCGTTACATGACATACCCAACGGTGTCTTATATGTCGTCCTATAAGACCATATTGCATCATCCAACTTCAATGACCAGTCCTTCCTTGTGGGATTCACAACTTTCTCCAGGATTCTCTTAACTTCTCGATTTGATACTTCAGCTTTGCTATTCGTTTGTGGGTGATATGTTGTAGCAATGCGATGGTTCACCCCATATTTAGCCAACAAAACTGTAAACTGCCTGTTGTAAAAGTGACTGCCTTCGTCACTGATGATAGCCCTTGGAGTCCTAAACCTCGTGAAGATACTTCTGTGTAAAAATCTGAGGACGACCTTGGCGTCATTTGTCGGAAGAGCTGCCACTTCTACCCATTTCGAGACATAATCTACAGCGAGCAGGATGTAGAGATTTCCGCAGGAAGAAACAAAAGGCCCCATGAAATCAATTCCCCATACATCAAAAATTTCTACTTCCAGGATTGTATTCAATGGCATTTCATTCCTTTTAGAGATGTTCCCCACTCGCTGACATCTATCACACCGCTGAACAAAACTGTATGCATCCTTGAAAATTATCAGCTAGTAGAATCCTGCTTGTAGTATTCTAGTCGCTGTTCTTTCAACACCATAGTGACCTCCATACATAGTAGAGTGAAAATCCTGCAGAATCCCCTCGGTCTCGCTATACGGAATACACCTTCTTATCACTTGATCAGAACACTGTTTAAACAAATAAGGTTCATCCCATATATACCATTTGACATCATGCAGAAATTTCTTCTTTTGATAACCCACCAAATCAGAAGGTAACATCTTACTCACCAAATAGTTTGCGTAGTCTGCAAACCATGGCACTTCCCCTTTCACCACAAACAATTGCTCGTCTGGAAAGGATTCATTAATTAAAACCTTGTCATTTCCTTCCTTTTCTGGATTCTCAAGTCGAGATAAGTGATCCACCACTTGGTTTTCAGTGCCCTTCCTGTCCTTGATTTCCAAATCAAATTCCTGCAACAATAAAATCCATCTGATCAACCGAGGCTTTGCATCCTTCTTCGACACTAAATGTCGAATTATTGCGTGATCTGTATACACTATCACCTTTGTGCCGATCAAATATGCTCAAAATTTATCAAAAGCGTACACCACTGCCAATAACTCTTTCTATGTGGTGGTGTAGTTCAACTGTGCATCTGTAAGAGTCTTGCTGGCATAATAAATAACATGAAACATCTTCTCTTTCCTCACGCTTCTAAAGCGGCCCTACTGGCGTAATCAACGGCTTCACACATCAGCTCAAATGGCAAATCCCAATCTGGTGCAGTAATAATTGGTGATGATGTTAATCTCCCTTTTAGGTGCTCAAATGCCGACACGCAAGCCTCGTCAAAGTTAAACTATGCATCATTCTCCAATAAACTGCTAAGTGGTTTAGTTATTTTGGAGAAGTCCTTGATGAATCTGCGGTAGAAACCTGCATATCCAAGAAAGCTGCGAACACCTTTTACCGAAGTAGGTGGTGGCAATTTCTCTAAAGTTTCCAGTTTTTCCCTATCTACCTTGAGTCCCTTCTTCGACACTTTGTGTCCCAGTATGATTCCTTCTTGTACCATAAAATGGCAATTTTCCCAGTTCAGTACTAGATTTGTTTCAACACACCGTTTCAAAACCATCACCAAATTCTCAAGGCATAGATCAAATGAGTCCCTGAAGACTGAGAAGTCATCCATAAATACTTCTACATTCTGTTCCACCATATCTGAAAATATAGCCATTATGCATGTGACGCCCTCAAATCTAGGTCTCTCTCAACCCGACATATGGTGCTCCACGGTGCTACAGTTCACCCAATCATTCAATTGACAAGCCTTAAAAGAACGAATATGTCTTATATATATTCCAAAACAATACTACTATTCCCCAGGTTCTTTATAACCGTTACATTTGTTCATGTCATAATATCAAATATTATCATTACAAACCTATACTATTACATAGGTAATCTACACGTTCACTTTAGCCTTCTCTTTATCCTTGTAGAATCCTTTGGTCATATCGTCTAAGTTGCATTCATATGGTTCAAGCAAGAATGAGCATAACAAGCTCAGCAAGTATAACAAATTCATTTTAAAAGCATGCTTGAAACATAGGAATCGTATATCTTTAATAACTGGATGATAGTTATGAAGTACTATCAATAATTCAAAATAGCTTTCCTTTTTCCTTCAAAACATTTTTCAATAAAAATATTCCATGAATCATCAATTCTAGTTCAAGACGTGAACGTCTTATAGCTTATGAGTACATCTAGGTGATCAGCCTATAGTACCCTATGTTGATCAACACTACATCCATTAAACGTGTGTACGTTTAAGTTGTGGCAACCTCACGTGCCCATCGAATACTCGATGAAAATACATTTGTTTATACATATTCGGGCTTACCTTGAATCAGGTACCAAAAAGAGTTGGCATAGGATAGCGTTAGCAATTCTATATTGAAAGACTTATAAAGAAATTAGTCAATCTATCAAGATTAGTCTAGCCGAGTTAAAATTGGCTTCGACCCTTTCTTTAAAATCATACATGAATCTCATAACGTGAATCATTTTGAAAACCTGGCTAACACGAAGGTTAGACAAGTGTTTAAGAAAAACTTTCCTTGAAATGTCTGCTCTGATACAATTATGTTTCCTTTGAGCCTTTACAGTTTCTACAACACATAAGCACATAACATACCACATTAGGTCATGAATGAACATACTTAGTTCCTAAATAATCTTACCCTTCTTCTCAATCTAATCCCAGTATTAGATTTGTTATTTATTAGTTACGGCTTTAGTCGTTCTTTTACATCATTCTTACTAACCCGTTCTCTTGTACTTAAGTGAAATTATTTCATTAATACAACTCGGTTCGAGTTAATTATCCTTCCTCACGGCTTACTAACGTCTGTACGTTATTAATCGAAACTCGATCGTCATTGGTGAAGTATTAACATTGAATATCATTTGCGTTCATCTTCAATTAACTTTCTTTTAACCCTAAGTGATCATACTTGGGTTTCAATTATGACTTGATAATGTTTAATTAAGTTCATTAGTTCGTTACTCAACAATTTCCTTCATCTTCTACTTGTAAGCATTTCTTTATTGTCTAGCTTTTA